>CM040926.1:21158229-21743684 GCA_023029165.1 Gobiocypris rarus | reverse complement strand
CCACCTAGTTAACCTCACTAAAGCATATTTCCAATAAAATTTGGGTTTTTAGCAAAAATCTCTCCATTTCATGTTACATTCTGGCTAGACCTGCTTGGTTTGGTAGGGTTCCAATAATAATCCACTTTTTCCAAAAGTTCTCACTTCTCATGTCACTGCTGGGCTAGAACCAGCAAAGCTTCAATTGAGAGTCTGGATTTGGCCATACAAGCTACAGCAGAACTGACTTGTGCTGCTTTAATAAAACAGGTCTTATGGAGTGGCAGTACATCCTGAGTAGCTCATAACTCTCAGAATGAGCTACCACCTCCACTGGATTATAGTGCATTGCTTTACCACCTAGTTAACCTCACTAAAGCATATTTCCAATAAAAATTGGATTTTGCAAAAATCTCTCCATTTTATGTCACATTCTGGCTAGACCTGCTTGGCTTCGAAGGAGCCAGGCTTTGGCCATGGGATGCTACGGCAGAAAAAGGTGCATCTTCCTATAACAATCCACTTTTTTCCAAAAAGTTCTCACTTTCATGAAACTGCTGGGCTAGAAGCAGCAAAGATTCAATTGGGAGTAAGGATTTGGCCATACAAGGATACAGTAGAACTGACTTGTGCCGCTTTAATAAAACAGGTCTTATGGAGTGGCAGTACATCCTGAGTAGCTCATTACTTCCTCCTCAGAATGAGCTACCACCTGTACTGTATTATAGTGCATTGCTTTGCCACCTAGTTAACCTCACTAAAGCATATTTCCAATAAAATTTGGGTTTTTAGCAAAAATCTCTCCATTTCATGTTACATTCTGGCTAGACCTGCTTGGTTTGGTAGGGTTCCAATAACAATCCACTTTTTTCCAAAAAGTTCCCACTCTCATGTCACTGCTGGGCTAGAACCAGCAAAGCTTTGGTTGAGAGTCTGGATTTGGCCATATGAAGCTACAGCAGAACTGACTTGTGCTGTTTAATAAAACAGGTCTTATGGAGTGGCAGTACATCCTGAGTAGCTCATAACTCCCTCAGAATGAGCTACCACCTCCACTGGATTATAGTGCATTGCTTTACCACCTAGTTAACCTCACTAAAGCATATTTCCAATAAAATTTGGGTTTTTGCAAAAATCTCTCCATTTTATGTCACATTCTGGCTAGACCAGGCTTTGGCCATGGATGCTGGGCAGAAAAAGGTTTGGTAGGGTTCCAATAACAATCCACTTTTTTCCAAAAAGTTCTCACTTTCATGAAACTGCTGGGCTAGAAGCAGCAAAGATTCAATTGGGAGTAAGGATTTGGCCATACAAGGATACAGCAGAACTGACTTGTGCCGCTTAATAAAACAGGTCTTATGGAGTGGCAGTACATCCTGAGTAGCTCATAACTCCTCAGAATGAGCTACCACCTGTACTGTATTATAGTGCATTGCTTTGCCACCTAGTTAACCTCACTAAAGCATATTTCCAATAAAAATTTGATTTTTGCTAAAAATCTCTCCATTTCATGTTACATTCTGACTGACTAGACCTGCTTGGTTTGGTAGGGTTCCAATAACAATCCACTTTTTCCAAAAAGTTCCCACTCTCATGAAACTGCTGGGCTAGAAGCCAGCAAAGCTTTCTGAGAGTCTGGATTTGGCCATATGAAGGATACAGCAGAACTGACTTGTGCTGCTTTAATAAAACAGGTCTTATGGAGTGGCAGTACATCCTGAGTAGCTCATAACTCCTCAGAATGAGCTACCACTGTATTATAGTGCATTGCTTTACCACCTAGTTAACCTCACTAAAGCATATTTCCAATAAAAATTGGATTTTTGCTAAAAATCTCTCCATTTTATGTCACATTCTGGCTAGACCTGCTTGGCTTCGAAGGAGCCAGGCTTTGGCCATGGGATGCTACGGCAGAAAAAGGTGCATCTTCCTATAACAATCCACTTTTTTCCAAAAAGTTCTCACTTTCATGAAACTGCTGGGCTAGAAGCAGCAAAGATTCAAAGCTTGGGAGTAAGGATTTGGCCATATGAAGGATACAGTAGAACTGACTTGTGCTGCTTTAATAAAACAGGTCTTATGGAGTGGCAGCACATCCTGAGTAGCTCATAACTCCTCAGAATGAGCTACCACCTGTACTGTATTATAGTGCATTGCTTGCCACCTAGTTAACCTCACTAAAGCATATTTCCAATAAAATTTGGGTTTTTAGCAAAAAATCTCTCCATTTCATGTTACATTCTGACTAGACCTGCTTGGTTTGGTAGGGTTCCAATAACAATCCACTTTTTCCAAAAAGTTCACTCTCATGTCACTGCTGGGCTAGAACCAGCAAAGCTTTGGTTGAGAGTCTGGATTTGGCCATATGAAGCTACAGCAGAACTGACTTGTGCTGCTTTAATAAAACAGGTCTTATGGAGTGGCAGTACATCCTGAGTAGCTCATAACTCCTCAGAATGAGCTACCACCTCCACTGGATTATAGTGCATTGCTTTACCACCTAGTTAACCTCACTAAAGCATATTTCCAATAAAAATTGGATTTTTGCTAAAAATCTCTCCATTTTATGTCACATTCTGGCTAGACCTGCTTGGCTTCGAAAGGGAGCCAGGCTTTGGCCATGGGATGCTACGGCAGAAAAAGGTGCATCTTCCAATAACAATCCACTTTTCTCCAAAAAGTTCTCACTTTCATGAAACTGCTGGGCTAGAAGCAGCAAAGATTCAATTGGGAGTAAGGATTTGGCCATACAAGGATACAGTAGAACTGACTTGTGCCGCTTTAATAAAACAGGTCTTATGGAGTGGCAGCACATCTTGAGTAGCTCATAACTCCTCAGAATGAGCTACCACCTGTACTGTATTATAGTGCATTGCTTGCCACCTAGTTAACCTCACTAAAGCATATTTCCAATAAAATTTGGGTTTTTAGCAAAAATCTCTCCATTTCATGTTACATTCTGACTAGACCTGCTTGGTTCGGTAGGGTAGGGTTCCAATAACAATCCACTTTTTCCAAAAAGTTCCCACTTTCATGTCACTGCTTGGGCTAGAACCAGCAAAGCTTTGGTTGAGAGTCTGGATTTGGCCATATGAAGCTACAGCAGAACTGACTTGTGCTGCTTTAATAAAACAGGTCTTATGGAGTGGCAGTACATCCTGAGTAGCTCATAACTCCTCAGAATGAGCTACCACCTCCACTGGATTATAGTGCATTGCTTTACCACCTAGTTAACCTCACTAAAGCATATTTCCAATAAAATTGGATTTTGCTAAAAATCTCTCCATTTTATGTCACATTCTGGCTAGACCTGCTTGGCTTCGGAAGGGAGCCAGGCTTTGGCCATGGGATGCTACGGCAGAAAAAGGTGCATCTTCCTATAACAATCCACTTTTTTCCAAAAAGTTCTCACTCTCATGAAACTGCTGGGCTAGAAGCAGCAAAGATTCAATTGGGAGTAAGGATTTGGCCATACAAGGATACAGTAGAACTGACTTGTGCCGCTTTAATAAAACAGGTCTTATGGAGTGGCAGCACATCTTGAGTAGCTCATAACTCCTCAGAATGAGCTACCACCTGTACTGTATTATAGTGCATTGCTTTGCCACCTAGTTAACCTCACTAAAGCATATTTCCAATAAAATTTGGGTTTTTAGCAAAAATCTCTCCATTTCATGTTACATTCTGACTAGACCTGCTTGGTTTGGTAGGGTTCCAATAACAATCCACTTTTTCCAAAAAGTTCTTACTCTCATGTCACTGCTGGGCTAGAACCAGCAAAGCTTTGGTTGAGAGTCTGGATTTGGCCATATGAAGCAGCAGAACTGACTTGTGCTGCTTTAATAAAACAGGTCTTATGGAGTGGCAGTACATCCTGAGTAGCTCATAACTCCCTCAGAATGAGCTACCACCTCCACTGGATTATAGTGCATTGCTTTACCACCTAGTTAACCTCACTAAAGCATATTTCCAATAAAAATTGATTTTTAGCTAAAAATCTCTCCATTTTATGTCACATTCTGGCTAGACCTGCTTGGCTTCGAAGGGAGCCAGGCTTTGGCCATGGGATGCTACGGCAGAAAAAGGTGCGTCTTCCTATAACAATCCACTTTTTTCCAAAAAGTTCTCACTTTCATGAAACTGCTGGGCTAGAAGCAGCAAAGATTCAATTGGGAGTAAGGATTTGGCCATACAAGGATACAGTAGAACTGACTTGTGCCGCTTTTAATAAAACAGGTCTTATGGAGTGGCAGCACATCCTGAGTAGCTCATAACTCCTCAGAATGAGCTACCACCTGTACTGTATTATAGTGCATTGCTTTGCCACCTAGTTAACCTCACTAAAGCATATTTCCAATAAAATTTGGGTTTTTAGCAAAAATCTCTCCATTTCATGTTACATTCTGACTAGACCTGCTTGGTTCGGTAGGGTTCCAATAACAATCCACTTTTTTCCAAAAAGTTCCCACTCTCATGTCACTGCTGGGCTAGAACCAGCAAAGCTTTGGTTGAGAGTCTGATTTGGCCATATGAAGCTACAGCAGAACTGACTTGTGCTGCTTTAATAAAACAGGTCTTATGGAGTGGCAGTACATCCTGAGTAGCTCATAACTCCTCAGAATGAGCTACCACCTCCACTGGATTATAGTGCATTGCTTTACCACCTAGTTAACCTCACTAAAGCATATTTCCAATAAAATTGGATTTTTGCTAAAAATCTCTCCATTTTATGTCACATTCTGACTAGACCTGCTTGGCTTCGGAAGGGAGCCAGGCTTTGGCCATGGGATGCTACGCAGAAAAAGGTGCATCTTCCTATAACAATCCACTTTTTTCCAAAAAGTTCTCACTTTCATGAAACTGCTGGGCTAGAAGCAGCAAAGATTCAATTGGGAGTAAGGATTTGGCCATACAAGGATACAGTAGAACTGACTTGTGCCGCTTTAATAAAACAGGTCTTATGGAGTGGCAGCACATCCTGAGTAGCTCATAACTCCTCAGAATGAGCTACCACCTGTACTGTATTATAGTGCATTGCTTTGCCACCTAGTTAACCTCACTAAAGCATATTTCCAATAAAATTTGGGTTTTTAGCAAAAATCTCTCCATTTCATGTTACATTCTGACTAGACCTGCTTGGTTTAGGGAGCCAGGCTTGGCCATGGGATGCTAGGGCAGAAAAAGGTGCGCTTTCCTATAATAATCCACTTTTTCCAAAAGTTCCCACTCTCATGTCACTGCTGGGCTAGAACCAGCAAAGCTTTTGGTTGAGAGACTGGATTTGGCCATATGAAGCTACAGCAGAACTGACTTGTGCTGCTTTAATAAAACAGGTCTTATGGAGTGGCAGTACATCCTGAGTAGCTCATAACTCCCTCAGAATGAGCTACCACCTCCACTGGATTATAGTGCATTGCTTTACCACCTAGTTAACCTCACTAAAGCATATTTCCAATAAAATTTGGATTTTTAGCAAAAATCTCTCCATTTTATGTCACATTCTGGCTAGACCTGCTTGGCTTCGGAAGGGAGCCAGGCTTTGGCCATGGGATGCTATGGCAGAAAAAGGTGCATCTTCCAATAACAATCCACTTTTTTCCAAAAAGTTCTCACTTTCATGTCACTGCTGGGCTAGAAGCAGCAAAGATTCAATTGGGAGTAAGGATTTGGCCATATGAAGGATACAGTAGAACTGACTTGTGCCGCTTTAATAAAACAGGTCTTATGGAGTGGCACATCCTGAGTAGCTCATAACTCCTCAGAATGAGCTACCACCTGTACTGTATTATAGTGCATTGCTTTGCCACCTAGTTAACCTCACTAAAGCATATTTCCAATAAAATTTGGGTTTTTAGCAAAAATCTCTCCATTTCATGTTACATTCTGACTAGACCTGCTTGGTTGGTAGGGTTCCAATAACAATCCACTTTTTTCCAAAAGTTCCCACTCTCATGTCACTGTTGGGCTAGAACCAGCAAAGCTTTGGTTGAGAGTCTGGATTTGGCCAAATGAAGCTGCAGCAGAACTGACTTGTGCTGCTTTAATAAAACAGGTCTTATGGAGTGGCAGTACATCCTGAGTAGCTCATAACTCCCCTCAGAATGAGCTACCACCTCCACTGGATTATAGTGCATTGCTTTACCACCTAGTTAACCTCACTAAAGCATATTTCCAATAAAAATTGGATTTTTGCTAAAAATCTCTCCATTTTATGTCACATTCTGGCTAGACCTGCTTGGTTCAGTAGGGAGCCAGGCTTTGGCCATGGGATGCTACGGCAGAAAAAGGTGTATCTTCCAATAATAATCCACTTTTTTCCAAAAAGT
Source organism: Gobiocypris rarus (assembly GCA_023029165.1). NCBI lineage: Eukaryota > Metazoa > Chordata > Actinopteri > Cypriniformes > Gobionidae > Gobiocypris > Gobiocypris rarus. The sequence continues at coordinate 21,737,379 of CM040926.1, read as the reverse complement.
TCTCACTTTCATGAAACTGCTGGGCTAGAAGCAGCAAAGATTCAATTGGGAGTAAGGATTTGGCCATACAAGGATACAGTAGAACTGACTTGTGCTGCTTTAATAAAACAGGTCTTATGGAGTGGCAGCACATCCTGAGTAGCTCATAACTCCCCTCAGAATGAGCTACCACCTGTACTGTATTATAGTGCATTGCTTTGCCACCTAGTTAACCTCACTAAAGCATATTTCCAATAAAATTTGGGTTTTTAGCAAAAAATCTCTCCATTTCATGTTACATTCTGACTAGACCTGCTTGGTTTGGTAGGGTTCCAATAACAATCCACTTTTTTACAAAAAGTTCACACTCTCATGTCACTGCTGGGCTAGAACCAGCAAAGCTTTGGTTGAGAGTCTGGATTTGGCCATATGAAGCTACAGCAGAACTGACTTGTGCTGCTTTAATAAAACAGGTCTTATGGAGTGGCAGTACATCCTGAGTAGCTCATAACTCCCCTCAGAATGAGCTACCACCTCCACTGGATTATAGTGCATTGCTTTACCACCTAGTTAACCTCACTAAAGCATATTTCCAATAAAATTTGGATTTTGCTAAAAATCTCTCCATTTCATGTTACATTCTGGCTAGACCTGCTTGGTTCGGTAGGGAGCCAGGCTTTGACCATGGGATGCTGTGGCAGAAAAAGGTGCATCTTCCAATAACAATCCACTTTTTCCAAAAAGTTTCACTTTCATGTCACTGCTGGGCTAGAAGCAGCAAAGATTCAATTGGGAGTCAGGATTTGGCCATATGAAGGATACAGTAGAACTGACTATTGCTGCTTTAATAAAACAGGTCTTATGGAGTGGCAGTACATCCTGAGTAGCTCATAACTCCCCTCAGAATGAGCTACCACCTGTACTGTATTATAGTGCATTGCTTTACCACCTAGTTAACCTCACTAAAGCATATTTCCAATAAAATTTGGGTTTTTAGCAAAAAATCTCTCCATTTCATGTTACATTCTGGCTAGACCTGCTTGGTTCGGTAGAGAGCCAGGCTTTGGCCATGGGATGCTGCGGCAGAAAAAGGTGCATCTTCCAATAACAATCCACTTTTTTCAAAAGTTCTCACTTTCATGTCACTGCTGGGCTAGAACCAGCAAAGCTTTCAATTGAGAGTCTGGATTTGGCCATATGAAGCTACAGCAGAACTGACTTGTGCTGCTTTAATAAAACAGGTCTTATGGAGTGGCAGTACATCCTGAGTAGCTCATAACTCCCCTCAGAATGAGCTACCACCTCCACTGGATTATAGTGCATTGCTTTACCACCTAGTTAACCTCACTAAAGCATATTTCCAATAAAATTTGGGTTTTTAGCTAAAAATCTCTCCATTTCATGTTACATTCTGACTAGACCTGCTTGGTTCAGTAGGGTTCCAATAACAATCCACTTTTTCCAAAAGGTCTCACTTTCATGTCACTGCTGGGCTAGAAGCAGCAAAGATTCAATTGGGAGTAAGGATTTGGCCATATGAAGGATACAGCAGAACTGACTTGTGCTGCTTTAATAAAACAGGTCTTATGGAGTGGCAGTACATCCTGAGTAGCTCATAACTCCCCTCAGAATGAGCTACCACCTGTACTGTATTATAGTGCATTGCTTTACCACCTAGTTAACCTCACTAAAGCATATTTCCAATAAAAATTTGATTTTTGCAAAAAATCTCTCCATTTCATGTTACATTCTGACTAGACCTGCTTGGTTTGGTAGGGTTCAATAACAATCCACTTTTTTCCAAAAGTTCCCACTCTCATGTCACTGCTGGGCTAGAACCAGCAAAGCTTTGGTTGAGAGTCTGGATTTGGCCATATGAAGCTACAGTAGAACTAACTTGTGCTGCTTTAATAAAACAGGTCTTATGGAGTGGCAGTACATCCTGAGTAGCTCATAACTCCCCTCAGAATGAGCTACCACCACCTGTACTGGATTATAGTGCATTGCTTTACCACCTAGTTAACCTCACTAAAGCATATTTCCAATAAAATTTGGGTTTTTAGCAAAAAATCTCTCCATTTCATGTTACATTCTGGCTAGACCTGCTTGGCTTCGGAAGGGAGCCAGGCTTTGGCCATGGGATGCTACGGCAGAAAAAGGTGCATCTTCCTATAACAATCCACTTTTTCCAAAAAGTTCTCACTTTCATGTCACTGCTGGGCTAGAACCAGCAAAGATTCAATTGAGAGTCTGGATTTGGCCATACAAGGCTACAGCAGAACTGACTTGTGCTGCTTTAATAAAACAGGTCTTATGGAGTGGCAGTACATCCTGAGTAGCTCATAACTCCCCTCAGAATGAGCTACCACCTGTACTGTATTATAGTGCATTGCTTTACCACCTAGTTAACCTCACTAAAGCATATTTCCAATAAAATTTGGATTTTTAGCAAAAAATCTCTCCATTTCATGTTACATTCTGGCTAGACCTGCTTGGTTGGTAGGAGCCAGGCTTTGGCCATGGGATGCTGTGGCAGAAAAAGGTGCATCTTCCAATAACAATCCACTTTTTCCAAAAAGTTCTCACTTTCATGTCACTGCTGGGCTAGAACCAGCAAAGCTTTGGTTGAGAGAGGATTTGGCCATATGAAGCTACAGCAGAACTGACTTGTGCTGCTTTAATAAAACAGGTCTTATGGAGTGGCAGTACATCCTGAGTAGCTCATAACTCCCCTCAGAATGAGCTACCACCTGTACTGTATTATAGTGCATTGCTTTACCACCTAGTTAACCTCACTAAAGCATATTTCCAATAAAAATGAGATTTTTGCTAAAAATCTCTCCATTTTATGTCACATTCTGGCTAGACCTGCTTGGCTTCGGAAGGGAGCCAGGCTTTGGCCATGGGATGCTACGGCAGAAAAAGGTGCATCTTCCAATAACAATCCACTTTTTTCCAAAAAAGTTCTCACTTTCATGTCACTGCTGGGCTAGAAGCAGCAAAGATTCAATTGGGAGTAAGGATTTGGCCATACGAGGATACAGTAGAACTAACTTGTGCTGCTTTAATAAAACAGGTCTTATGGAGTGGCAGCACATCCTGAGTAGCTCATAACTCCCCTCAGAATGAGCTACCACCTGTACTGTATTATAGTGCATTGCTTTGCCACCTAGTTAACCTCACTAAAGCATATTTCCAATAAAATTTGGGTTTTTGCAAAAATCTCTCCATTTCATGTTACATTCTGACTAGACCTGCTTGGTTTGGTAGGGTTCCAATAACAATCCACTTTTTCCAAAAGTTCCCACTCTCATGTCACTGCTGGGCTAGAACCAGCAAAGCTTTGGTTGAGAGTCTGGATTTGGCCATATGAGCTACAGCAGAACTGACTTGTGCTGATTTAATAAAACAGGTCTTATGGAGTGGCAGTACATCCTGAGTAGCTCATAACTCCCCTCAGAATGAGCTACCACCTGTACTGGATTATAGTGCATTGCTTTACCACCTAGTTAACCTCACTAAAGCATATTTCCAATAAAATTGGGTTTTTGCTAAAAATCTCTCCATTTCATGTTACATTCTGGCTAGACCTGCTTGGTTGGAAGGGAGCCAGGCTTTGGCCATGGGATGCTAGGGCAGAAAAAGGTGCATCTTCCTATAACAATCCACTTTTTCCAAAAGTTCTCACTTTCATGAAACTGCTGGGCTAGAACCAGCAAAGATTCAATTGGGAGTCTGGATTTGGCCATACGAGGATACAGTAGAACTGACTTGTGCTGCTTTAATAAAACAGGTCTTATGGAGTGGCAGTACATCCTGAGTAGCTCATAACTCCCCTCAGAATGAGCTACCACCTGTACTGGATTATAGTGCATTGCTTTACCACCTAGTTAACCTCACTAAAGCATATTTCCAATAAAATTTGGGTTTTTAGCAAAAAATCTCTCCATTTCATGTTACATTCTGGCTAGACCTGCTTGGTTTGCTTTGTAGGGTTCCAATAACAATCCACTTTTTTCCAAAAAGTTCTCACTTTCATGTCACTGCTGGGCTAGAACCAGCAAAGCTTTGGTTGAGAGTCTGGATTTGGCCATATGAAGCTACAGCAGAACTGACTTGTGCTGCTTTAATAAAACAGGTCTTATGGAGTGGCAGTACATCCTGAGTAGCTCAAAACTCCCCCCAGTATAAGCTACCACCTGTACTGTATTATAGTGCATTGCTTTACCACCTAGTTAACCTCACTAAAGCATATTTCCAATAAAAATGAGATTTTTGCTAAAAATCTCTCCATTTTATGTCACATTCTGGCTAGACCTGCTTGGCTTCGGAAGGGAGCCAGGCTTTGGCCATGGGATGCTACGGCAGAAAAAGGTGCGTCTTCCTATAACAATCCACTTTTTTCCAAAAAGTTCTCACTTTCATGTCACTGCTGGGCTAGAACCAGCAAAGCTTTGGTTGAGAGTCTGGATTTGGCCATATGAAGCTACAGCAGAACTGACTTGTGCTGCTTTAATAAAACAGGTCTTATGGAGTGGCAGTACATCCTGAGTAGCTCATAACTCCCCTCAGAATGAGCTACCACCTCCACTGGATTATAGTGCATTGCTTTACCACCTAGTTAACCTCACTAAAGCATATTTCCAATAAAATTGGGTTTTGCTAAAAATCTCTCCATTTCATGTCACATTCTGGCTAGACCTGCTTGGTTCGGTAGGAGCCAGGCTTTGGCCATGGGATGCTGTGTGGCAGAAAAGGTGCATCTTCCAATAACAATCCACTTTTTCCAAAAGTTCTCACTTTCATGAAACTGCTGGGCTAGAAGCAGCAAAGATTCAATTGGGAGTAAGGATTTGGCCATACAAGGATACAGCAGAACTGACTTGTGCTGCTTTAATAAAACAGGTCTTATGGAGTGGTACATCCTGAGTAGCTCATAACTCCCCTCAGAATGAGCTACCACCTGTACTGGATTATAGTGCATTGCTTTACCACCTAGTTAACCTCACTAAAGCATATTTCCAATAAAATTTGGGTTTTTAAAAATCTCTCCATTTCATGTTACATTCTGGCTAGACCTGCTTGGTTGGAAGGGAGCCAGGCTTTGGCCATGGGATGCTACGGCAGAAAAGGTGCATCTTCCTATAACAATCCACTTTTTCCAAAGTTCTCACTCTCATGTCACTGCTGGGCTAGAACCAGCAAAGATTCAATTGGGAGTAAGGATTTGGCCATATGATACCACAGCAGAACTGACTTGTGCTGATTTAATAAAACAGGTCTTATGGGTGGCAGTACATCCTGAGTAGCTCATAACTCCCCTCAGAATGAGCTACCACCTCCACTGATTATAGTGCATTGCTTTACCACCTAGTTAACCTCACTAAAGCATATTTCCAATAAAATTTGGGTTTTTAGCAAAAATCTCTCCATTTCATGTTACATTCTGGCTAGACCTGCTTGGTTTGGAGTTCAATAACAAGGCTTTCACTTTTTCCAAAAAGTTCTCACTTTCATGAAACTGCTGGGCTAGAAGCAGCAAAGATTCTTTGGTTGAGTAAGTCTGGATTTGGCCATATGAAGGCTACAGTAGAACTGACTTGTGCTGCTTTAATAAAACAGGTCTTATGGAGTGGCAGTACATCCTGAGTAGCTCATAACTCCTCAGAATGAGCTACCACCTGTACTGGATTATAGTGCATTGCTTTGCCACCTAGTTAACCTCACTAAAGCATATTTCCAATAAAATTTGGGTTTTTGCAAAAATCTCTCCATTTCATGTTACATTCTGGCTAGACCTGCTTGGTTTGGTAGGGTTCAATAACAATCCACTTTTTCCAAAAGTTCCCCCTCTCTCATGTCACTGCTGGGCTAGAACCAGCAAAGCTTTCAATTGGGAGTAAGGATTTGGCCATATGAAGGCTACAGTAGAACTGACTTGTGCTGCTTTAATAAAACAGGTCTTATGGGTGGCAGCACATCCTGAGTAGCTCATAACTCCCCTCAGAATGAGCTACCACCTCCACTGGATTATAGTGCATTGCTTTACCACCTAGTTAACCTCACTAAAGCATATTTCCAATAAAATTTGGGTTTTTAGCAAAAAATCTCTCCATTTCATGTTACATTCTGGCTAGACCTGCTTGGTTCGGTAGGGTTCCAATAACAATCCACTTTTTTCCAAAAAGTTCTCACTTTCATGTCACTGCTGGGCTAGAAGCAGCAAAGCTTCAATTGGGAGTAAGGATTTGGCCATATGAAGCTACAGTAGAACTGACTTGTGCTGCTTTAATAAAACAGGTCTTATGGAGTGGCAGTACATCCTGAGTAGCTCATAACTCCCCTCAGAATGAGCTACCACCTGTACTGTATTATAGTGCATTGCTTTGCCACCTAGTTAACCTCACTAAAGCATATTTCCAATAAAATTTGGGTTTTTAGCAAAAAATCTCTCCATTTCATGTTACATTCTGACTAGACCTGCTTGGTTTGGTAGGGTTCCAATAACAATCCACTTTTTTCCAAAAAGTTCCCACTCTCATGTCACTGCTGGGCTAGAACCAGCAAAGCTTTGGTTGAGTAACTGGATTTGGCCATATGAAGCTACAGCAGAACTGACTTGTGCTGCTTTAATAAAACAGGTCTTATGGAGTGGCAGTACATCCTGAGTAGCTCATAACTCCCCTCAGAATGAGCTACCACCTGTACAGTATTATAGTGCATTGCTTTACCACCTAGTTAACCTCACTAAAGCATATTTCCAATAAAAATTTGGGTTTTTTGCTAAAAATCTCTCCATTTTATGTCACATTCTGGCTAGACCTGCTTGGCTTCGGAAGGGAGCCAGGCTTTGGCAATGGGATGCTGTGGCAGAAAAAGGTGCATCTTCCAATAACAATCCACTTTTTCCAAAAGTTCTCACTTTCATGAAACTGCTGGGCTAGAAGCAGCAAAGATTCAATTGGGAGTAAGGATTTGGCCATACAAGGATACAGTAGAACTGACTTGTGCCTTTAATAAAACAGGTCTTATGGAGTGGCAGCACATCCTGAGTAGCTCATAACTCCCCTCAGAATGAGCTACCACCTGTACTGTATTATAGTGCATTGCTTTACCACCTAGTTAACCTCACTAAAGCATATTTCCAATAAAATTTGGGTTTTTAGCAAAAAATCTCTCCATTTCATGTTACATTCTGACTAGACCTGCTTGGTTTGGTAGGGTTCAATAACAATCCACTTTTTTCCAAAAGTTTGCACTCTCATGTCACTGCTGGGCTAGAACCAGCAAAGCTTTGGTTGAGAGTCTGGATTTGGCCATATGAAGCTACAGCAGAACTGACTTGTGCTGCTTTAATAAAACAGGTCTTATGGAGTGGCAGCACATCCTGAGTAGCTCATAACTCCCCTCAGAATGAGCTACCACCTGTACTGTATTATAGTGCATTGCTTTACCACCTAGTTAACCTCACTAAAGCATATTTCCAATAAAATTTGGGTTTTTAGCAAAAAATCTCTCCATTTCATGTTCACATTCTGGCTAGACCTGCTTGGTTGGAAGGGAGCCAGGCTTTGGCCATGGGATGCTGTGGCAGAAAAAGGTGCATCTTCCTATAACAATCCACTTTTTCCAAAAGTTCTCACTTTCATGTCACTGCTGGGCTAGAAGCAGCAAAGCTTTCAATTGGGAGAGTAAGGATTTGGCCATATGAAGGATACAGTAGAACTGACTTGTGCTGCTTTAATAAAACAGGTCTTATGGAGTGGCAGTACATCCTGAGTAGCTCATAACTCCCCTCAGAATGAGCTACCACCTGTCCACTGGATTATAGTGCATTGCTTTACCACCTAGTTAACCTCACTAAAGCATATTTCCAATAAAATTTGGTTTTTGCTAAAAATCTCTCCATTTCATGTACATTCTGGCTAGACCTGCTTGGCTTCGGAAGGAGCCAGGCTTTGCCATGGGATGCTCAGAAAAGGTGCATCTTCCTATAACAATCCACTTTTTCCAAAAGTTCTCACTTTCATGTCACTGCTGGGCTAGAAGCAGCAAAGCTTCAATTGAGAGTAAGGATTTGGCCATACAAGATACAGTAGAACTAACTTGTGCTGCTTTAATAAAACAGGTCTTATGGAGTGGCAGTACATCCTGAGTAGCTCATAACTCCCCTCAGAATGAGCTACCACCTGTACTGGATTATAGTGCATTGCTTTTACCACCTAGTTAACCTCACTAAAGCATATTTCCAATAAAATTTGGGTTTTTGCAAAAATCTCTCCATTTCATGTTACATTCTGGCTAGACCTGCTTGGTTCGGTAGGGTTCCAATAACAATCCACTTTTTTCCAAAAAAGTTCCCACTCATGTCTGCTGTGCTAGAACCAGCAAAGCTTTCAATTGGGAGTAAGGATTTGGCCATACAAGGATACAGTAGAACTGACTTGTGCTGCTTTAATAAAACAGGTCTTATGGAGTGGCAGTACATCCTGAGTAGCTCATAACTCCCCTCAGAATGAGCTACCACCTGTACTGTATTATAGTGCATTGCTTTACCACCTAGTTAACCTCACTAAAGCATATTTCCAATAAAATTTGGGTTTTTAGCAAAAAATCTCTCCATTTCATGTTACATTCTGACTAGACCTGCTTGGTTTGGTAGGGTTCCAATAACAATCCACTTTTTCCAAAAAGTTCTCACTTTCATGTCACTGCTGGGCTAGAACCAGCAAAGCTTTGGTTGAGAGTCTGGATTTGGCCATATGAAGCTACAGCAGAACTGACTTGTGCTGCTTTAATAAAACAGGTCTTATGGAGTGGCAGCACATCCTGAGTAGCTCATAACTCCCCTCAGAATGAGCTACCACCTGTACTGTATTATAGTGCATTGCTTTACCACCTAGTTAACCTCACTAAAGCATATTTCCAATAAAAATTGGATTTTTGCTAAAAATCTCTCCATTTTCATGTTCACATTCTGGCTAGACCTGCTTGGCTTGCCAGGCTTTGGCAATGGGATGCTGCGGCAGAAAAAGGTGCATCTTCCAATAACAATCCACTTTTTTCCAAAAAGTTCTCACTTTCATGAAACTGCTGGGCTAGAAGCAGCAAAGATTCAATTGGGAGTAAGGATTTGGCCATACAAGGATACAGTAGAACTGACTTGTGCTGCTTTAATAAAACAGGTCTTATGGAGTGGCAGCACATCCTGAGTAGCTCATAACTCCCCTCAGAATGAGCTACCACCTGTACTGTATTATAGTGCATTGCTTTACCACCTAGTTAACCTCACTAAAGCATATTTCCAATAAAATTTGGGTTTTTAGCAAAAAATCTCTCCATTTCATGTTACATTCTGACTAGACCTGCTTGGTTCGGTAGGGTTCCAATAACAATCCACTTTTTTTCCAAAAGATCCCACTCTCATGTCACTGCTGGGCTAGAACCAGCAAAGCTTTGGTTGAGAGTCTGGATTTGGCCATATGAAGCTACAGCAGAACTGACTTGTGCTGCTTTAATAAAACAGGTCTTATGGAGTGGCAGTACATCCTGAGTAGCTCATAACTCCCCTCAGAATGAGCTACCACCTCCACTGGATTATAGTGCATTGCTTTACCACCTAGTTAACCTCACTAAAGCATATTTCCAATAAAAATTGGATTTTTGCTAAAAATCTCTCCATTTCATGTTACATTCTGCCTAGACCTGCTTGGTTGGTAGGGAGCCAGGCTTTGGCCATGGGATGCTGTGGCAGAAAAGGTGCATCTTCAATAACAATCCACTTTTTCCAAAAGTTCTCACTTTCATGTCACTGCTGGGCTAGAACCAGCAAAGCTTTCAATTGAGAGTCTGGATTTGGCCATATGAAGCTACAGCAGAACTGACTTGTGCTGCTTTAATAAAACAGGTCTTATGGAGTGGCAGTACATCCTGAGTAGCTCATAACTCCCCTCAGAATGAGCTACCACCTCCACTGGATTATAGTGCATTGCTTTACCACCTAGTTAACCTCACTAAAGCATATTTCCAATAAAATTTTGATTTTTGCTAAAAATCTCTCCATTTCATGTTACATTCTGGCTAGACCTGCTTGGTTTGGTAGGGTTCAATAACAATCCACTTTTTTCAAAAAAAGTTCTCACTTTCATGTCACTGCTGGGCTAGAAGCAGCAAAGATTCAATTGGGAGTAAGGATTTGGCCATACAAGGATACAGTAGAACTGACTTGTGCTGCTTTAATAAAACAGGTCTTATGGAGTGGCAGTACATCCTGAGTAGCTCATAACTCCCCTCAGAATGAGCTACCACCTGTACTGGTATTATAGTGCATTGCCACCTAGTTAACCTCACTAAAGCATATTTCCAATAAAATTTGGGTTTTTAGCAAAAAATCTCTCCATTTCATGTTACATTCTGACTAGACCTGCTTGGTTCGGTAGGGTTCCAATAACAATCCACTTTTTCCAAAAAGTTCCCACTCTCATGTCACTGCTGGGCTAGAACCAGCAAAGCTTTGAGTGAGAGTCTGGATTTGGCCATATGAAAGGAACTGACTTGTGCTGCTTTAATAAAACAGGTCTTATGGAGTGGCAGTACATCCTGAGTAGCTCATAACTCCCCTCAGAATGAGCTACCACCTCCACTGGATTATAGTGCATTGCTTTACCACCTAGTTAACCTCACTAAAGCATATTTCCAATAAAATTTGGGTTTTTAGCAAAAAATCTCTCCATTTCATGTTACATTCTGGCTAGACCTGCTTGGTTCAGTAGGGAGCCAGGCTTTGACCATGGGATGCTGTGGCAGAAAAAGGTGCATCTTCCAATAACAATCCACTTTTTCCAAAAAGTTCTCACTTTCATGTCACTGCTGGGCTAGAAGCAGCAAACATTCAATTGGGAGTCTGGATTTGGCCATATGAAGCTACAGCAGAACTGACTTGTGCTGCTTTAATAAAACAGGTCTTATGGAGTGGCAGTACATCCTGAGTAGCTCATAACTCCCCTCAGAATGAGCTACCACCTCCACTGGATTATAGTGCATTGCTTTACCACCTAGTTAACCTCACTAAAGCATATTTCCAATAAAATTTGGGTTTTGCAAAAATCTCTCCATTTCATGTCACATTCTGAGCTAGACCTGCTTGGCTTGGAAGGAGCCAGGCTTTGGCCATGGGATGCTACGGCAGAAAAGGTGCATCTTCCTATAACAATCCACTTTTTCCAAAAGTTCTCACTTTCATGAAACTGCTGGGCTAGAACCAGCAAAGATTCAATTGGGAGTAAGGATTTGGCCATATGAAGGATACAGCAGAACTGACTTGTGCTGCTTTAATAAAACAGGTCTTATGGAGTGGCAGCACATCCTGAGTAGCTCATAACTCCCCTCAGAATGAGCTACCACCTGTACTGATTATAGTGCATTGCTTTACCACCTAGTTAACCTCACTAAAGCATATTTCCAATAAAATTTGGGTTTTTAGCAAAAATCTCTCCATTTCATGTTACATTCTGACTAGACCTGCTTGGTTCGGTAGGGTTCCAATAACAATCCACTTTTTCCAAAAAGTTCCCACTTTCATGTCACTGCTGGGCTAGAACCAGCAAAGCTTTGGTTGAGAGTCTGGATTTGGCCATATGAAGCTACAGCAGAACTGACTTGTGCTGCTTTAATAAAACAGGTCTTATGGAGTGGCAGTACATCCTGAGTAGCTCATAACTCCCCTCAGAATGAGCTACCACCTCCACTGGATTATAGTGCATTGCTTTACCACCTAGTTAACCTCACTAAAGCATATTTCCAATAAAAATTGGATTTTTGCTAAAAATCTCTCCATTTTATGTCACATTCTGGCTAGACCTGCTTGGCTTCGGAAGGGAGCCAGGCTTTGGCCATGGGATGCTAGGGCAGAAAAGGTGCGTCTTCCTATAACAATCCACTTTTTCCAAAAGTTCTCACTTTCATGAAACTGCTGGGCTAGAAGCAGCAAAGATTCAATTGGGAGTAAGGATTTGGCCATACAAGGATACAGTAGAACTGACTTGTGCCGCTTTAATAAAACAGGTCTTATGGAGTGGCAGCACATCCTGAGTAGCTCATAACTCCCCTCAGAATGAGCTACCACCTGTACTGTATTATAGTGCATTGCTTTGCCACCTAGTTAACCTCACTAAAGCATATTTCCAATAAAATTTGGGTTTTTAGCAAAAATCTCTCCATTTCATGTTACATTCTGACTAGACCTGCTTGGTTCGGTAGGGTTCAATAACAATCCACTTTTTTCCAAAAGTTTGCACTCTCATGTCACTGCTGGGCTAGAACCAGCAAAGCTTTGGTTGAGAGTCTGGATTTGGCCATATGAAGCTACAGCAGAACTGACTTGTGCTGCTTTAATAAAACAGGTCTTATGGAGTGGCAGTACATCCTGAGTAGCTCATAACTCCCCTCAGAATGAGCTACCACCTCCACTGGATTATAGTGCATTGCTTTACCACCTAGTTAACCTCACTAAAGCATATTTCCAATAAAAATTGGATTTTGCTAAAAATCTCTCCATTTTATGTCACATTCTGGCTAGACCTGCATGGTTCAGTAGGGAGCCAGGCTTTGGCCATGGGATGCTGTGGCAGAAAAAGGTGCATCTTCCAATAACAATCCACTTTTTTCAAAAAAAGTTCTCACTTTCATGAAACTGCTGGGCTAGAAGCAGCAAAGATTCAATTGGGAGTAAGGATTTGGCCATATGAGGATACAGTAGAACTGACTTGTGCCGCTTTAATAAAACAGGTCTTATGGAGTGGCAGCACATCCTGAGTAGCTCATAACTCCCCTCAGAATGAGCTACCACCTGTACTGTATTATAGTGCATTGCTTTACCACCTAGTTAACCTCACTAAAGCATATTTCCAATAAAATGTGGGTTTTTAGCAAAAAATCTCTCCATTTCATGTTACATTCTGGCTAGACCTGCTTGGTTCTGAGCCAGGCTTTGGCCATGGGATGCTACGGCAGAAAAGGTGCATCTTCTAATAACAATCCACTTTTTTCCAAAAAGTTCTCACTTTCATGTCACTGCTGGGCTAGAAGCAGCAAAGCTTCAATTGGGAGTAAGGATTTGGCCATATGAAGCTACAGCAGAACTGACTTGTGCTGCTTTAATAAAACAGGTCTTATGGAGTGGCAGTACATCCTGAGTAGCTCATAACTCCCCTCAGAATGAGCTACCACCTGTACTGGTATTATAGTGCATTGCTTTACCACCTAGTTAACCTCACTAAAGCATATTCCAATAAAATTAGGGTTTTTAGCAAAAAATCTCTCCATTTCATGTTACATTCTGACTAGACCTGCTTGGTTCGGTAGGGTTCCAATAACAATCCACTTTTTCCAAAAAGTTCTCACTTTCATGTCACTGCTGGGCTAGAACCAGCAAAGCTTTGGTTGAGAGTCTGGATTTGGCCATATGAAGCTACAGCAGAACTGACTTGTGCTGCTTTAATAAAACAGGTCTTATGGAGTGGCAGTACATCCTGAGTAGCTCATAACTCCCCTCAGAATGAGCTACCACCTGTACTGGATTACAGTGCATTGCTTTACCACCTAGTTAACCTCACAAAATCATATTTCCAATAAAATTTGGGTTTTTAGCAAAAAATCTCTCCATTTCATGTCACATTCTGGCTAGACCTGCTTGGTTGGAAGGAGCCAGGCTTTGGCCATGGGATGCTGGCAGAAAAAGGTGCATCTTCCTATAACAATCCACTTTTTCCAAAAAGTTCTCACTTTCATGAAACTGCTGGGCTAGAAGCAGCAAAGATTCAATTGGGAGTAAGGATTTGGCCATACAAAGGATACAGCAGAACTGACTTGTGCTGCTTTAATAAAACAGGTCTTATGGGTGGCAGTACATCCTGAGTAGCTCATAACTCCCCTCAGAATGAGCTACCACCTGTACTGGATTATAGTGCATTGCTTTACCACCTAGTTAACATCACTGAAGCATATTTCCAATAAAATTTGGGTTTTTAGCAAAATCTCTCCATTTCATGTTACATTCTGGACTAGACCTGCTTGGTTGGTAGGGTTCCAGGCTTTCCAAAAGTTCCCACTCTCATGTCACTGCTGGGCTAGAACCAGCAAAGATTCAATTGGGAGTCTGGATTTGGCCATATGAAGGATACAGCAGAACTGACTTGTGCTGCTTTAATAAAACAGGTCTTATGGGTGGCAGTACATCCTGAGTAGCTCATAACTCCCCTCAGAATGAGCTACCACCTGTACTGGATTATAGTGCATTGCTTTACCACCTAGTTAACCTCACTAAAGCATATTTCCAATAAAATTTGGGTTTTTAGCAAAAATCTCTCCATTTCATGTTACATTCTGGCTAGACCTGCTTGGTTCGGTAGGGAGCCAGGCTTTGGCCATGGGATGCTGTGGCAGAAAAAGGTGCATCTTCCAATAACAATCCACTTTTTTCCAAAAAGTTCTCACTTTCATGTCACTGCTGGGCTAGAAGCAGCAAAGCTTTGGGAGTAAGGATTTGGCCATATGAAGCTACAGCAGAACTGACTTGTGCTGCTTTAATAAAACAGGTCTTATGGGTGGCAGTACATCCTGAGTAGCTCATAACTCCCCTCAGAATGAGCTACCACCTCCACTGGATTATAGTGCATTGCTTTACCACCTAGTTAACCTCACTAAAGCATATTTCCAATAAAATTTGGTTTTTGCAAAAATCTCTCCATTTCATGTTACATTCTGGCTAGACCTGCTTGGCTTCGGAAGGGAGCCAGGCTTTGGCCATGGGATGCTGCGGCAGAAAAAGGTGCATCTTCCAATAACAATCCACTTTTTTCAAAAAAAGTTCTCACTTTCATGTCACTGCTGGGCTAGAACCAGCAAAGATTCAATTGGGAGTAAGGATTTGGCCATATGAGGATACAGTAGAACTGACTTGTGCTGCTTTAATAAAACAGGTCTTATGGAGTGGCAGTACATCCTGAGTAGCTCATAACTCCCCTCAGAATGAGCTACCACCTCTACTGGATTATAGTGCATTGCTTTACCACCTAGTTAACCTCACTAAAGCATATTTCCAATAAAATTTGGGTTTTTAGCAAAAAATCTCTCCATTTCATGTTACATTCTGACTAGACCTGCTTGGTTCGGTAGGGTTCCAATAACAATCCACTTTTTCCAAAAGTTCACTTTCATGTCACTGCTGGGCTAGAACCAGCAAAGCTTTCAGTTGAGAGTCTGGATTTGGCCATATGAAGCTACAGCAGAACTGACTTGTGCTGCTTTAATAAAACAGGTCTTATGGAGTGGCAGTACATCCTGAGTAGCTCATAACTCCCCTCAGAATGAGCTACCACCTGTCCACTGGATTATAGTGCATTGCTTTACCACCTAGTTAACCTCACTAAAGCATATTTCCAATAAAAATTGGATTTTTGCCAAAAATCTCTCCATTTCATGTCACATTCTGGCTAGACCTGCTTGGTTGGAAGGGAGCCAGGCTTTGGCCATGGGATGCTGTGGCAGAAAAAGGTGCATCTTCCAATAACAATCCACTTTTTCCAAAAGTTCTCACTTTCATGAAACTGCTGGGCTAGAAGCAGCAAAGATTCAATTGGGAGTAAGGATTTGGCCATACAAGGATACAGTAGAACTGACTTGTGCTGCTTTAATAAAACAGGTCTTATGGAGTGGCAGCACATCCTGAGTAGCTCATAACTCCCCTCAGAATGAGCTACCACCTGTACTGTATTATAGTGCATTGCTTTGCCACCTAGTTAACCTCACTAAAGCATATTTCCAATAAAATTTGGGTTTTTAGCAAAAATCTCTCCATTTCATGTTACATTCTGACTAGACCTGCTTGGTTTGGTAGGGTTCCAATAACAATCCACTTTTTCCAAAAGTTCACTTTCATGTCACTGCTGGGCTAGAACCAGCAAAGCTTTGGTTGAGAGTCTGGATTTGGCCATATGAAGCTACAGCAGAACTGACTTGTGCTGCTTTAATAAAACAGGTCTTATGGAGTGGCAGTACATCCTGAGTAGCTCATAACTCCCCTCAGAATGAGCTACCACCTCCACTGGATTATAGTGCATTGCTTTACCACCTAGTTAACCTCACTAAAGCATATTTCCAATAAAAATTGGATTTTTGCTAAAAATCTCTCCATTTTATGTCACATTCTGGCTAGACCTGCTTGGTTGGTAGGAGCCAGGCTTTGGCCATGGGATGCTACGGCAGAAAAGGTGCATCTTCCAATATAACAATCCACTTTTTCCAAAAGTTCTCACTTTCATGAAACTGCTGGGCTAGAAGCAGCAAGATTCAATTGGGAGTAAGGATTTGGCCATACAAGGATACAGTAGAACTGACTTGTGCTGCTTTAATAAAACAGGTCTTATGGGTGGCAGTACATCCTGAGTAGCTCATAACTCCCCTCAGAATGAGCTACCACCTGTACTGTATTATAGTGCATTGCTTTGCCACCTAGTTAACCTCACTAAAGCATATTTCCAATAAAATTTGGGTTTTTAGCAAAAAATCTCTCCATTTCATGTTACATTCTGACTAGACCTGCTTGGTTCGGTAGGGTTCCAATAACAATCCACTTTTTTCCAAAAAGTTCCCACTCTCATGTCACTGCTGGGCTAGAACCAGCAAAGCTTTGGTTGAGAGTCTGGATTTGGCCATATGAAGCTACAGCAGAACTGACTTGTGCTGCTTTAATAAAACAGGTCTTATGGGTGGCAGTACATCCTGAGTAGCTCATAACTCCCCTCAGAATGAGCTACCACCTCCACTGGATTATAGTGCATTGCTTTACCACCTAGTTAACCTCACTAAAGCATATTTCCAATAAAAATTGGATTTTTGCTAAAAATCTCTCCATTTTATGTCACATTCTGGCTAGACCTGCTTGGCTTCGGAAGGGAGCCAGGCTTTGGCCATGGGATGCTGGCAGAAAAAGGTGCATCTTCCTATAACAATCCACTTTTTCCAAAAGTTCTCACTTTCATGAAACTGCTGGGCTAGAAGCAGCAAAGATTCAATTGGGAGTAAGGATTTGGCCATACAAGGATACAGTAGAACTGACTTGTGCCGCTTTAATAAAACAGGTCTTATGGGTGGCAGCACATCCTGAGTAGCTCATAACTCCCCTCAGAATGAGCTACCACCTGTACTGTATTATAGTGCATTGCTTTGCCACCTAGTTAACCTCACTAAAGCATATTTCCAATAAAATTTGGGTTTTTAGCAAAAATCTCTCCATTTCATGTTACATTCTGACTAGACCTGCTTGGTTCGGTAGGGTTCCAATAACAATCCACTTTTTTCCAAAAAGTTCCCACTCTCATGTCACTGCTGGGCTAGAACCAGCAAAGCTTTGGTTGAGAGTCTGGATTTGGCCATATGAAGCTACAGCAGAACTGACTTGTGCTGCTTTAATAAAACAGGTCTTATGGAGTGGCAGTACATCCTGAGTAGCTCATAACTCCCCTCAGAATGAGCTACCACCTCCACTGGATTATAGTGCATTGCTTTACCACCTAGTTAACCTCACTAAAGCATATTTCCAATAAAATTTGGGTTTTTGCCAAAAATCTCTCCATTTCATGTTACATTCTGGCTAGACCTGCTTGGCTTCGGAAGGGAGCCAGGCTTTGGCCATGGGATGCTGTGGCAGAAAAAGGTGCATCTTCCAATAACAATCCACTTTTTCCAAAAAGTTCTCACTTTCATGTCACTGCTGGGCTAGAACCAGCAAAGATTCAATTGGGAGTAAGGATTTGGCCATATGATACCACAGCAGAACTGACTTGTGCTGCTTTAATAAAACAGGTCTTATGGAGTGGCAGTACATCCTGAGTAGCTCATAACTCCCCTCAGAATGAGCTACCACCTGTACTGTATTATAGTGCATTGCTTTACCACCTAGTTAACCTCACTAAAGCATATTTCCAATAAAATTTGGGTTTTTGCAAAAATCTCTCCATTTCATGTTACATTCTGGCTAGACCTGCTTGGCTTGGAAGGAGCCAGGCTTTGGCCATGGGATGCTGCGGCAGAAAAAGGTGCATCTTCCAATAACAATCCACTTTTTTCAAAAAAAGCTCTCACTTTCATGTCACTGTTGGGCTAGAACCAGCAAAGCTTTCAATTGGGAGTCAGGATTTGGCCATATGAAGCTACAGCAGAACTGACTTGTGCTGCTTTAATAAAACAGGTCTTATGGAGTGGCAGCACATCCTGAGTAGCTCATAACTCCCCTCAGAATGAGCTACCACCTCCACTGGATTATAGTGCATTGCTTTGCCACCTAGTTAACCTCACTAAAGCATATTTCCAATAAAATTTGGGTTTTTAGCAAAAAATCTCTCCATTTCATGTTACATTCTGGCTAGACCTGCTTGGTTTGGTAGGAGCCAGGCTTTGGCCATGGGATACTGCGGCAGAAAAAGGTGCATCTTCCAATAACAATCCACTTTTTTCAAAAAAAGTTCTCACTTTCATGTCACTGCTGGGCTAGAACCAGCAAAGCTTCAGTAGGGAGTAAGGATTTGGCCATATGATGCTACAGCAGAACTGACTTGTGCTGCTTTAATAAAACAGGTCTTATGGAGTGGCAGTACATCCTGAGTAGCTCATAACTCCCCTCAGAATGAGCTACCACCTGTACTGTATTATAGCGCATTGTTTTACCACCTAGTTAACCTCACTAAAGCATATTTCCAATAAAATTTGGGTTTTTGCCAAAAATCTCTCCATTTTATGTTACATTCTGGCTAGACCTGCTTGGTTTGGTAGGGTTCCAATAACAATCCACTTTTTTCCAAAAAGTTCTCACTTTCATGTCACTGCTGGGCTAGAACCAGCAAAGCTTTCAATTGAGAGTGGATTTGGCCATATAGGATACAGCAGAACTGACTTGTGTTGCTTTAATAAAACAGGTCTTATGGAGTGGCAGTACATCCTGAGTAGCTCATAACTCCCCTCAGAATGAGCTACCACCTGTACTGTATTATAGTGCATTGCTTTACCACCTAGTTAACCTCACTAAAGCATATTTCCAATAAAATTTGGTTTTTGCAAAAATCTCTCCATTTCATGTTACATTCTGGCTAGACCTGCTTGGAAGGAGCCAGGCTTTGGCCATGGGATGCTAGCAGAAAAAGGTGCATCTTCCAATAACAATCCACTTTTTCCAAAAAGTTCTCACTTTCATGAAACTGCTGGGCTAGAACCAGCAAAGCTTCAATTGAGAGTCAGGATTTGGCCATATGAAGCTACAGCAGAACTGACTTGTGCTGCTTTAATAAAACAGGTCTTATGGAGTGGCAGCACATCCTGAGTAGCTCATAACTCCCCTCAGAATGAGCTACCACCTCCACTGGATTATAGTGCATTGCTTTACCACCTAGTTAACCTCACTAAAGCATATTTCCAATAAAAATTGGATTTTTGCTAAAAATCTCTCCATTTTATGTCACATTCTGGCTAGACCTGCTTGGCTTCGGAAGGAGCCAGGCTTTGGCCATGGGATGCTCAGAAAAAGGTGCATCTTCCTATAACAATCCACTTTTTCCAAAAGTTCTCACTTTCATGAAACTGCTGGGCTAGAAGCAGCAAAGATTCAATTGGGAGTAAGGATTTGGCCATACAAGGATACAGTAGAACTGACTTGTGCTTTAATAAAACAGGTCTTATGGAGTGGCAGCACATCCTGAGTAGCTCATAACTCCCCTCAGAATGAGCTACCACCTGTACTGTATTATAGTGCATTGCTTTTGCCACCTAGTTAACCTCACTAAAGCATATTTCCAATAAAATTTGGGTTTTTAGCAAAAATCTCTCCATTTCATGTTACATTCTGACTAGACCTGCTTGGTTTGGTAGGGTTCCAATAACAATCCACTTTTTCCAAAAGTTCCCACTCTCATGTCACTGCTGGGCTAGAACCAGCAAAGCTTTGGTTGAGAGTCTGGATTTGGCCATATGAAGCTACAGCAGAACTGACTTGTGCTGCTTTAATAAAACAGGTCTTATGGAGTGGCAGTACATCCTGAGTAGCTCATAACTCCCCTCAGAATGAGCTACCACCTCCACTGGATTATAGTGCATTGCTTTACCACCTAGTTAACCTCACTAAAGCATATTTCCAATAAAAATTGGATTTTTGCTAAAAATCTCTCCATTTTATGTCACATTCTGGCTAGACCTGCTTGGTTGGAAGGGAGCCAGGCTTTGGCCATGGGATGCTAGGGCAGAAAAGGTGCGTCTTCCTATAACAATCCACTTTTTCCAAAAGTTCTCACTTTCATGAAACTGCTGGGCTAGAAGCAGCAAAGATTCAATTGGGAGTAAGGATTTGGCCATACAAGGATACAGTAGAACTGACTTGTGCCGCTTTAATAAAACAGGTCTTATGGAGTGGCAGCACATCCTGAGTAGCTCATAACTCCCCTCAGAATGAGCTACCACCTGTACTGTATTATAGTGCATTGCTTTGCCACCTAGTTAACCTCACTAAAGCATATTTCCAATAAAATTTGGGTTTTTAGCAAAAATCTCTCCATTTCATGTTACATTCTGACTAGACCTGCTTGGTTTGGTAGGGTTCCAATAACAATCCACTTTTTTCCAAAAGTTCCCACTCTCATGTCACTGCTGGGCTAGAACCAGCAAAGCTTTGGTTGAGAGTCTGGATTTGGCCATATGAAGCTACAGCAGAACTGACTTGTGCTGCTTTAATAAAACAGGTCTTATGGAGTGGCAGTACATCCTGAGTAGCTCATAACTCCCCTCAGAATGAGCTACCACCTCCACTGGATTATAGTGCATTGCTTTACCACCTAGTTAACCTCACTAAAGCATATTTCCAATAAAATTTGGGTTTTTAGCAAAAAATCTCTCCATTTCATGTTACATTCTGGCTAGACCTGCTTGGTTCGGAAGGGAGCCAGGCTTTGGCCATGGGATGCTACGGCAGAAAAAGGTGCATCTTCCTATAACAATCCACTTTTTCCAAAAGTTCCCACTTTCATGTCACTGCTGGGCTAGAAGCAGCAAAGATTCAATTGGGAGTAAGGATTTGGCCATACGAGGATACAGTAGAACTAACTTGTGCTGCTTTAATAAAACAGGTCTTATGGAGTGGCAGTACATCCTGAGTAGCTCATAACTCCCCTCAGAATGAGCTACCACCTGTACTGGATTATAGTGCATTGCTTTACCACCTAGTTAACATCACTGAAGCATATTTCCAATAAAATTTGGGTTTTTAGCAAAAATCTCTCCATTTCATGTTACATTCTGGCTAGACCTGCTTGGTTCGGTAGGGAGCCAGGCTTTGACCATGGGATGCTGTGGCAGAAAAAGGTGCATCTTCCAATAACAATCCACTTTTTCCAAAAAGTTTCACTTTCATGTCACTGCTGGGGTAGAAGCCAGCAAAGCTTAGGTGAGAGTCAGATTTGGCCATATGAAGCTACAGCAGAACTGACTTGTGCTGCTTTAATAAAACAGGTCTTATGGAGTGGCAGTACATCCTGAGTAGCTCATAACTCCTCAGAATGAGCTACCACCTCCACTGGATTATAGTGCATTGCTTTACCACCTAGTTAACCTCACTAAAGCATATTTCCAATAAAAATTGGATTTTTGCAAAAATCTCTCCATTTCATGTCACATTCTGGCTAGACCTGCTTGGTTCGAAGGGAGCCAGGCTTTGGCCATGGGATGCTACGGCAGAAAAAGGTGCATCTTCCTATAACAATCCACTTTTTCCAAAAGTTCTCACTTTCATGTCACTGCTGGGCTAGAAGCAGCAAAGATTCAATTGGGAGTAAGGATTTGGCCATACGAGGATACAGTAGAACTAACTTGTGCTGCTTTAATAAAACAGGTCTTATGGAGTGGCAGTACATCCTGAGTAGCTCATAACTTCCCTCAGAATAAGCTACCACCTGTACTGGATTATAGTGCATTGCTTTACCACCTAGTTAACCTCACTAAAGCATATTTCCAATAAAATTTGGGTTTTTAGCAAAAATCTCTCCATTTCATGTTACATTCTGACTAGACCTCATTGGTTTTGTAGGGTTCCAATAACAATCCACATTTTCCAAAAAGTTCTCACTTTCATGAAACTGCTGGGCTAGAACCAGCAAAGCTTTGGTTGAGAGTCTGGATTTGGCCATATGAAGCTACAGCAGAACTGACTTGTGCTGCTTTAATAAAACAGGTCTTATGGAGTGGCAGTACATCCTGAGTAGCTCATAACTCCTCAGAATGAGCTACCACCTCCACTGGATTATAGTGCATTGCTTTACCACCTAGTTAACCTCACTAAAGCATATTTCCAATAAAAATTTGGGTTTTTAGCTAAAAATCTCTCCATTTCATGTTACATTCTGGCTAGACCTGCTTGGTTGAAGGAGCCAGGCTTTGGCCATGGGATGCTAGGGCAGAAAAGGTGCATCTTCCTATAACAATCCACTTTTTTCCAAAAAGTTCTCACTTTCATGTCACTGCTGGGCTAGAAGCAGCAAAGATTCAATTGGGAGTAAGGATTTGGCCATACAAGGATACAGTAGAACTAACTTGTGCTGCTTTAATAAAACAGGTCTTATGGAGTGGCAGTACATCCTGAGTAGCTCATAACTTCCCTCAGAATAAGCTACCACCTGTACTGGATTATAGTGCATTGCTTTACCACCTATTTAACCTCACTAATGCATATTTCCAATACAATTGGGTTTTTAGCAAAAAATCTCTCCATTTCATGTTACATTCTGGCTAGACCTGCTTGGTTCGGTAGGGAGCCAGGCTTTGACCATGGGATGCTGTGGCAGAAAAAGGTGCATCTTCCAATAACAATCCACTTTTTCCAAAAAGTTTCACTTTCATGTCACTGCTGGGCTAGAAGCAGCAACGCTTAGGTGAGAGTCAGGATTTGGCCATATGAAGCTACAGCAGAACTGACCTGTGCTGCTTTAATAAAACAGGTCTTATGGAGTGGCAGTACATCCTGAGTAGCTCATAACTCCCCTCAGAATGAGCTACCACCTCCACTGGATTATAGTGCATTGCTTTACCACCTAGTTAACCTCACTAAAGCATATTTCCAATAAAAATTGGATTTTTGCTAAAAATCTCTCCATTTTATGTCACATTCTGGCTAGACCTGCTTGGCTTCGGAAGGGAGCCAGGCTTTGGCCATGGGATGCTACGGCAGAAAAAGGTGCATCTTCCTATAACAATCCACTTTTTCCAAAAGTTCTCACTTTCATGAAACTGCTGGGCTAGAAGCAGCAAAGATTCAATTGGGAGTAAGGATTTGGCCATACAAGGATACAGTAGAACTGACTTGTGCCGCTTTAATAAAACAGGTCTTATGGGTGGCAGCACATCCTGAGTAGCTCATAACTCCCCTCAGAATGAGCTACCACCTGTACTGTATTATAGTGCATTGCTTTTGCCACCTAGTTAACCTCACTAAAGCATATTTCCAATAAAATTTGGGTTTTTAGCAAAAAATCTCTCCATTTCATGTTACATTCTGACTAGACCTGCTTGGTTCGGTAGGGTTCCAATAACAATCCACTTTTTCCAAAAGTTCCCACTCTCATGTCACTGCTGGGCTAGAACCAGCAAAGCTTTGGTTGAGAGTCTGGATTTGGCCATATGAAGCTACAGCAGAACTGACTTGTGCTGCTTTAATAAAACAGGTCTTATGGAGTGGCAGTACATCCTGAGTAGCTCATAACTCCCCTCAGAATGAGCTACCACCTCCACTGGATTATAGTGCATTGCTTTACCACCTAGTTAACCTCACTAAAGCATATTTCCAATAAAACTTGGATTTTTGCTAAAAATCTCTCCATTTTATGTCACATTCTGGCTAGACCTGCTTGGCTTCGGAAGGGAGCCAGGCTTTGGCCATGGGATGCTACGGCAGAAAAAGGTCGTCTTCCTATAACAATCCACTTTTTTCCAAAAAGTTCTCACTTTCATGAAACTGCTGGGCTAGAAGCAGCAAAGATTCAATTGGGAGTAAGGATTTGGCCATACAAGGATACAGTAGAACTGACTTGTGCCGCTTTAATAAAACAGGTCTTATGGAGTGGCAGCACATCCTGAGTAGCTCATAACTCCCCTCAGAATGAGCTACCACCTGTACTGTATTATAGTGCATTGCTTTACCACCTAGTTAACCTCACTAAAGCATATTTCCAATAAAATTTGGGTTTTTAGCAAAAATCTCTCCATTTCATGTTACATTCTGACTAGACCTGCTTGGTTGGTAGGGTTCCAATAACAATCCACTTTTTCCAAAAGTTCCCACTCTCATGTCACTGCTGGGCTAGAACCAGCAAAGCTTTGGTTGAGAGTCTGGATTTGGCCATATGAAGCTACAGTAGAACTAACTTGTACTGCTATAATAAAACAGGTCTTATGGAGTGGCAGTACATCCTGAGAAGCTCATAACTCCCCTCAGAATGAGCTACCACCTCCACTGGATTATAGTGCATTGCTTTACCACCTAGTTAACCTCACTAAAGCATATTTCCAATAAAAATTGGATTTTTGCTAAAAATCTCTCCATTTTATGTCACATTCTGGCTAGACCTGCTTGGTTCGGTAGGGAGCCAGGCTTTGGCAATGGGATGCTACGGCAGAAAAGGTGTATCTTCCAATAATAATCCACTTTTTCCAAAAGTTCTCACTTTCATGAAACTGCTGGGCTAGAAGCAGCAAAGATTCAATTGGGAGTAAGGATTTGGCCATACAAGGATACAGTAGAACTGACTTGTGTCGCTTTAATAAAACAGGTCTTATGGAGTGGCAGCACATCCTGAGTAGCTCATAACTCCTCAGAATGAGCTACCACCTGTACTGTATTATAGTGCATTGCTTTGCCACCTAGTTAACCTCACTAAAGCATATTTCCAATAAAATTTGGGTTTTTAGCAAAAATCTCTCCATTTCATGTTACATTCTGACTAGACCTGCTTGGTTCGGTAGGGTTCCAATAACAATCCACTTTTTTCCAAAAAGTTCCCACTCTCATGTCACTGCTGGGCTAGAACCAGCAAAGCTTTGTTGAGAGTCTGGATTTGGCCATATGAAGCTACAGCAGAACTGACTTGTGCTGCTTTAATAAAACAGGTCTTATGGAGTGGCAGTACATCCTGAGTAGCTCATAACTCCCCTCAGAATGAGCTACCACCTCCACTGGATTATAGTGCATTGCTTTACCACCTAGTTAACCTCACTAAAGCATATTTCCAATAAAAATTGGATTTTTGCTAAAAATCTCTCCATTTTATGTCACATTCTGGCTAGACCTGCTTGGCTTCGGAAGGGAGCCAGGCTTTGGCCATGGGATGCTACGGCAGAAAATGGTGCGTCTTCCTATAACAATCCACTTTTTTTCCAAAAAGTTCTCACTTTCATGAAACTGCTGGGCTAGAAGCAGCAAAGATTCAATTGGGAGTAAGGATTTGGCCATACAAGGATACAGCAGAACTGACTTGTGCGCTTTAATAAAACAGGTCTTATGGAGTGGCAGCACATCCTGAGTAGCTCATAACTCCCCTCAGAATGAGCTACCACCTGTACTGTATTATAGTGCATTGCTTTTTACCACCTAGTTAACCTCACTAAAGCATATTTCCAATAAAATTTGGGTTTTAGCAAAAATCTCTCCATTTCATGTTACATTCTGACTAGACCTGCTTGGTTTGGTAGGGTTCCAATAACAATCCACTTTTTCCAAAAAGTTCCCACTCTCATGTCACTGCTGGGCTAGAACCAGCAAAGCTTTGCTGAGAGTCAGGATTTGGCCATATGAAGCTACAGCAGAACTGACTTGTGCTGCTTTAATAAAACAGGTCTTATGGAGTGGCAGTACATCCTGAGTAGCTCATAACTCCCCTCAGAATGAGCTACCACCTCCACTGGATTATAGTGCATTGCTTTACCACCTAGTTAACCTCACTAAAGCATATTTCCAATAAAATTTGGGTTTTTAGCAAAAATCTCTCCATTTCATGTTACATTCTGGCTAGACCTGCTTGGTTCGGTAGGGAGCCAGGCTTTGACCATGGGATGCTGTGGCAGAAAAAGGTGCATCTTCCAATAACAATCCACTTTTTCCAAAAAGTTTCACTTTCATGTCACTGCTGGGCTAGAAGCAGCAACGCTTAGGTGAGAGTCAGGATTTGGCCATATGAGGCTACAGCAGAACTGAGCTGTGCTGCTTTAATAAAACAGGTCTTATGGAGTGGCAGTACATCCTGAGTAGCTCATAACTCCCCTCAGAATGAGCTACCACCTCCACTGGATTATAGTGCATTGCTTTACCACCTAGTTAACCTCACTAAAGCATATTTCCAATAAAAATTGGATTTTTGCTAAAAATCTCTCCATTTTATGTCACATTCTGGCTAGACCTGCTTGGCTTCGAAAGGGAGCCAGGCTTTGGCCATGGGATGCTACGGCAGAAAAAGGTGCGTCTTCCTATAACAATCCACTTTTTTCCAAAAAGTTCTCACTTTCATGAAACTGCTGGGCTAGAAGCAGCAAAGATTCAATTGGGAGTAAGGATTTGGCCATACAAGGATACAGTAGAACTGACTTGTGCCGCTTTAATAAAACAGGTCTTATGGAGTGGCAGCACATCCTGAGTAGCTCATAACTCCCCTCAGAATGAGCTACCACCTGTACTGTATTATAGTGCATTGCTTTGCCACCTAGTTAACCTCACTAAAGCATATTTCCAATAAAATTTGGGTTTTTAGCAAAAAATCTCTCCATTTCATGTTACATTCTGACTAGACCTGCTTGGTTCGGTAGGGTTCCAATAACAATCCACTTTTTCCAAAAGTTCCCACTCTCATGTCACTGCTGGGCTAGAACCAGCAAAG
This sequence comes from Gobiocypris rarus, assembly GCA_023029165.1. Taxonomy (NCBI): domain Eukaryota; kingdom Metazoa; phylum Chordata; class Actinopteri; order Cypriniformes; family Gobionidae; genus Gobiocypris; species Gobiocypris rarus. The sequence continues at coordinate 21,710,449 of CM040926.1, read as the reverse complement.
CTTTGGTTGAGAGTCTGGATTTGGCCATATGAAGCTACAGCAGAACTGACTTGTGCTGCTTTAATAAAACAGGTCTTATGGAGTGGCAGTACATCCTGAGTAGCTCATAACTCCCCTCAGAATGAGCTACCACCTCCACTGGATTATAGTGCATTGCTTTACCACCTAGTTAACCTCACTAAAGCATATTTCCAATAAAAATTGGATTTTTGCTAAAAATCTCTCCATTTTATGTCACATTCTGGCTAGACCTGCTTGGTTTCGAAGGGAGCCAGGCTTTGGCAATGGGATGCTGCGGCAGAAAAAGGTGCATCTTCCAATAACAATCCACTTTTTTCCAAAAAGTTCTCACTTTCATGAAACTGCTGGGCTAGAAGCAGCAAAGATTCAATTGGGAGTAAGGATTTGGCCATACAAGGATACAGTAGAACTGACTTGTGCCTTTAATAAAACAGGTCTTATGGAGTGGCAGTACATCCTGAGTAGCTCATAACTCCCCTCAGAATGAGCTACCACCTGTACTGTATTATAGTGCATTGCTTTGCCACCTAGTTAACCTCACTAAAGCATATTTCCAATAAAATTTGGGTTTTAGCAAAAATCTCTCCATTTCATGTTACATTCTGACTAGACCTGCTTGGTTTGGTAGGGTTCCAATAACAATCCACTTTTTCCAAAAGTTCCCACTCTCATGTCACTGCTGGGCTAGAACCAGCAAAGCTTTGGTTGAGAGACTGGATTTGGCCATATGAAGCTACAGCAGAACTGACTTGTGCTGCTTTAATAAAACAGGTCTTATGGAGTGGCAGTACATCCTGAGTAGCTCATAACTCCCCTCAGAATGAGCTACCACCTCCACTGGATTATAGTGCATTGCTTTACCACCTAGTTAACCTCACTAAAGCATATTTCCAATAAAATTGGATTTTTGCTAAAAATCTCTCCATTTTATGTCACATTCTGGCTAGACCTGCTTGGCTTCGGAAGGGAGCCAGGCTTTGGCCATGGGATGCTACGGCAGAAAAAGGTGCATCTTCCTATAACAATCCACTTTTTTCCAAAAAGTTCTCACTTTCATGAAACTGCTGGGCTAGAAGCAGCAAAGATTCAATTGGGAGTAAGGATTTGGCCATACAAGGATACAGTAGAACTGACTTGTGCCGCTTTAATAAAACAGGTCTTATGGAGTGGCAGCACATCCTGAGTAGCTCATAACTCCCCTCAGAATGAGCTACCACCTGTACTGTATTATAGTGCATTGCTTTGCCACCTAGTTAACCTCACTAAAGCATATTTCCAATAAAATTTGGGTTTTTAGCAAAAAATCTCTCCATTTCATGTTACATTCTGACTAGACCTGCTTGGTTCGGTAGGGTTCCAATAACAATCCACTTTTTTCCAAAAAGTTCCCACTCTCATGTCACTGCTGGGCTAGAACCAGCAAAGCTTTGGTTGAGAGTCTGGATTTGGCCATATGAAGCTACAGCAGAACTGACTTGTGCTGTTTTAATAAAACAGGTCTTATGGAGTGGCAGTACATCCTGAGTAGCTCATAACTCCCCTCAGAATGAGCTACCACCTCCACTGGATTATAGTGCATTGCTTTACCACCTAGTTAACCTCACTAAAGCATATTTCCAATAAAATTGGATTTTTGCAAAAATCTCTCCATTTATGTCACATTCTGGCTAGACCTGCTTGGCTTCGAAGGGAGCCAGGCTTTGCCATGGGATGCTACGGCAGAAAAGGTGCGTCTTCCTATAACAATCCACTTTTTCCAAAAGTTCTCACTTTCATGAAACTGCTGGGCTAGAAGCAGCAAAGATTCAATTGGGAGTAAGGATTTGGCCATACAAGGATACAGTAGAACTGACTTGTGCTGCTTTAATAAAACAGGTCTTATGGAGTGGCAGCACATCCTGAGTAGCTCATAACTCCCCTCAGAATGAGCTACCACCTGTACTGTATTATAGTGCATTGCTTTGCCACCTAGTTAACCTCACTAAAGCATATTTCCAATAAAATTTGGGTTTTTAGCAAAAATCTCTCCATTTCATGTTACATTCTGACTAGACCTGCTTGGTTTGGTAGGGTTCCAATAACAATCCACTTTTTCCAAAAGTTCTCTCATGTCACTGCTGGGCTAGAACCAGCAAAGCTTTGGTTGAGAGACTGGATTTGGCCATATGAAGCTACAGCAGAACTGACTTGTGCTGCTTTAATAAAACAGGTCTTATGGAGTGGCAGTACATCCTGAGTAGCTCATAACTCCTCAGAATGAGCTACCACCTCCACTGGATTATAGTGCATTGCTTTACCACCTAGTTAACCTCACTAAAGCATATTTCCAATAAAATTGGATTTTTGCTAAAAATCTCTCCATTTTATGTCACATTCTGGCTAGACCTGCTTGGCTTCGAAGGAGCCAGGCTTTGGCCATGGGATGCTAGGGCAGAAAAAGGTGCATCTTCCTATAACAATCCACTTTTTCCAAAAGTTCTCACTTTCATGAAACTGCTGGGCTAGAAGCAGCAAAGATTCAATTGGGAGTAAGGATTTGGCCATATGAAGGATACAGCAGAACTGACTTGTGCCGCTTTAATAAAACAGGTCTTATGGAGTGGCAGTACATCCTGAGTAGATCATAACTCCCCCCAGAATGAGCTACCACCTGTACTGTATTATAGTGCATTGCTTTACCACCTAGTTAACCTCACTAAAGCATATTTCCAATAAAATTTGGGTTTTTAGCAAAAATCTCTCCATTTCATGTTACATTCTGACTAGACCTGCTTGGTTCGGTAGGGTTCCAATAACAATCCACTTTTTCCAAAAGTTCCCACTCTCATGTCACTGCTGGGCTAGAACCAGCAAAGCTTTGGTTGAGAGTCTGGATTTGGCCATATGAAGCTACAGCAGAACTGACTTGTGCTGTTTTAATAAAACAGGTCTTATGGAGTGGCAGTACATCCTGAGTAGCTCATAACTCCCCTCAGAATGAGCTACCACCTCCACTGGATTATAGTGCATTGCTTTACCACCTAGTTAACCTCACTAAAGCATATTTCCAATAAAATTGGATTTTTGCTAAAAATCTCTCCATTTTATGTCACATTCTGGCTAGACCTGCTTGGCTTCGGAAGGGAGCCAGGCTTTGGCCATGGGATGCTACGGCAGAAAAAGGTGCGTCTTCCTATAACAATCCACTTTTTCCAAAAGTTCTCACTTTCATGAAACTGCTGGGCTAGAAGCAGCAAAGATTCAATTGGGAGTAAGGATTTGGCCATACAAGGATACAGTAGAACTGACTTGTGCCGCTTTAATAAAACAGGTCTTATGGAGTGGCAGCACATCCTGAGTAGCTCATAACTCCCCTCAGAATGAGCTACCACCTGTACTGTATTATAGTGCATTGCTTTTGCCACCTAGTTAACCTCACTAAAGCATATTTCCAATAAAATTTGGGTTTTTAGCAAAAATCTCTCCATTTCATGTTACATTCTGACTAGACCTGCTTGGTTTGGTAGGGTTCCAATAACAATCCACTTTTTTCCAAAAGTTCCCACTCTCATGTAACTGCTGGGCTAGAACCAGCAAAGCTTTGTTGAGAGTCTGGATTTGGCCATATGAAGGTACAGCAGAACTGACTTGTGCTGCTTTAATAAAACAGGTCTTATGGAGTGGCAGTACATCCTGAGTAGCTCATAACTCCCCTCAGAATGAGCTACCACCTCCACTGGATTATAGTGCATTGCTTTACCACCTAGTTAACCTCACTAAAGCATATTTCCAATAAAATTTGGGTTTTTAGCAAAAATCTCTCCATTTCATGTTACATTCTGGCTAGACCTGCTTGGTTCGGTAGGGAGCCAGGCTTTGACCATGGGATGCTGTGGCAGAAAAAGGTGCATCTTCCAATAACAATCCACTTTTTCCAAAAGTTTCACTTTCATGTCACTGCTGGGCTAGAAGCAGCAAAGCTTTAGGTGAGAGTCAGGATTTGGCCATATGAAGCTACAGCAGAACTGACCTGTGCTGCTTTAATAAAACAGGTCTTATGGAGTGGCAGTACATCCTGAGTAGCTCATAACTCCCCTCAGAATGAGCTACCACCTCCACTGGATTATAGTGCATTGCTTTACCACCTAGTTAACCTCACTAAAGCATATTTCCAATAAAAATTGGATTTTTGCTAAAAATCTCTCCATTTTATGTCACATTCTGGCTAGACCTGCTTGGCTTCGGAAGGGAGCCAGGCTTTGGCCATGGGATGCTACGGCAGAAAAAGGTGCATCTTCCTATAACAATCCACTTTTTCCAAAAGTTCTCACTTTCATGAAACTGCTGGGCTAGAAGCAGCAAAGATTCAATTGGGAGTAAGGATTTGGCCATACAAGGATACAGTAGAACTGACTTGTGCCTTTAATAAAACAGGTCTTATGGAGTGGCAGCACATCCTGAGTAGCTCATAACTCCCCTCAGAATGAGCTACCACCTGTACTGTATTATAGTGCATTGCTTTGCCACCTAGTTAACCTCACTAAAGCATATTTCCAATAAAATTTGGGTTTTTAGCAAAAATCTCTCCATTTCATGTTACATTCTGACTAGACCTGCTTGGTTTGGTAGGGTTCCAATAACAATCCACTTTTTCCAAAAAGTTCCCACTCTCATGTCACTGCTGGGCTAGAACCAGCAAAGCTTTGGTTGAGAGACTGGATTTGGCCATATGAAGCTACAGCAGAACTGACTTGTGCTGCTTTAATAAAACAGGTCTTATGGAGTGGCAGTACATCCTGAGTAGCTCATAACTCCCCTCAGAATGAGCTACCACCTCCACTGGATTATAGTGCATTGCTTTACCACCTAGTTAACCTCACTAAAGCATATTTCCAATAAAAATTGGATTTTTGCTAAAAATCTCTCCATTTTATGTCACATTCTGACTAGACCTGCTTGGCTTCGGAAGGAGCCAGGCTTTGGCCATGGGATGCTAGGGCAGAAAAAGGTGCGTCTTCCTATAACAATCCACTTTTTCCAAAAGTTCTCACTTTCATGAAACTGCTGGGCTAGAAGCAGCAAAGATTCAATTGGGAGTAAGGATTTGGCCATACAAGGATACAGTAGAACTGACTTGTGCCGCTTTAATAAAACAGGTCTTATGGAGTGGCAGCACATCCTGAGTAGATCATAACTCCCCTCAGAATGAGCTACCACCTGTACTGTATTATAGTGCATTGCTTTGCCACCTAGTTAACCTCACTAAAGCATATTTCCAATAAAATTTGGGTTTTTAGCAAAAATCTCTCCATTTCATGTTACATTCTGACTAGACCTGCTTGGTTCGGTAGGGTTCCAATAACAATCCACTTTTTTCCAAAAGTTCCTCTCATGTCACTGCTGGGCTAGAAGCAGCAAAGCTTTGGTTGAGAGTCTGGATTTGGCCATATGAAGCTACAGCAGAACTGACCTGTGCTGCTTTAATAAAACAGGTCTTATGGAGTGGCAGTACATCCTGAGTAGCTCATAACTCCCCTCAGAATGAGCTACCACCTCCACTGGATTATAGTGCATTGCTTTACCACCTAGTTAACCTCACTAAAGCATATTTCCAATAAAAATTGGATTTTTGCCAAAAATCTCTCCATTTTTATGTCACATTCTGGCTAGACCTGCTTGGCTTCGGAAGGGAGCCAGGCTTTGGCCATGGGATGCTATGGCAGAAAAGGTGCGTCTTCCTATAACAATCCACTTTTTCCAAAAAGTTCTCACTTTCATGAAACTGCTGGGCTAGAAGCAGCAAAGATTCAATTGGGAGTAAGGATTTGGCCATACAAGGATACAGTAGAACTGACTTGTGCCGCTTTAATAAAACAGGTCTTATGGAGTGGCAGCACATCCTGAGTAGCTCATAACTCCCCTCAGAATGAGCTACCAACTGTACTGTATTATAGTGCATTGCTTTTGCCACCTAGTTAACCTCACTAAAGCATATTTCCAATAAAATTTGGGTTTTTAGCAAAAAATCTCTCCATTTCATGTTACATTCTGACTAGAACTGCTTGGTTTGGTAGGGTTCCAATAACAATCCACTTTTTCCAAAAGTTCCACTCTCATGTCACTGCTGGGCTAGAACCAGCAAAGCTTTGGTTGAGAGTCTGGATTTGGCCATATGAAGGTACAGCAGAACTGACTTGTGCTGCTTTAATAAAACAGGTCTTATGGAGTGGCAGTACATCCTGAGTAGCTCATAACTCCCCTCAGAATGAGCTACCACCTCCACTGGATTATAGTGCATTGCTTTACCACCTAGTTAACCTCACTAAAGCATATTTCCAATAAAATTAGGGTTTTTGCCAAAAATATCTCCATTTCATGTTACATTCTGGCTAGACCTGCTTGGTTCGGTAGGGAGCCAGGCTTTGACCATGGATGATGCTGTGGCAGAAAAAGGTGCATCTTCCAATAACAATCCACTTTTTCCAAAAGTTTCACTTTCATGTCACTGCTGGGCTAGAACCAGCAATGCTTCGGTAGGGAGTCAGGATTTGGCCATATGATGCTACAGCAGAACTGCCTTGTGCTGGTTTAATAAAACAGGTCTTATGGAGTGGCAGTACATCCTGAGTAGCTCAAAACTCCCCCCAGAATGAGCTACCACCTCCACTGGATTATAGTGCATTGCTTTACCACCTAGTTAACCTCACTAAAGCATATTTCCAATAAAAATGAGATTTTTGCTAAAAATCTCTCCATTTTATGTCACATTCTGGCTAGACCTGCTTGGCTTCGAAAGGAAGCCAGGCTTTGGCCATGGGATGCTACGGCAGAAAAAGGTGCGTCTTCCTATAACAATCCACTTTTTTCCAAAAAGTTCTCACTTTCATGTCACTGCTGGGCTAGAAGCAGCAAAGATTCAATTGGGAGTAAGGATTTGGCCATACAAGGATACAGTAGAACTGACTTGTGCCGCTTTAATAAAACAGGTCTTATGGAGTGGCAGTACATCCTGAGTAGCTCATAACTCCCCTCAGAATGAGCTACCACCTGTACTGTATTATAGTGCATTGCTTTGCCACCTAGTTAACCTCACTAAAGCATATTTCCAATAAAATTTGGGTTTTTAGCAAAAAATCTCTCCATTTCATGTTACATTCTGACTAGACCTGCTTGGTTCGGTAGGGTTCCAATAACAATCCACTTTTTTCCATAAAGTTCCCACTCTCATGTCACTGCTGGGCTAGAACCAGCAAAGCTTTGATTGAGAGTCTGGATTTGGCCATATGAAGCTACAGCAGAACTGACTTGTGCTGCTTTAATAAAACAGGTCTTATGGAGTGGCAGTACATCCTGAGTAGCTCATAACTCCCCTCAGAATGAGCTACCACCTGTCCACTGTATTATAGTGCATTGCTTTACCACCTAGTTAACCTCACTAAAGCATATTTCCAATAAAATGGGATTTTGCTAAAAATCTCTCCATTTATGTCACATTCTGGCTAGACCTGCTTGGCTTCGGAAGGGAGCCAGGCTTTGGCCATGGGATGCTACGGCAGAAAAAGGTGCATCTTCCTATAACAATCCACTTTTTCCAAAAGTTCTCACTTTCATGAAACTGCTGGGCTAGAAGCAGCAAAGATTCAATTGGGAGTAAGGATTTGGCCATACAAGGATACAGTAGAACTGACTTGTGCTTTAATAAAACAGGTCTTATGGAGTGGCAGTACATCCTGAGTAGCTCATAACTCCCCTCAGAATGAGCTACCACCTGTACTGTATTATAGTGCATTGCTTTGCCACCTAGTTAACCTCACTAAAGCATATTTCCAATAAAATTTGGTTTTTAGCAAAAATCTCTCCATTTCATGTTACATTCTGACTAGACCTGCTTGGTTTGGTAGGGTTCCAATAACAATCCACTTTTTCCAAAAAGTTCCCACTCTCATGTCACTGCTGGGCTAGAACCAGCAAAGCTTTGGTTGAGAGACTGGATTTGGCCATATGAAGCTACAGCAGAACTGACTTGTGCTGCTTTAATAAAACAGGTCTTATGGAGTGGCAGTACATCCTGAGTAGCTCATAACTCCCCTCAGAATGAGCTACCACCTCCACTGGATTATAGTGCATTGCTTTACCACCTAGTTAACCTCACTAAAGCATATTTCCAATAAAAATTGGATTTTTGCTAAAAATCTCTCCATTTTATGTCACATTCTGGCTAGACCTGCTTGGCTTCGGAAGGGAGCCAGGCTTTGGCCATGGGATGCTACGGCAGAAAAAGGTGCGTCTTCCTATAACAATCCACTTTTTCCTAAAAGTTCTCACTTTCATGAAACTGCTGGGCTAGAAGCAAAGATTCAATTGGGAGTAAGGATTTGGCCATACAAGGATACAGTAGAACTGACTTGTGCTTTAATAAAACAGGTCTTATGGAGTGGCAGCACATCCTGAGTAGATCATAACTCCCCTCAGAATGAGCTACCACCTGTACTGTATTATAGTGCATTGCTTTGCCACCTAGTTAACCTCACTAAAGCATATTTCCAATAAAATTTGGGTTTTTAGCAAAAAATCTCTCCATTTCATGTTACATTCTGACTAGACCTGCTTGGTTCGGTAGGGTTCCAATAACAATCCACTTTTTCCAAAAATTTCCCACTTTCATGTCACTGCTGGGCTAGAACCAGCAAAGCTTTGGTTGAGAGTCTGGATTTGGCCATATGAAGCTACAGCAGAACTGACTTGTGCTGTTTTAATAAAACAGGTCTTATGGAGTGGCAGTACATCCTGAGTAGCTCATAACTCCCCTCAGAATGAGCTACCACCTCCACTGGATTATAGTGCATTGCTTTACCACCTAGTTAACCTCACTAAAGCATATTTCCAATAAAAATTGGATTTTTGCTAAAAATCTCTCCATTTTATGTCACATTCTGGCTAGACCTGCTTGGCTTGGAAGGAGCCAGGCTTTGGCCATGGGATGCTACGGCAGAAAAAGGTGCGTCTTCCTATAACAATCCACTTTTTCCAAAAGTTCTCACTTTCATGAAACTGCTGGGCTAGAAGCAGCAAAGATTCAATTGGGAGTAAGGATTTGGCCATACAAGGATACAGTAGAACTGACTTGTGCCGCTTTAATAAAACAGGTCTTATGGAGTGGCAGTACATCCTGAGTAGCTCATAACTCCCCTCAGAATGAGCTACCACCTGTACTGTATTATAGTGCATTGCTTTGCCACCTAGTTAACCTCACTAAAGCATATTTCCAATAAAATTTGGGTTTTAGCAAAAATCTCTCCATTTCATGTTACATTCTGACTAGACCTGCTTGGTTTGGTAGGGTTCCAATAACAATCCACTTTTTTCCAAAAGTTCCCACTCTCATGTCACTGCTGGGCTAGACCAGCAAAGCTTTGTTGAGAGTCTGGATTTGGCCATATGAAGCTACAGCAGAACTGACTTGTGCTGCTTTAATAAAACAGGTCTTATGGAGTGGCAGTACATCCTGAGTAGCTCATAACTCCCCTCAGAATGAGCTACCACCTCCACTGGATTATAGTGCATTGCTTTACCACCTAGTTAACCTCACTAAAGCATATTTCCAATAAAATTTGGGTTTTTAGCAAAAATCTCTCCATTTCATGTTACATTCTGGCTAGACCTGCTTGGTTGGTAGGGAGCCAGGCTTTGACCATGGGATGCTGTGGCAGAAATAGGTGCATCTTCCAATAACAATCCACTTTTTCCAAAAAGTTTCACTTTCATGTCACTGCTGGGCTAGAAGCAGCAACGCTTAGGTGAGAGTCAGGATTTGGCCATATGAAGCTACAGCAGAACTGACCTGTGCTGCTTTAATAAAACAGGTCTTATGGAGTGGCAGTACATCCTGAGTAGCTCATAACTCCCCTCAGAATGAGCTACCACCTCCACTGGATTATAGTGCATTGCTTTACCACCTAGTTAACCTCACTAAAGCATATTTCCAATAAAAATTGGATTTTTGCTAAAAATCTCTCCATTTTATGTCACATTCTGGCTAGACCTGCTTGGCTTCGGAAGGGAGCCAGGCTTTGGCCATGGGATGCTACGGCAGAAAAAGGTGCGTCTTCCTATAACAATCCACTTTTTTCCAAAAAGTTCTCACTTTCATGAAACTGCTGGGCTAGAAGCAGCAAAGATTCAATTGGGAGTAAGGATTTGGCCATACAAGGATACAGTAGAACTGACTTGTGCCGCTTTAATAAAACAGGTCTTATGGAGTGGCAGCACATCCTGAGTAGCTCATAACTCCCCTCAGAATGAGCTACCACCTGTACTGTATTATAGTGCATTGCTTTGCCACCTAGTTAACCTCACTAAAGCATATTTCCAATAAAAATTTGATTTTTGCACAAAATCTCTCCATTTTATGTCACATTCTGGCTAGACCTGCTTGGTTTGGTAGGGTTCCAATAACAATCCACTTTTTCCAAAAGTTCCCACTCTCATGTCACTGCTGGGCTAGAACCAGCAAAGCTTTGGTTGAGAGACTGGATTTGGCCATATGAAGCTACAGCAGAACTGACTTGTGCTGATTTAATAAAACAGGTCTTATGGAGTGGCAGTACATCCCGAGTAGCTCATAACTCCCCTCAGAATGAGCTACCACCTCCACTGGATTATAGTGCATTGCTTTACCACCTAGTTAACCTCACTAAAGCATATTTCCAATAAAAATTGGATTTTTGCTAAAAATCTCTCCATTTTATGTCACATTCTGGCTAGACCTGCTTGGCTTCGAAGGGAGCCAGGCTTTGGCCATGGGATGCTAGGGCAGAAAAGGTGCGTCTTCCTATAACAATCCACTTTTTCCTAAAAGTTCTCACTTTCATGAAACTGCTGGGCTAGAAGCAGCAAAGATTCAATTGGGAGTAAGGATTTGGCCATACAAGGATACAGTAGAACTGACTTGTGCCGCTTTAATAAAACAGGTCTTATGGAGTGGCAGCACATCCTGAGTAGATCATAACTCCCCTCAGAATGAGCTACCACCTGTACTGTATTATAGTGCATTGCTTTACCACCTAGTTAACCTCACTAAAGCATATTTCCAATAAAATTTGGGTTTTTAGCAAAAATCTCTCCATTTCATGTTACATTCTGACTAGACCTGCTTGGTTTGGTAGGGTTCCAATAACAATCCACTTTTTTCCAAAAAGTTCCCACTCTCATGTCACTGCTGGGCTAGAACCAGCAAAGCTTTGGTTGAGAGTCTGGATTTGGCCATATGAAGCTACAGCAGAACTGACTTGTGCTGCTTTAATAAAACAGGTCTTATGGAGTGGCAGTACATCCTGAGTAGCTCATAACTCCCCTCAGAATGAGCTACCACCTCCACTGGATTATAGTGCATTGCTTTACCACCTAGTTAACCTCACTAAAGCATATTTCCAATAAAATTTGGGTTTTTAGCAAAAAATCTCTCCATTTCATGTTACATTCTGGCTAGACCTGCTTGGTTCGGTAGGGAGCCAGGCTTTGACCATGGGATGCTGTGGCAGAAATAGGTGCATCTTCCAATAACAATCCACTTTTTCCAAAAAGTTTCACTTTCATGTCACTGCTGGGCTAGAAGCAGCAACGCTTAGGTGAGAGTCAGGATTTGGCCATATGAAGCTACAGCAGAACTGACCTGTGCTGCTTTAATAAAACAGGTCTTATGGAGTGGCAGTACATCCTGAGTAGCTCATAACTCCCCTCAGAATGAGCTACCACCTCCACTGGATTATAGTGCATTGCTTTACCACCTAGTTAACCTCACTAAAGCATATTTCCAATAAAATTGGATTTTGCTAAAAATCTCTCCATTTTATGTCACATTCTGGCTAGACCTGCTTGGCTTCGAAGGAGCCAGGCTTTGGCCATGGGATGCTACGGCAGAAAAAGGTGCGTCTTCCTATAACAATCCACTTTTTCCAAAAGTTCTCACTTTCATGAAACTGCTGGGCTAGAAGCAGCAAAGATTCAATTGGGAGTAAGGATTTGGCCATACAAGGATACAGTAGAACTGACTTGTGCGCTTTAATAAAACAGGTCTTATGGAGTGGCAGACATCCTGAGTAGCTCATAACTCCCCTCAGAATGAGCTACCACCTGTACTGTATTATAGTGCATTTTTGCCACCTAGTTAACCTCACTAAAGCATATTTCCAATAAAATTTGGGTTTTGCAAAAATCTCTCCATTTCATGTTACATTCTGACTAGACCTGCTTGGTTCGGTAGGGTTCCAATAACAATCCACTTTTTTCCATAAAGTTCCCACTCTCATGTCACTGCTGGGCTAGAACCAGCAAAGCTTTGGTTGAGAGTCTGGATTTGGCCATATGAAGCTACAGTAGAACTGACTTGTGCTGCTTTAATAAAACAGGTCTTATGGAGTGGCAGTACATCCTGAGTAGCTCATAACTCCCCTCAGAATGAGCTACCACCTGTACTGTATTATAGTGCATTGCTTTACCACCTAGTTAACCTCACTAAAGCATATTTCCAATAAAAATTGGATTTTTGCTAAAAATCTCTCCATTTTATGTCACATTCTGGCTAGACCTGCTTGGCTTCGAAAGGGAGCCAGGCTTTGGCCATGGGATGCTACGGCAGAAAAAGGTGCATCTTCCTATAACAATCCACTTTTTCCCAAAAGTTCTCACTTTCATGAAACTGCTGGGCTAGAAGCAGCAAAGATTCAATTGGGAGTAAGGATTTGGCCATACAAGGATACAGTAGAACTGACTTGTGCCGCTTTAATAAAACAGGTCTTATGGAGTGGCAGCACATCCTGAGTAGCTCATAACTCCCCTCAGAATGAGCTACCACCTGTACTGTATTATAGTGCATTGCTTTGCCACCTAGTTAACCTCACTAAAGCATATTTCCAATAAAATTTGGGTTTTTAGCAAAAATCTCTCCATTTCATGTTACATTCTGACTAGACCTGCTTGGTTTGGTAGGGTTCCAATAACAATCCACTTTTTCCAAAAGTTCCCACTCTCATGTCACTGCTGGGCTAGAACCAGCAAAGCTTTGGTTGAGAGACTGGATTTGGCCATATGAAGCTACAGCAGAACTGACTTGTGCTGCTTTAATAAAACAGGTCTTATGGAGTGGCAGTACATCCTGAGTAGCTCATAACTCCCCTCAGAATGAGCTACCACCTCCACTGGATTATAGTGCATTGCTTTACCACCTAGTTAACCTCACTAAAGCATATTTCCAAAAAATTGGATTTTTGCTAAAAATCTCTCCATTTTATGTCACATTCTGGCTAGACCTGCTTGGCTTCGAAGGAGCCAGGCTTTGGCCATGGGATGCTAGGGCAGAAAAAGGTGCGTCTTCCTATAACAATCCACTTTTTCCTAAAAGTTCTCACTTTCATGAAACTGCTGGGCTAGAAGCAGCAAAGATTCAATTGGGAGTAAGGATTTGGCCATACAAGGATACAGTAGAACTGACTTGTGCCGCTTTAATAAAACAGGTCTTATGGAGTGGCAGCACATCCTGAGTAGATCATAACTCCCTCAGAATGAGCTACCACCTGTACTGTATTATAGTGCATTGCTTTTACCTAGTTAACCTCACTAAAGCATATTTCCAATAAAATTTGGGTTTTTAGCAAAAATCTCTCCATTTCATGTTACATTCTGACTAGACCTGCTTGGTTCGGTAGGGTTCCAATAACAATCCACTTTTTCCAAAAGTTCACTCTCATGTCACTGCTGGGCTAGAACCAGCAAAGCTTTGGTTGAGAGTCTGGATTTGGCCATATGAAGCTACAGCAGAACTGACTTGTGCTGTTTTAATAAAACAGGTCTTATGGAGTGGCAGTACATCCTGAGTAGCTCATAACTCCTCAGAATGAGCTACCACCTCCACTGGATTATAGTGCATTGCTTTACCACCTAGTTAACCTCACTAAAGCATATTTGCAATAAAATTGGATTTTGCTAAAAATCTCTCCATTTCATGTCACATTCTGGCTAGACCTGCTTGGCTTCGAAGGGAGCCAGGCTTTGGCCATGGGATGCTACGGCAGAAAAAGGTGCGTCTTCCTATAACAATCCACTTTTTTCCAAAAAGTTCTCACTTTCATGAAACTGCTGGGCTAGAAGCAGCAAAGATTCAATTGGGAGTAAGGATTTGGCCATACAAGGATACAGTAGAACTGACTTGTGCCGCTTTAATAAAACAGGTCTTATGGAGTGGCAGCACATCCTGAGTAGCTCATAACTCCCCTCAGAATGAGCTACCACCTGTACTGTATTATAGTGCATTTTTGCCACCTAGTTAACCTCACTAAAGCATATTTCCAATAAAATTGTGTATTTTTACTAAAAATCTCTCCATTTCATGTTACATTCTGACTAGACCTGCTTGGTTCAGTAGGGTTCCAATAACAATCCACTTTTTCCATAAAGTTCCCACTCTCATGTCACTGCTGGGCTAGAACCAGCAAAGTTTGATTGAGAGTCTGGATTTGGCCATATGAAGCTACAGCAGAACTGACTTGTGCTTTAATAAAACAGGTCTTATGGAGTGGCAGTACATCCTGAGTAGCTCATAACTCCCCTCAGAATGAGCTACCACCTCCACTGTATTATAGTGCATTGCTTTACCACCTAGTTAACCTCACTAAAGCATATTTCCAATAAAAATTGGATTTTTGCTAAAAATCTCTCCATTTTATGTCACATTCTGGCTAGACCTGCTTGGCTTCGAAGGGAGCCAGGCTTTGGCCATGGGATGCTACGGCAGAAAAAGGTGCATCTTCCTATAACAAACCACTTTTTCCAAAAGTTCTCACTTTCATGAAACTGCTGGGCTAGAAGCAGCAAAGATTCAATTGGGAGTAAGGATTTGGCCATACAAGGATACAGTAGAACTGACTTGTGCCGCTTTAATAAAACAGGTCTTATGGAGTGGCAGCACATCCTGAGTAGCTCATAACTCCCCTCAGAATGAGCTACCACCTGTACTGTATTATAGTGCATTGCTTTGCCACCTAGTTAACCTCACTAAAGCATATTTCCAATAAAATTTGGGTTTTTAGCAAAAATCTCTCCATTTCATGTTACATTCTGACTAGACCTGCTTGGTTTGGTAGGGTTCCAATAACAATCCACTTTTTCCAAAAGTTCCCACTCTCATGTCACTGCTGGGCTAGAACCAGCAAAGCTTTGGTTGAGAGTCTGGATTTGGCCATATGAAGCTACAGCAGAACTGACTTGTGCTGCTTTAATAAAACAGGTCTTATGGAGTGGCAGTACATCCTGAGTAGCTCATAACTCCCCTCAGAATGAGCTACCACCTCCACTGGATTATAGTGCATTGCTTTACCACCTAGTTAACCTCACTAAAGCATATTTCCAATAAAAATTGGATTTTTGCTAAAAATCTCTCCATTTTATGTCACATTCTGGCTAGACCTGCTTGGCTTCGGAAGGGAGCCAGGCTTTGGCCATGGGATGCTACGGCAGAAAAAGGTGCGTCTTCCTATAACAATCCACTTTTTCCAAAAAGTTCTCACTTTCATGAAACTGCTGGGCTAGAAGCAGCAAAGATTCAATTGGGAGTAAGGATTTGGCCATACAAGGATACAGTAGAACTGACTTGTGCCGCTTTAATAAAACAGGTCTTATGGAGTGGCAGCACATCCTGAGTAGATCATAACTCCCTCAGAATGAGCTACCACCTGTACTGTATTATAGTGCATTGCTTTGCCACCTAGTTAACCTCACTAAAGCATATTTCCAATAAAATTTGGGTTTTTAGCAAAAAATCTCTCCATTTCATGTTACATTCTGACTAGACCTGCTTGGTTCGGTAGGGTTCCAATAACAATCCACTTTTTCCAAAAGTTCCCACTCTCATGTCACTGCTGGGCTAGAACCAGCAAAGCTTTGGTTGAGAGTCTGGATTTGGCCATATGAAGCTACAGCAGAACTGACTTGTGCTGTTTTAATAAAACAGGTCTTATGGAGTGGCAGTACATCCTGAGTAGCTCATAAGTCCCCTCAGAATGAGCTACCACCTCCACTGGATTATAGTGCATTGCTTTACCACCTAGTTAACCTCACTAAAGCATATTTCCAATAAAAATTGGATTTTTGCTAAAAATCTCTCCATTTTATGTCACATTCTGGCTAGACCTGCTTGGTTCAGTAGGGAGCCAGGCTTTGGCCATGGGATGCTACGGCAGAAAAGGTGTATCTTCCAATAATAATCCACTTTTTCCTAAAAGTTCTCACTTTCATGAAACTGCTGGGCTAGAAGCAGCAAAGATTCAATTGGGAGTAAGGATTTGGCCATACAAGGATACAGTAGAACTGACTTGTGTCGCTTTAATAAAACAGGTCTTATGGAGTGGCAGCACATCCTGAGTAGCTCATAACTCCCCTCAGAATGAGCTACCACCTGTACTGTATTATAGTGCATTGCTTTACCACCTAGTTAACCTCACTAAAGCATATTTCCAATAAAATTTGGGTTTTTAGCAAAAATCTCTCCATTTCATGTTACATTCTGACTAGACCTGCTTGGTTCAGTAGGGTTCCAATAACAATCCACTTTTTTACAAAAAGTTCACACTCTCATGTCACTGCTGGGCTAGAACCAGCAAAGCTTTGGTTGAGAGTCTGGATTTGGCCATATGAAGCTACAGCAGAACTGACTTGTGCTGCTTTAATAAAACAGGTCTTATGGAGTGGCAGTACATCCTGAGTAGCTCATAACTCCCCTCAGAATGAGCTACCACCTCCACTGGATTATAGTGCATTGCTTTACCACCTAGTTAACCTCACTAAAGCATATTTCCAATAAAAATTGGATTTTTGCTAAAAATCTCTCCATTTTATGTCACATTCTGGCTAGACCTGCTTGGCTTCGAAGGGAGCCAGGCTTTGGCCATGGGATGCTACGGCAGAAAAAGGTGCGTCTTCCTATAACAATCCACTTTTTTCCAAAAAGTTCTCACTTTCATGAAACTGCTGGGCTAGAAGCAGCAAAGATTCAATTGGGAGTAAGGATTTGGCCATACAAGGATACAGTAGAACTGACTTGTGCCGCTTTAATAAAACAGGTCTTATGGAGTGGCAGCACATCCTGAGTAGCTCATAACTCCCCTCAGAATGAGCTACCACCTCCACTGGATTATAGTGCATTGCTTTGCCACCTAGTTAACCTCACTAAAGCATATTTGCAATAAAATTTGGGTTTTTAATAAAAAATCTCTCCATTTCATGTTACATTCTGGCTAGACCTGCTTGGTTCAGTAGGGAGCCAGGCTTTGGCCATGGGATGCTGTGGCAGAAAAAGGTGTATCTTCCAATAATAATCCACTTTTTCCAAAAAGTTTCACTTTCATGTCACTGCTGGGCTAGAAGCAGCAACGCTTAGGTGAGAGTCAGGATTTGGCCATATGAGGCTACAGCAGAACTGACCTGTGTTGCTTTAATAAAACAGGTCTTATGGAGTGGCAGTACATCCTGAGTAGCTCAAAACTCCCCTCAGAATGAGCTACCACCTGTACTGTATTATAGTGCATTGCTTTACCCCAGAGTGAACCTCACTAAAGCATATTTCCAATAAAATTGGGTATTTTTACTACAAAATCTCCCCATTTCATGTTACATTCTGACTAGACCTGCTCGGTTCGGTAGAGAGCCAGACTTTTTTCCAAAAGGTTTTCACTTTCATGTCACTGCTGGGCTAGAACCAGCAAAGCTTTATAGTTGGGAGTAAGGATTTGGCCATATGACATTTTTAACATTTCAGGTGTGGCTTTGTTATTCAGCTAAATTATTTTCACTATCAGATCAAAGTTTTGAAAATGATACCTTTACCATGTATCTCCATGTAAAAAAAAAAAAAACGTGAATATGTGAAAACAGTGACATCATACATATGTGTAGGCCTATTACTTGTTCATACATGCATATTACGTGTTTGCGGGTGTTTCTTGACAAAGCTACATCTCCAACTACTGGCCTGGCATGCATGACATAGCCTTGTAATATAGATTTGTGTGAACAGAGATCGTTTTCACAATGTTGTCATCTGTTTTGGTTTTTATTACATCGTGTGAAACTGAACTAAACATGAAAAACCCACCAAAACAAACAAACAAACAGAGATCACCCGTGACATCTCCCCCCATCAAAAGGCACGTCCTAACGACTTATTAAAAGTATTTGCACACTGAGACTGAATCCCTAATGCTCGTTACAACCACGTCAGCTGCCCTGTCTGTGTTCGGTTGCTTCCCATCCTTGTACCCATAGGGATGGCTCGATACCAACATTTTGGCTTCGGTATGGTACCTGAAGTACCGATATTAAATCGATACCACACACAGTGTGTGATTTTAGTGCAGATATTGCGCATCGTTTTACACATTTTTGCAAATTTCGGAAATTACCACAAATGTTTATTAGTAAATTAATCAACAAAGATGATCACATTAAATCAGTCATTTGAAAACTTTCTTGTAAGAAGAAATTTTAGCAATACTGCGCGTCTCCCTCAAAATGAGCAAATTGCTTCTGGCTTCAAAAGACATCGCGCCTAACTAACACTAAATGACCCGTTCGTTTCGGGTCAGCTGACGGAAATCACTTGCCCACATATTTTTAAACCTTGCACATTTGAACATGCAAGCGATTTAATAGCATTTCGTAATACATGGGCACTCTTTAAAAGTGAGTGGTTTCTTTGCGCTCATACCAGTGTGACCGAGCGTTCGTGCAGGGTTCGCCTAAAATAATAAAACAATATTAATAATATTCGCCCTAGGAATAAGAAAACAATAAACGACATTCGTCTGAACCTTCCTTCACTTTATTCTCTGTCACATGTAAATAAAAAGCCTTCCAAAACCCGCGACACTCCAGTACCAAAAGTGCGCATGCACCCACCTATATACGGCAAGCCCCGAGGGGAAAAATACATTGCACACACATACAACGAGCGCCAGAACGTACCAAATGAATACATCATGACAGGATCAAATAAAGTCTGTTACATACGTCCCCCCCTCACAAAATAAACGTCCCCGTTTATATATCAGAATAACAACATTCACAGTCTTAAACAATAAACAGCTGTGAACAATGAAACAGAGAACAAAGTACTCGTCATTTCCATTTGTTTTTTTTTTTCTCTCTCCCATATTTTCTGATCTAACAAATTTTTTTTTCGTCTTTTTTTTCCCAGCAACAACATGCTCCGCAATATAACAATTTTTCATTCACAGAGAAATACAGGTCGCTCAATACAAAACAAAATCATTTAAATGACTAGGAGGTCTACGAACCCTTCTACTCATGTCTGGTACGGACCGCCTAACTGAACACGGTGGGTCAGACAAGACACTCAGATCCTCCTGGGGAGGAACACGCCCCTCTCTACCAGAAACTCCTGACTCAAGGGGAAGAGACTCAGGCTGTGAGTCCCGAGCATTAGACAGTGTCTGGTTCTGTGACAGAGGAGACACAGGCAATGTGTAAGGCCGCAACCTATTATAGTGTACTACCTGCACCCTCTCACCAGAGTCAAAAGGATTTTCAATCCTGTAGGTCAGTCCCTGTTCCCCACATGAGTCCATGACCTGTGCAATTTTATAAGGTCCCTTCCAGTGGGGTGCCAGCTTCATGCGGCTCTCCACTGGGTTGTGGAGCCACACCATGGCACCTACATCATAAGGCTGGTGACGTATGCCAACGTCATGGTATAGTTTTTGACGATCGTGAGCTGCGTCACCGTGCATCCGTGCCCTGCTAAAGGCAGAGTTCAGTTTTGTCAGCAATAAGGAAACAAACTCAGCATGTGATGCTGACATCTGGGATTCAAGTGCGGGTGGGCAACAGTACATCAGCAGGGACCCGTGCTTCCCGACCATGGGTCAAGAAGTAAGGTGTGAAACGAGTGGTGGAGTGAATCGTTGTGTTGTAAGCAAAAGCCACATGCTTCACATAATCATCCCATTCACCTCCATAGGTCAAAAGAGTCTTAGCTAGTTGATCAATCAAAGTCCGATTAAAGCGCTCAACCATACCATCCGACTTCGGGTGGTAGGAAGTGGTGCGTGTCTTTTTAATGTTCAGCAGATGACAGAGATTCTGAACCACCTCCACCTCAAACGGACGACCCTGGTCCGAATGCAAAGTCTCTGGAACGCCGTGAATCAGAACATAGTCCTCAAACAGACAACGAGCCACTGTCTGTGCCGACTGATTGAACAAAGCATACAAATTTACAAATTTTGTGAAATAGTCCTCGACAACCAGCACATACCGGTTTCCTTTGGACAGGAACAGGCAGCTCTAATATGTCCATTGCCACTCTTTCAAATGGCCGCACTGACTGGGACCCACCCATAGGTTTACAGTGGGCTGGAATCGGACCGCGTCGGGTTTGACAAGCTTTGCACTGTTCACACCATGCTTTGATGTCCCTGTACATGGAAGGCCAGTAACAAAATTGTCTCGCCCGTTCCCACACACGCTCAGAAGAGAAATGGGCAGAAGCTGGGGCCCCATGCAACTGCAAAAGAATGTCTGATATTAAAGCAGAGGGAACAACTATTTGGATTACAGGGCTACTTGTGAGGGGACAGAAAACTGTGCGGCATAACAGTCCATCAATGATAGAAAGACGGTTAAATTCAGTCCAAAACTTCCATAAACATTGAGAAGCCCCTTGTAATTTTCTCCTTGATGGTCTTTGGGATTGCGTCACCCAACTCAACACAGTCACAATATCAGGGTCAGCCTGCTGCATTGCCCTAATATCTGATAAGCTGTAAGACAAAGCATTCATGGAAGACATACTGTCTGAATCGCCAAGTGAGTTCACAGCAGGTGCATCTCCTGCAGAATCAGTGACTTCAGATGAACATTGAATATAGTCGTTTTGAGTAGAACTCACCACATTCACTTCCAGCACCTCCTCAACACTGGCCTCTGCCTCACTAGGGCTAGGTGTATCAGGGCGGCGAGAAAGCGCATCAGCATTCTTGTGCTGTTTCCCATCCTTGTGCACAATGACCCAATTCAATGGATCAAGCTCCAGAATCCATCTCCCTCTTCTTCCTGTTAGATCATCATCAATGGACAAACGCCGAATTGCTAAGAGTAGTCGATGGTCTGTGATTATGGTAAACGAGGCAAGTCCGATGTAATGCTTGAACTCCCTGACTGCCCACACAATAGCCCACAACTCACGATCAAAGGTGGACCAGCGCTTCTGAGTGGAATTCAATGCCCGGCTGGCGTAAGCAACTACATGCTCGAGTCCATCTCTGTCCTAGGCAAGGACTGCACCAACAGCCAAGTTGGACGCATCCGTGTAGATTTTAAAAGCCACACTGAAGTCAGGCAATATTACCACAGGATCAGATGACAACACACTCTTCAAATGGTTAAAGGACTTGTCGCACTCAGCAGTCCACACAAAGGGCACGTTTTTCCCAACAAGTTGATTTAGTGGAGCAGCGAGTTTAGAAAAGTCCTTGACGAAACGTCTGTAATAGGAACACAGTCCCACAAAGGCTCTCGCCTCAGAAAGACAACGGGGAATTGGCCAGTTTAAGACTTTGTCTGTGTTCTTTGGATCAGGCTGAAGACCTTTTTGAGAAACAACATGGCCCAGAAAGACCACGTGATCTCTGGCAAGGTGACATTTGCTCGGGTTCAGTTTTAAACCAGCAGATTGGATTCTCAAAAACACCTCTTTCAGGCTTGACAGGTGCTCTTTGAAAGTTTTACTATAAATCAAAATGTCATCGAGATATACCATGCAGATGTGCCACGGGAGGCCCCTGAGGACCAGCTCCATCAAACGTTGAAATGTGGCGGGGGCGTTGGATAGCCCCATCGGCATGGACCGCCAATGATAGAGGCCCTGTCCTGTCGTAAATGCAGTCTTTTCTCTGTCCTCCTCAGCAACTTCCACCTGCCAGTAACCGTTAGAGAAATCTAGTGTGCTGAACCACACTGCGCCTGCTAACGCGTCCAGCGTGTCATCCACACGGGGTAGTGGATGAGAGTCTTTAATAGTCACACTGTTTCAACGCCTGTAGTCTACACAAAAATGCCATGTGCCACATTTCTCTTTCACCAAAACAACTGGTGACGCCCAGGGACTGCAGCTCTCCTCAATGACACCATCTGCTAACAAGCCAGCCACCTGTTTCTCTATCTCAGCACGTTTTCAGGATGCACGATATGCACGCTGTTTAATGGGAGTCTGCTCACCAGTTCTAATGTGATGTTTCACTAGTGAACATCTACCCGAATTCCGTTTGGAGGAGCTGAAGATGTCACTGTATTCCAGCAGCAATGCTGAAAGCGCAGCCCTCTCTGAATCAGAAATAGGTGACTCATCCAGCTAGGAGGCGCAATGCTGGACACGGCTGCTGTAGTTATAACAGTTGGAGCAGGAAAGAGCTGAACATCAGAGTCATCAACAGAGTAAAACTCACCCAGGTGCATACCTTGTTTCAACAAAATGTCATATCCAGTTGGATTCAAAATCCGAGCTTTTGTCAGTCCATTTTGAACCGTGGCAACCGTGTGAGCAACCACTAGACCGGAAGAATCCGCCACATTGGGTTCCAGATAGCCAACAAAGTCACTCGCCAAATGGGCTGCATTGGGCGAACACACTTTAACTGCCACAACTGACTCACTGAGGGGTGGTAGTTTATAGCGGTGGCCAGCGACACGTTGCAGCACATCGGGATAAAATCTTTGCTAGTAAGGAGAGGAACTGAGATGTCCCACAGTTGTAGCTTAGCATGGCTGAGATCCATCAAAGCATGATTCTTCAACAGAAAGTCCCAGCCCAGCAACACAGTCTGTGTGGTTTCTCTTAGCACATGAAAGACATGCTGCCACGACTCTGTACCCAGCTGAAATGTTATTGTGATGGTGCCCAGTGTATCTAGCAATTGTCCATTCACAGCACGGGCTGACACATAGTCCTTTTTCAATGGACTATTACGAAGTGTTGGAACTGACATAAGTCTGCACTCATAAGAGATACACTGGAACCGGAGTCGACTAACATTTGAACCTCCACACCTTCAATCACCCCTCTCACATACGACACTAGCACATCCCGGCCAGCGTCCGCAATCACATTAATGTCTTTTGAAATGGAGTCACTATCTTCAACATTGTTTATTTTAGGGCCCGCAGGCAGCATAGCTGGTGTTTGGGCCGCAACATCAGCTAAAATCCGTTTCCCGGCCCACTGCGGCGCTCCGCTCCGCCAGGAGACATGAAACACACACCCCGCTTTCTGGAGTCATTCTCATAGCTGTTCCATCTGCGAGGACTGGGGCTAGGGCTACTAGACTGAGAGCGATCTCCACTCCACTCATCCATTGCTCTAGGACTGGCTCTGGCTTTCAGTCTTTGGTTCTCGTCACACAAGCGCATCAGTTCCATTCTCATGTCTCTCATTTCTTCCGTTAATCTATCTACTGCCCTGTATAGCCCTGCATTATCAGACACAGAGTGAACAGCAGCCACTGCTCCTCCCTCATTATTACCGTAGGCAGCATTAACAGGCATGTAATCAGTCTTTATTGAGTCTCTGGCATTTTTGCACCGACCTGCGATTATCACGGCTTCCTCCAGATCCGTTGCTCCTTGTTCATGACATTTAGCTCTGAGCACAGGATCCAGACCAGCCAAGAAAGCACGAAACTTCTCTTCTCTTTGGGCCTTGTCACCATACTCAGGAAAAGCCTCGTCCACTAATCTGCTGATCTCTGCTGCATACACTTCCAGACTTTCGCGTGGGGCCCAAGGGCGGGCTGATAAACTGGCTCGAAAGCGATCCATAAACTGTCTCTGCCCGAAAGCCTCTTTTAGTCTTTCCTTCACAGTCTTATAGTCAGCCTGAACAGTAGCAGGAAGACTGTCCCACAGAAGAAACGCAGCACCGCCAAACGTGTCGGCAGAATCCTCACCAGCTCATAATTAACTGACGCAGCGCCGTTTCCCTCTGTGATGGCTCTAACGGCAACCTCGAACTGCCGTGTCCAGCACAGAAAGCTCTGCTTCTCATCACCGGAGAACGCGGCGGTAGCTCGATTTTCACGTGTCTGTTGACCTTTTCGCGGTCCCGTCTCGAATACAAATCCTCCTCCTCTTTGTACCACATGATGGCCGTCAATGTTGAACCCGCGCATGCTAACCTGGCTAAGAACTTTTAACTGCACACTAACTAGTTAAACACATGCGCACATAAAGCAAATAAAATAAAACAAAACAAAACCGCTGCCACCAATGTGACCGAGCGTTCGTGCAGGGTTCGCCTAAAATACTTAGGAATAAGAAAACAATAAACGACATTCGTCTGAACCTTCCTTCACTTTATTCTCTGTCACATGTAAATAAAAAGCCTTCCAAAACCCGCGACACTCCAGTACCAAAAGTGTGCATGCACCCACCTATATACGGCAAGCCCCGAGGGGAAAAATACATTGCACACACATATACAACGAGCGCCAGAATGTACCAAATGAATACATCATGACAGGATCAAATAAAGTCTGTTACACCAGCAACGCACACACAAGCCTGTAAAGAGCTCACACATTACAAATTTAGTTGTTTGTCCACAGTCAAAAATACATAAAATGATGTCAAAATGTCTGTCTTTAGTGAATATTCACATAAACACAGTCGGTTGTGTCTTACGCGAATGTAAGTGCAACAGAATGCGTGCAAATATTATGCGATCTAAAAATCCTTTTTTGGTTGAAACAAACGCTGGAGATTTCGTGATACTTAAACGATTTGATCTTATGTATGCATGTGCGTTGATCAGTGTTAAAAGAAAATAAATGTCTAAATGAGATGGTCTGAATTATGCACTTACCTGTCGATCTCTTAAAGTCTTGCTCAAGTCATAGTGACAGATGCTTGGCTAGTTTGATGGTTTTATAAGCAAAGTAATTCCAAATTTCACTTCTACTCCTCTCTTTATTAATTCGTTTTTTGGGGCATGTTGAGTGAGATTCAACCGCTTTATCCATTTTTTCCCTCTATGTTGCCACATTTGCCGGTTTCGCGTCAGTTTGGGTAGCGCAGTGCCACCTAGCGGTGAACTTCAGAACAGCAGCAACAATCGAAATGTGCAAAATCATGATATCGTACCGTTTGAAAAAATATATATACCGGTATTTTCCTTGCTCCGTCATCTCCACTAGTTCTGCCCAGACCCCAGGCTCTGCCTCATGCT
This sequence comes from Gobiocypris rarus, assembly GCA_023029165.1. NCBI lineage: Eukaryota > Metazoa > Chordata > Actinopteri > Cypriniformes > Gobionidae > Gobiocypris > Gobiocypris rarus. The sequence continues at coordinate 21,685,164 of CM040926.1, read as the reverse complement.
CCTGATCCGTCAGCTCCCCTCAATCCTCCAGCTCCACAGCTGACATTACCCTGGCCTCCTGGTCACCCAGATCCACTGTGGTTTTCATGGTAATGACTTCAGAGTTTTGACACATCTGCTCCACCTCATCCCACCGAGCCCAGGACTCCACCTTGACCCTTTGACCTATCGGCTCCACAGTGACTCCTCATTCCCTCAGCTCTAAAGTAGCTAGTCATCCCCCCACCAGGGACCGTGCATTTACTCTTAAAGTGACAGAAGCACCTACTGCTGTCTGTCATTAATGTTAATCAAACAACAAAACAGCTTTAACAAAGATTAATCTATACATAATTTCTACAGTGAACACTATTGTGTTATTTTACATTTAGGCCTAATTATTAAATTTTTGTACCTGAATACTACTAGTTATATGTCCAGTTGCTAGATCTTTTATGAAACGTGTTGTGAATTCCTGCTGTGAGGAGGTCACGTCACAGCAAGCCGCTTCATGCAGAGACTGAGGGACTGTTTGCGCATGCGCAGTGTGGTCGGGAAAATTTCCTGTGTAGTCAATAGTTTGCCTTTCACTGACAGTCCGTGGTCTTCATTGTTACTTTACAACAGTGTGCGTCGGTGATGATGTAAGTTACATGATGAGTAGATGTTGTTATATATTTGGATGTGGCGTGATCTATTAATATTACCGGGGTAATATGTTATTTGTTAACTTTCTATTTAGCATGTGTTGCTGAGCCCGTGAAACAGACGGCGGATATGTAGTTAATTACCTCACATTTATTTCCTTATTCTACTGTTTATTTAGCTGTGTAGTTTGTTTATAGAGGCCGTTATTATTATTTTGATGTTAATGTGTCAAATTACAGATCGGTTGTGAGCTTTCTCAGTTTAGCTTGGTCACGTGACTTACCTGTGGCGAAGCTTTGGTGTTGTTTAATGATCCTACACTGACCCTTAGTGGCGATTTGCAGTATTACACACTGTTCATATCTGTTGTAATTCATGTTATTTATCACTATTTACCATTGATGCCCCTGAACTTTAATTAGTATTAATATTGTTTTACTGTTGTTATTTTCTGCAGGCATCACAAACCACACATACACATATTATAGTGCCCTGTAAAGTATGAGACCAATAAATTCATCTAAAGGAAAGAAGTTGCTGCGTCTTCTCTGACCGGAGGATTAGGCCAGTATACATACTGCCAGTATTTCATCACCGCAGCTGTTCCGTTACAAGTGGTCCTTCGAGGATTGTGTGTATAACTGCGCCATGGCAACTTCTAGCAACCAAACAGATGAACAACCTTCAGTTGTGTCCCGCCCAAGCCGGCCTCACCAACTCCCCAGGCACCTTCGCGACTTTGTCATTGATAACCCTAGCCAATTGCATAGACGTGATGCCACACATCAAATGATAGAAGCGCAAGAGGAAGGGCCTCCAGACCATATTCTGCACACAGGGTCAGAAGATCTCATGCTGGAAGAGATGCAAGCCCGCATGAAAGACATAACTAGGCAGATGAAACAACTACAGTCAGCCATGGACAGTGTTAAATGTAAAGTTCACCCTCAACAGCATCCATCCAAATTATCATATCCTCTCAGGAGCTCAAGCCTTCCTCATATTCACCACAGTGAAGAGATATGGCCCAGAGTATCGCCCCTCATGGATCATCGGATGATTTGGAAATCAGCTAATGAAGGTTATTGTCAGCTCTTAGACAACAGTGAACCTTATCCACTTACAGCACAGCCCATACAGCAGGGAGAACTCAGCTCAACAACTCAGGCTACTAGAGCTCTGCAGGCATCCGTCCAGGTAGCAGCACAACCACTAGACCTCAGTGAGTCTACTCACCATTCAGCTACCCTAACTGGACCAGAGCCAGAGTTTCCACAACTGACTGCAGTTCAGTCTGCTCACCACACCCCGCTTACCCAGCGAACATATTCAGCTTTTCTGCCCGTCCAGCATGCAGGTCAGCACGTCCAGTCAGGGTACCAACCAGCTCAACAGACACCCTTGTCAGTGTATCTGCCTAACCAGCATGCAGCCCTGCGGACATATGCACCTACACAGTCTCAAGGTATACCTCAGCCCTTACTCACACTGTACAACAGCAGACTTATCCTCGATATGTCCAGCATCAACAAACTCCTCAACCTGGACCACTGCTTGGATTTCAACCTGCTTCACTCAAACAACCAGAGATAAGAACACCATCCCGTTCTATCCCTCCTTATCAGCCACCTACTGAGCTAGGAGCAGCCTATTCACTTCCCCAGACTGGATATCGCCCTGTAGTTCAATCACAGTCATACCAGTCTGGACTTCATTCCGCTGCACACAACCCACAGCTTACTCAAAGGGCTGCCTCACCTACTGCACCAGGATACATTTCTCCCTACAACAATCCTGCAACACTCACCATGACAGAAATGGCTATTGCAGCCTCATACGGTATTCCCAAGCCCAAACTGCCTCTCTTCAGTTCTGGAAGGGAGAGTGATTTCATCATGCTGAAAAGGGACTGGATAGTTTACTTGGTCACACCGACATTTGACTGAAGATTATAAGTACCAGGTATTACTCGATCATCTCAAACTGCCTAGCGCCTACCACATGGCAAAGAGATACATACATGACCCCACACCATACTCCAGCGCAATGGACGCTCTGCAGCATAGATATGGCCAGCCAAGACAGTTGGTACAGGAGAATTAAAGACCATATTGAGCTCTCCTCCCGTGAAACCTGGCGACATAAAGGCTTTCGAAGATTTTTCTTCAGCTGTAAACACTCTGGTGGGGATGCTAAGTCGCATGGACGGTCCTGCTCAGTCTGAACTGCAGTGCGGCTCCCATGTAGACACTCTCCTTGGTAAGTTGCCTGGTAACTACAGGGATAGCTTTGCGAATTCTGTATTAAAGAGGCATCATCCGCAGCGGGAGCGACCAGACATACACCTTACCTGACCTCGCTGAATGGATGGATATGAAGGTTCAGGTGCTCCAGGTGTCTCGACGTGCAGCAGAATTCAACTCATCTGATCCCAGTCGTATCACACCGAGAGAGAATAAAGCAAGTAAATCACAGTGGGTCAAACCAGCCTCTGTTTACTTCAGCAGTGACTCTACAACAGTCAAACATCAGCAGACCTCTCCACAGCGACAACGGACCAACCTCCAGTTGGGTTCAAAGAAAGATCAGCCCACAAGCAAAGGGAGAGAGCGTTTTAAGCCCTATTGTCCATATTGTAGGACCACCCAGGATCATTACCTCAACGGCTGTGCAGAGTTTGAAAGAATTACTACCGAAGAGAAAGCCACCTGGATAAAGGACAAAGGGAGATGTTGGAGATGTGGGCGTGGACACTCTCCAGAGAGCTGCACTCTAAAGAAACTCTGCTCCACGTGCAACAAACAACACCTGCTGATACTGCACGAAGTTGTGGCCCAAGACCCGCAACTAAACATCCTCACTGTCAGTACCCCAACAAATGCAGTGTATCTGGATCACGCCAGCCATTCAGGGCGTGTCATGTTAAAAGTGGTACCAGTGCTGCTCCGTTATGGCAAGAGAACACTAAAAACACATGCAGTGTTGGATGACGGCTCTGAGCGCACTGTGATTTTGGCTGCTGCGGTCAAACACCTTGGATTGAGCGGGGAAGTGGAGTCACTCAAATTGAAGACCATCAGACAAGATGTATTGCAGCTCCAGGGAATGGCAGTGTCATTTGAGGTGTCCGCTGACACACAACCACGCACTTATCACTCCATCAATCAAGCTTTCACTGCAAACGAACTCCAGCTGGCTGAGCAGTCATGTCCAGGTGACAAATTAGCAAGGAAATACAACCACCTGAAAGGAGTCCCCCTACACACATTCACTAAGGTGCAACCAATGCTACTGATTGGATCTGACCACCCTCATTTAATAACTTCGATCCACTCAATACGGGCAGGACCGATAGGAGCACCAGTAGCAGTCTGCACCCGACTCGGCTGGGCAGTGCAAGGACCCACTAACTTTCTTCAACATCCACCCGGTGAGTTCCTTCCTTCACATGTCAGTAGACACACCTTGCTCCAACCTACACAAAGATGTTCAACGCTTGTGGCAGCTTGACATTTTGCCATATAAAAGCGAGAGGGAGGTGACGCGATCCAAGCAAGATCAAACAGCCCTCACCATGTTGGATGAGAAGAGCACCACTGTAATAGTGGATGGTGTCTTAAGATACGCAACGCCTCTCCTTCGGAAGAGAAAAGTAGCTCTGCCCTGCACATCACCTGTTGCTGTGATGCCCCTCCTTCGCTCTACAGAACGCCGCGTCTATCTGCCAATCCTGAGTTTACTAAAGTTTACAACCAGGAAATACACAAGCTAGTGAAGGCGGGATATGCTGAGCGGATCACCAGTGAGGAAGCCAGTCGCTCTGCCGAATCCTGGTACATTCCACACCACTTAGTACATCATAACGGAAAGGCAAGGGTGGTATTTAACTGCTCCTTTCGCTACCAGGAGAGTGCTCTGAATGATGACCTGCTACCAGGGCCTTCCCTTGGACCGTCACTATTAGGAGTTCTGCTCAGGTTTCGAGAACATGCCGTCGCTATCAGCGGAGACATACGGGCTATGTTCCATCAGATCAGACTCCTTCCTGAGGACTGCCCACTTCTCCGCTTCCTTTGGCGCGACATGGAGAGAGACAGGTCACCTGATATTTATGAGTGGCGTGTCCTGCCATTTGGCACAGTTTGCAGTCCGTGCTGCGCCATATACGCTGTGCAGCGTCACGTTCGTGATCATCAGAGCGGCAACGAAGACCTGCTGGAGACGGTAATTACCTCGTTCTATGTGGATAACTGCCTGAAATCGCTCCGCACGCCACAGCAAGCAAAGGATCTCCTCGACCGCCTGAGAGCCCTCTTAGCGAAGGGTGGATTTGAAATAAGGCAGTGGGCATCCAACAGGACAGAGGTAATATCTCACCTCCCAACTGAGGCACGGTCAACAACATCTGAGCTCTGGCTAACCGCTGAAGGAGATGACCCGAGGAGTCCACTCGGCCTGATTTGGCATTGCACGACAGACACACTGGGTTATAAATGTCAGCCTGTGACACCTAAACAGCCCACCATGAGAAATGTATATAGGGTACTTGCCTCACAATACGACCGCTTGGATACATAATCCCTTTCACTACCCGGGCTAAAGTCCTGGTTCAAGCTTTGTGGGCTACAGAAAGACAGTGGGACGAGCCTATTGCAGATGAGTTACTTCCAGTGTGGCAGGCCTGGGAAGGTGAGCTCCCTCAATTGAACATAGTTCTTCCCGTTGTTATGTTCCAGAAGCTGTTGACAATGATTCATCAGTGAGGCAGATTCACATTTTTGTGATGCCTCGGAGAAGGCGTGCGGATCAGTCGCCTTCCTGCGAGTGGAGGATCCAGAGGGCGCATCACTGTGTCATTCATTATGGCCAGGTCGCGGGTTGCACCCAAGCGACAACAGACGATACCGCGACTGGAATTATGTGCTGCACTCACTGGAGCCCAGCTGGCCAAAGTGCTCCAGACCGAGCTGACTTTGTCCATCCAATCCGTAGTGCTGTGGTCAGATTCAACAACTGTACTGAGCTGGATACAGTCAGAGTCCAACCAGTACAAAGTATTCGTTGGTACAAGAGTTACTGAAATACTTGACCTTACCAAGCCCGGGTCATGGAGATACATTAACACTGACTTGAACCCCGCTGATGATATCACTCGTGGGAAGACTCTCCTTGAATTGTCCCAGCCAAACTGTTGGAGTCAAGGGCCTTCATTCCTGTACCAGTCCTCAGATCACTGGCCAGTGAACCCTTCAGTGCACATAGAGGAACCATATGAGTTGAGAGCTCAAACCTTCTGTGGCCACATGTCAATTGTTAGCAGTGATGAGCCCGATCCTGCTAAATATGATACATGGCCTGAACTACTGCAGGCTACATATCAGTTCCTTCATGGGGCGGCTGCTCCAGCTATGTCTGCCGTCGATCGTATTGAGATGGAGACTACTCTGCTAAGAAGGATACAATCCGATAGTTTCCCGGAAGAATTAAAGGTACTTAAACAGGGCAAACCAGTCCATTCAGGCAGCCGTTTAAGTGCTCTAAGCCCTGAATACGACCAAGCATTAGGCCTCATTCGGGTTGGTGGTCGACTACGCAAAGCGGAGAATCTGATTGAAGGCAGTCTTCACCCTGTTGTAATTAGTCCCGATCATCCTATCACGCATCTGTTGGTGAAGGATTACGACAACCGTCTGCACCACGCTGGTACTGAGAGAACCTTTGCAGAGATCCGGAGAAATTACTGGATCTTACGCGGTCGACAGGTAATTAAGAAACACCAGAAACACTGTGCGGAATGCTGTTTGTGGCGGAGGAACCCAGTAACACCAATGATGGCCGATCTGCCTGCTGCGCGGCTCCGGATCGACAAACCCCCGTTCTGGTCCACCGGAGTCGACTGTTTCGGACCTTATACAGTGAAAATTGGAAGAAGGCATGAGAAACGATGGGGCATTATATTTAAATGTCTTACTTCAAGATGTGTTCACCTGGATCTGTTGCCACACATGGACACAGACTCGTTCTTACTGGCCTTGCGCCGATTCATCTCAAGACGAGGCAAGCCATACGAGATCTTATGTGACCGAGGTACCAACTTCCGGGGGGGAGATAGAGAGCTCAAAGAATCACTGGAAGATCTCGAACCCACATTGAAGCAACAGTTGGCCGACCAAAGCATAACATTCAAATTCAATCCTCCTCTTTCACCCCATTTCGTGGCGTGTGGGAGAGGAAGTAAGGTCAGTGAAAGCTTCCTCCAAGTCGTGTTGCGGGATCAAGTCGTATCAGAGGAGGTGTTGGCGACTGTCCTCGTGGAAGTAGAGGGCATACTTAACTCAAAGCCTTTGGGATACTCCTCTTCGGACCTGGCTGACCCCGATCCTATAACGCCTAACTTGCTGCTGATGGGGCGGCACGACGCATCGCTTCCACAGGCTGCATATGGTTCCAGTGATCTTCTAGGCCGCCGTTGGAGATATAGCCAAATCCTGGCAGACCGGTTCTGGAGTCAATTCACCCGCCGGTACCTTCCTGACCTTCAGCGCCGCCAGAAGTGGAGGACCCCTACTGTTGACCTCAATGCAGACCAAGTGGTGGTGGTAGTAGATTCCCAGCTTCCTAGGGCACTTTGGCCCATAGGAAAGGTCATTAAACTTCATCCCAGTGGAGATGGGACAGTCTGCTCAGCGGATGTTAAAATCAAGGGGGCAGTTTACACTGTCCGTTACCAAGTTGGTATCTCTCCCCAAAATGCCAGAGGACCACGTGTGCGAACAGAGACCTTTAACAACAGCAGGGACTTGTATTTTCTCCTACACATTCATACATGAATGTGGGGCGGCTGTTGTGAATTCCTGCTGTGAGGAGGTCACGTCACAGCAAGCCGCTTCATGCAGAGACTGAGGGACTGTTTGCGCATGCGCAGTGTGGTCGGGAAAATTTCCTGTGTAGTCAATAGTTTGCCTTTCACTGACAGTCCGTGGTCTTCATTGTTACTTTGTACAACAGTGTGCGCGGTGATGATGTAAGTTACATGATGAGTAGATGTTGTTATATATTTGGATGTGGCGTGATCTATTAATATTACCGGGTAATATGTTATTTGTTAACTTTCTATTTAGCATGTGTTGCTGAGCCCCGTGAAACAGACGGCCGGATATGTAGTTAATTACCTCACATTTATTTCCTTATTCTACTGTTTATTTAGCTGTGTAGTTTGTTTATAGAGTTATTATTTTGATGTTAATGTGTCAAATTACAGATCGGTTGACGGAGCTTTCTCAGTTTAGCTTGGTCACGTGACTTACCTGTGGCGCAAGCTTTGGTGTTGTTTAATGATCCTACACTGACCCTTAGTGGCGATTTGCAGTATTACACACTGTTCATATCTGTTGTAATTCATGTTATTTATCACTATTTACCATTGATGCCCTGAACTTTAATTAGTATTAATATTGTTTTACTGTTGTTATTTTCTGCAGGCATCACAAACCACACATACACATATTATAGTGCCCTGTAAAGTAGTAACGAGACCAATAAATTCATCTAAAGGAAAGAAGTTGCTGTCTTCTCTGACCGGAGGATTAGGCCAGTATACATACTGCCAGTATTTCATCACCGCAGCTGTTCCGTTACAAAACGCATCTCACCCACACATGCACAGCGCCAGATTTTTTTCTCTACCGGAGCTAAGGGGGGGGGCTAAACCAATATGTTGGGGGTGCTAAGAAAATAATCAATATTCATGACATCAGAGTTATTTCATAAAGAAATGATCTTTAAAAAATCAAATAAAAGCAGCTATGGTACACACCACATGCATTAGTGTAGTTAAAAAATTATATTTGGCCAATGAATAGGCATTTTCAACAAAAAACAGTTAAATGAAACATGAACAGCACATCACAATCTTAGTGATTATGTAACGGATTAAATGTAGCCTTTTGATAGATTTTAGCGGGTTTTTTTCTCATGGCTGACATATCCAATTGTTTTTCAATGGGAGCGCCACATTTTTAGAAAGCCATGAGCGCAACGAGGCGCTCTCTATTTCACGCTCAGCGTTCAACGTTTTTGAAGAAAACAGTTTTGAACGGCTTTGAACCAGTCACCTAGAGATGAAGAATGTTAAATTTTTAATAAAACGCAGCACTCACCACTGACTTTGTTTACATGGACAGCAGTAATCAAATTTTCTTACCTCATTGTCAGATAATTTTGCTTGTCTTAAGTAAAAACTATTTTTGCATCTTTTCAATTTTCAATTTTGCATCCTGATTTTAGAATTTTTGATATTTAGACTAGAAACAAGACAAAAATTCTAAGTCAGAAGAGCATTTTGCAGTGCAATGCCGATTGATGAATAGCGCACTAATAAATAAAAAAACACACAACAAATATGACTTTTTAAAGAGAAAGCATCTGATCGGATCATATCCATGTGGATACGTTTGCACCACCTGCGATTTATATCATTTTATACAGTACAATATAGCATAGCCTATAGCTTTAAAGTCACAATATAATAACTATATATAGGCCTACTGTCATTAAGACATATATTCAAGAAATGTGGGGGGGCTAAACCGGGGCTTTTCAAAATTCTGACGGGGCTATAGCCACCCTTAGCCCCGGTGTAGCGCAATCGATGCATGATACAAATTTCAACCCATTTGTGACCTCAGTCTGGCAGACGCTGATGATATGAAGGTCCGCAGGAAGTTGCATCAAGTGTCACTGGTAGAAATGGGAGGAGTACACTCAGTTGGTAAATATTTAACGCAGCATCCATTTTTCTGTCATCTTTTGGCTAGCATTACATTGTATGATCATGCTTTTATTCATGCAAATGCTTTTAAACCATATCAAGTTAGAACAGTTACATGCAGAATTATGCCAAAATGCCTGTTTTGTCGAGTATCCTTATAAGAGCGGTCTTAAATGAACGTAAAGAGTTGTGACGAAATCGGACGCGTGTGGAGATCCGTTGCTGCGTTCCACTCCACTTTTACACACGCACTTGTGAACTTCCCTAAGCACTTTCCCTCAGGGGAATCCCGCTGCCATTTTGAAGTGCGTTCCACTTCGTAAAGTGGACATGGGAAGTTTATATGGACAGACCCTTGCTCCCTCGATTTTGACCGAGCGAGTGAGTCTACTTCATATGAACACTTCAGGCAGCTCCATATACCACAATGCAATACGATTGTGACGTCACCCCATATCGCGTTAAATTTACCCCACCACAAACAACTCTATGATATTTTAATTATTTTTAAAAACATTTAAAACAACCCAAACACACCTATATACATATAGAATGCTGAATTAAACAATTTCGTAAAGGAAAAAAATAAATAATAAATCAACTCCATAGTGGATTCCAACTTGATCAAGGGCTTAGGAGGACGTTCCAGTTCAGTCCATTGCAAAGGTTCCGCCAGTAGTTGGCACTCATGCAACGTAAGCAATGACGCACCTCCGAGTGAACGAGTCGTAGGGAAGTTAGCGAGTGAAGGGCATAATAAAAACGTATATTTTTTTAAACATTTTGTTCTTTACATGAATGACATCATAAGTGGTCTGCCGCAGCTGCAGCACACGACTTGCCATTAAACAAGTATTCAAGTATTCATTTGGAGATTAACTGAAATTAATACATTATTAAAATTATTTAATTTTTACATTTTTTATTTAAAAAATAAGTGTTTTTAATGTCACAGAATCACAGAAAACTTGCTTGCTCATATTCAGCTTTTCTGCAATTAGTTGATTGTAGTGTCTGTCAGGAGATCTAAAGTCTAGCTATAAACTTTTATACATAATCACAATAAAAACATTTTACCTATTTCAACTACATTTCCATACAAACAATGAACTTAAAGAATGAGCTTCAAGTTCAATGCCAGCATATGTAGGATATGTAATTTAGCTTTATAAAATAGCAGAGCCTTTCTAAATCAATTGTGGAAATCTGTCTTTTCTGTTCTTTTATTTTCTGTTGAAGATTTATATGAAGTCACTGATATTTCCTACCATTCATACAGTATTCTTATAATCATGTAGTGGACACATTAATTCTGACACACAAACAGCACAATGGAATTTTTCTTTTTAAATTGTTCTTGTTTCTTTTTAAATTGAGAATTATTTATGTATTTTGTATTTATTTGTAATAGAACATGCTTCAAGCACTGATCAAATTGTATTTTTTCTGTAAGCAAAGACAGAACAGCTCAGACAGAATCTCACTAAAGGCCTCTATGAGCACAGGATTCGATCTTATTCACTCCTGCATTACATTTAGAACAACTGAAGACAACTCTGCGGAAGTGAAGTGATGTAGCCTTTGCTCATATAGAGTTCAGCTGTCCTGCAGTGAGCATCTGTATATGATGGGGAGTTTTCAGCCTTCATATCTCCAACTTCTGTATCTTCTAATATCATTAGAATACAAAGGTAAGTGATTATCATTATATGTCAAATGTCATTATATGAAGTCAAATTCCTTTAACAAACTTAGCAACAAGAGATATGCATAATATCAATGTACTTTGGGTGTGAAAAGGTAACAGGTGTGACATGCATATTATCAATGCCATTCATTGGCTACATAATTATTTGGACATTTCCGTTGACCTCAATTCTTATTTTGTTTTGTGCTAACAAATAGCTTCTTTTTACTGATGACAATCTTTTTTAATATAAACATTGTTTGGTGTGCAAAGACTTATGCAAACAACAAATGTATATTAAAATGTACGTAGCGGGGAAACATTTGCCACCACCAGTGGGGGGAATGTTCAACACTTAACTAAGGAAGACTGAGTGAGCAACAGGATCCTATTCCTCCCACCCAATACTTTTAGTCTTTGTGCAACTGCTAATTGTATGTTGTGCCTATCTTTTTGCAATGTATATTTATGCTCAAGAGGCGATGAGGTGGGCTTCAGGATTTACTCAATACACGGCAGCCACCTGAAGTGTATGGGTGCACAGAAAACTCAAGGGTAAGTATTGTTGTCTGCAAGACCCACCCATCCCCGTGTCTAACAAGATAGGTAAGACTCCCCCACTCCTTAGTATAAGTGACTCGAAATTAGCATAAAAAGTTTCAGCTTAACTAACAAAAATATTTATTTGTGTTAAATGAATGGAGATTATTTTGTGTTTCCCTGTTTTAACAGGAGCAGATCAAATTCAAGTTCGGTCAAGTCAAAATTAAATAAAAATGTGAAAAACAATAAAGAGTGAAAATCAAAAAATTTGTCTCTGTTTCAGTTCAATCAACACAAACACAAAAACAAAAACCGGTGAACTCCCTTCACAACAATGGAATATTTCACAAATATTTTCAAGTTATCTCAAACTCCCAAATAAAGTTCACTTTGATTCAGATCAAAAAGTTTAGTCCAATTCAAAAATCCAGAAAAATAAATGGAAAAGTTCAATTCTGTCCATCATGAGTTCACAAAAAAAATCCAGGAATGCGCACGGAAGTATATGAATACCTTTGCAGGAAAATTCACGAGTCACAGTCCCATGAATGACAACTGTATGATTTAACAGTTCAGTTCTGATCTCTCACTGACAAAAAACAGTTTGCTTACCAGTGTTCAGCAGAAAGAGAGGAAAATAGTGTACTCCACCACTCTTAGTTTGTGGACGAGGCGCTGAATGATGTCAACGGATGGCAGGGTAATGTCTCTTCACTCAATAACCTCAGCGATTGTCCCCGCGATCCTGACGACGACAGCTTGATCCAACGAGGCCGCAATCTCAGTTGATGAAGGCAGATTGAGATGACTCAGCGGACACTATTCGCACACTCAGTAGCTGCGTTCTCTGTTTTAAATTCATTTGAACAAATAAATCAAAAACTGTGTATGGAAACTTCACGAGTTTGTGTGCCCATATAATCGTAGTAAAAGTGGTAAACAGATTTGGCTTGCTGTCTGCTATAGAGGGGCTCGGAGAGGATATTCTACCCGAGCTCCGATTGCCCCCCTATAACAGGCAAATTTTTTCAAAAAGGGGAGGAGCCGGGGAGGAGGAGGGATGCTGCAAGAACTAACAAATGGGAAGAGGTAGGCTGCTGGTTTTATACCTTGGTATTAATTGGAAGATTAGATGGGCGTACTTCCTCCCGAAATTACGTTTATGAACTTCACAAAGGTTCCACTCCTACAGCGAATCACTTTTTTACCGCTAGCAGGCCTTTTGCACAACTGTACGCACACACACAGACACAGTATTGTAGAGGAAAAATTTAATCAAGAAGATTATGTTTGAGTTCACACAAAGGTCAAACATCTGTTTTTATCACACAAAAACACCTCTGGGCGGGGGATCACGGGACACCTAGATTGGGGACTCTCCCGGGCCTTAGGTGTCACTTATTAAATCACACACACACACACACACACACACACACACACACAAACCTACATCTACCTCATAAAATGTATGCGTGGTCGTAATGTATGCGTGTATTTTTGCCGCAACAATTTTGGTGTCAGGAAGTGGGATTCCTTGGATGTGCCTTTTTTTGGACCCTGAGAGCGGACGGTGATTGATCATCCTGGGGTGCGTTTCCCGAAAGCATCGTTGGCCAACTATGGTCGCAAGTTCCTTCATTATCAGCATAGTTCAACGATTTGGTGTTTCCCGAAACCATCGTTCCAACGAACGTTCGCAAACTGCATCGCAAACTTGTGTGGTTGGAACGACAGCTCTTGACCCGTGGTTATAAGTATAGTTCCTTGTTAGTTTGTCGTGTCGACGTCATTGATTTCGCAGCAGCTGGGATGTGTTCTATTCAGAGCTATCGACCCTATAGCCTATTTCTTTCGAAGGTTTCACCATTCACTTTAAGTAATTTGGTTGACTTAAAGTCGAGGTGCCTAGGTTCTACACTATTTGCTTTCTTCATTACAAATTATATGAAACGATATAATAGCGTGACGATCGCAATTATTCTCCCTTCGAAGTGCCCTCCGAAAGGATTATTTATGCTGGTTGGGACGCAGTCTTGGTTTCGTTTGTGCGAAGAAATGGTGAGTGTGCAAGTGAGTAGCTTTGTTAAATTCCCAAAGACAAATTGTCATATAACCATAATCAATTCTGCCTTGATGTGGGTTCAAAGGATCATCATCATTGTCATCATCAGAAACAGCATCTTCCTCACCATCGGCTCCAACGGCATCAACTTCCTCCTCAGGAAGCTGGACGTTTTCCCTGACTGCAATGTTGTGGAGAATTGCAGTAACCACAATAACAGAACAGCTTTTGGTGGGGTTTAGCTACAGGCCACCACAGGACTTGCTGATGCAGCGAAAACGTTGTTTCCACAGTCCTATAGTCCTCTCCACAATAGAGCGTGTCCTTCCATGGGCCCTATTAAACCTTTCCTCTGCAATGGTGGCTGGATGCTGCATAGGTGTCAAGAGGTAGGGGCGAAGAGGATATCCACTGTCTCCCAGGAGCCAGCTATCACCAAAGCCACCTTCTTCAGCCATCTGGCAAATTGCCGAATTGGCCCATGCAAAAGAGTCATGTGTGCTTCCAGGCCATTTTGCCACAATGTCAGTGAACATTCCCTGGTGATCACACACTACTTGAACATTAATGGCTGGATAGCCCTTCCTGCAAATGTACAAGGGCTCATTTACCTTAGGGCTTAATACTGGGATTAGGGTGCCATCAATGATGCCAATCACTCTGGGGATGTTGTCAAGATCATATAATTGTTGATTAGCCAGCTGTATTTCCTCGGGAGTTTTGGGGAAAACCAGGATGCTCTTCATCAGCTGTAAAAGCAAAGGTGTTACTGTTGTCACAGTTTTGCTGACTGAAGACTTGCTGAGCCCCAGGCCATCACCCACCACCTCCATAAAACTTCCAACAGCAAAATAACGCAGTGTAGCTAACAACTGCACCTCTGGACTTAAGGCGTAGTTTCTTCTTGTTGCCCTCTGAAGGTGTGGTTTTACTATCTGAAATAATTCAAGGATCTTGGTCCTTGGAAGACGGAATTTTCTTAAAATTGCATCATCAGATAGTGAGTCAAGAGGGGTAAAATTTGTCCTTATGTGGGCATTTATATAAACTGATTGACTTCTCAGTCGCCTTCTGTGCTCCAGCTGTAAGAATCTTTGTAAAGCTGCCATTGTTGAGCACTTGAAAAACACATACACACTGTTTTATTAGGAGAGGCATTAGTACACCTGCTTTTGAGTTAATAGAAACAACTTGGCTAATAATCATTCTAAATTAATTAAATTACTACAATTAATTATTACCATCTTTGATTTGTTATAGTAAGGTACAACATTAATATGTTGTATATGTTGATTTGCTTTAAAATAGACTGTTGTCATTCTGTTATTTCATAATTTTCATCCTTCTCTTAAGAATAGTTTTAGTACTTAAGAGTGTTTTGTGTTATGTTTGGCTTATATTGTCATTGATGATATTAATGTTGTGAATGAACAAAATTTTCATTTACTTTATGGTCTATGGTGGCTCACCACTAAAATAAAATCAAAGTTCCATTTCATATGTTTCATTATCAGGCTTGGTCACGATATTCAGGTATTTAATAAAGGATGACATTCAGCTTCACTCAGTAATGCCTGCATTTTTATATGGCATTAATATGCTACTTTGAGTCAAGTTACAATAGTATGCTCTTTTCCTCATATTAAACTGAATGCCCAGTGTATCAGAAAAGCACTTGAAATACATAATACAAAAGTGTATATTTGGCCATAACATTTTTTATTTGTATTTCAGTTCAACTGCTGAAGGGTTTTCACTTCATCACTCAAAAACAAATTTGTATGCCATGCACCACACAGCTTCACCAGAGCTCCATTTGCCAGAAGTGAGGCATAATGGCCAACAATGTAGCCAAAAAAAGAGGGTTACATCTGTGGATCTGAAAAAAAAGAAAAAAAGATTACATGGCTGTCAGCCACACATGATTTGACTTTCCATACTGAGTAAATAACACAATTTTCACTTACTGTCGGTTGGTAGAAACATGGTTAAAGAGGGCTTGCTGGCTTGTTGTTGCAGGAGTTCCAATTTAGCCCTCCTATAGGCCATAACCTCCTGATGATGTTGGCCTTACTGCTCCTTCAGGGCCCTCAGTTCTCTCCTGATTCCCTGGAGTTCAGATAATTTCTTCTTCTCCGACTGAAGCAGCTTCTCACTGCAGCCACAAGAAGGAAGCAACAGCCCAAGAAGAAGAAGGAAGCAACAGCCCAAGACCAGGACTCATTGCTGATGTTCCAGGGGCAGGCTGAAGGGGTTCTGATGTTCCAGGACCAGGGTGGAGGGGTTCTGATGTTCCAGGACCAGGGTGGAGGGGTTCTGATGTCCCAGGACCAGGGTGGAGGGGGCCTGATGTTCCAGGGCCAGGTTGGAGGGGGCCTGATGTTCCAGGGCTCAACTTTGAATTCAAAGCCCTGGTTGACGCACATGCATCTATGCCTCCAGGGATCCCTTCCAAGGCCTCAGGCCCCAGGATGGCCAAAACTCTCTCTTCCTCTGCAGTCAGAGGAGGAACGGAGTTGATACCCCCACCAGTCTTTTTTGCTTCCTTCTACGTGCTGCAGCCCTCCGTTTTGTCACACTTGCGAAGTCCGTCCACTTTTTTCTAACTTCTTCTGGGCTTCGCTCATAACCATAGCCAGCAGCATTTATTTTTTGGGTGATTTCTGCCCAGGATTTTTTTTTATCCGCATTTGTTACACAAATTTTCAGCTTTGAAAATAGCTGTATTTTTTTAGTCTCCACCTCCTCCAAAAGAACTGTAACTTCATTTTTTGAAAATTGTGGTTTTCGCGTCATTTTCATGTAGGTCATATGAACACATAGCTGAATGGCAAGGGGACTTAAATAGGTAGGCTAATGATCTTAAGCAAAATATGCAACAGGTGTACACAATAGTATAACAATCACAGTGATCATTGATCAACAGTAAAACCCATCATTTATTTTCATTTTAATTGTGCTGATCTATCAATGTTCAATAAGAAATTAATAAATATGAAATTGTGAAATTAATAGTTATAGATGTTTGGGATCAGAGAAGACAACATTGTGTTTATATATGTTTATATTTTATTGTGTAAAGAATGAATGTTGAGTTGTTAACGTAATTACTCCACATCGTCACTAAGAAAGCGCAGTCGAAAAGAGAAAAGAACCAAATTTACAGCAGGTGGCGATATGTGCTCATAGCACCAGTCCGCCATTAGATCGAAGACGAAGATGAAGAACGTCATAACGACAGCTCCAACCAATGTGGTTCAAACCATGGTTTTGCGACACAGATACCATGGTTTCGGGAAATAGTAGTGACTAGCTAGTTGATTTCTTTAAAGATGCATCGTACTATGGTAGTTAAACCAGCGAGTTGCATTGTTGTACGGGAAACGCACCCCTGGACGGTAGAGTCACAGCCTTACCCCGACTGATTAAGGGAGAAGGGCCGGCTGCTCTAAGGGTTCTGGAGGGTCCAACCACTGGAATAAGAGAAAACGAACCCGAGGTGGCAACGGGACACTCTGGTAAGAGACAAATCCAAAATTTTGGGAATTTTAATGTGAATTTGGTTAAATTAAGATTTGGGAATCTAAAGGGTTAAACCATAGCGGAGTCTGGTTCTGTGGTCAACGCGATTAAGAAATTCTGGGAGAATTGAGATCATGGAACGTGATTAAGAAATTCTGGGAGGATTGAGATCGGCGAGAGTGATTAAGAAATTCTGGGAGAATTGAGATCGTGGAACGCGATCAAGAAATTCTGGGAGAGTTGAAATCACACAGAGGGTGATTAAGAAATTCTGGGAGAGTTGAAATCACATAGAGAGTGATTAAGAAATTCTGGGAGAATTGAGATCGTGGAATGCGATCAAGATATTCTGGGAGAATTGAAATCACAGAAGGCGCTAGAAGCCTCCGCCCGTCTGTCCTGGGTGAAGGATCAGATCTGTACGGAGACGTCCAACAGATTAATAGCGTGCACGCAAAAGACCACAGAAAGACTGCCAGTATGGAATATCCCAAAGAAGCTAGCAGAATATGATACACCGGTATTTTGTCAAATGATTATTGACCAGAGATGCATGGGGGGATAAAGAGAAATTAATTAAATATCATGATTTCCAAAAGAAAAGAAACTCTGTGAGTCAACAGGATAAGAGGGGTGAAAGAATCTGTTGAGGAGAGGAGACAAATCTAAGGGCTTTTGTGGGGGATGTGTGTGTGAGAAATACAAACTAACAGTGTTGAATGAAATTGATAGCAGGGAAGGAAAAAAAATTGTCTGATCACAAAGAAGCCACAGCTGTTTAAAGATCATTGGTGAGTATGAACTTTGATTATGGATAACAGTTTGTGATAACAAAATTAGAGCTAACAAGGCCTGTTGTGGGAAATGTGTGTGAGAAATGCAAATGAAGATTGTTATAAGAAGCAGATAACAGGGAAAGGAAGATGTTGTCTGATCACACAGAAGCTACAGCTGTTTAAAGATCATTGGTGAGTATGAACTTTGATAAGCTATGAATAACAGTTTGTGATAACAAAATTAGAGCTAACAATTTGAGAGACATGATCAGTAACTTGATCAGGCCGGAAAAAGTTTTTGAGACGAGAGAGCTGTAAGCAGCTCTGCTCTGAAGCCAGCAATTTAAAGAAATAAGTAGAACTTATAAAGAAAATGGGCAGCAATGTTTAAATTATGTTTAGAAAATTATACAGCAATTTAACTGGCTACAAATTAATTGAGAACAAGAGAAATTCAAATTTCTAGATGTTAATGAATAATGAATAATCATGGGTTGAAAAATGGGTGGAATGCCATTAAACCCTGAAGGAAAGATCCCAGTAACTAAGGGAATCTGATAGCTAAATGTGATTTTTGTTTTGAAAAAGCAGATGAAAGATACCATGAATTGCTGAATGACACAGAGTGTTTTAATTGTGGTCAGCAGGGCTGTGTCAACTCACCCATAAGGTGTCGAAGGTGTGACAAAAGAGGCCACCACACTAAACCCAGTAAAAAGAAAGAAACAGAGATGAGATTTAAACTCTGTCTAAGAAAATAATGAAATAACAATAGGGTTATAATAAATATGTTCTTGCTCTTCTCACTTTTGCAAAACTCTGATAATGCTTATTGGACTGAATATTGGGTGGTTGAAATAACTTTAGATAAGTTAATATGTTGGAAACCCTAGAAGTTGATGCTTTGGTTTCAAAAGATAAGCTTGTGCTGAGCTGTAATAAATGCTGATTTGCTTATCTGAATCTGGCACCACCACGTAATTTCTGGTGCTGTGGCCTAGCTTGAGTAACACAGAATCAATCTGAGGGTGATTTGAAAGTGTGATTTCAGTCTAAGGATAGAGTTTAAAAGGAAAATGTCTGAAGTTTATTTGAAAACAATTTTAATTTCTAGCCAGATCTCACTAGCTTGTGTAAAGAGTGAAAAGTTGCAGTGCAGATGAAGATAGTTTGTTCTGAGTTAAAGTCTCAGAGGCTTTGAAAAGATTATCTGTGTAAGAGAGAGAGAGAGAGAGGCTGCTTGTGGAGGCAGGGATGGCACAGTGTCTGTAATCGGCCATGTTAAAGCTTAAACAAAACCAAAACAACCCAGCTGACTTTTCTAAAGACAACTTAATAGTGAACAGACATGATTTGAAAATGATTAAGAAACCAAGTAGAAGCAAATTTTGAGAATGAACAGTTCATATTTATGCCCTGATTGAGTGTAGTGTTTTATCACTACAGATGGGTTAAGCCAAACGACAAACTTTAAAAGAAGCGTATTATTCTGAATGATTCTGATAAAAGATGATCCAGAACATGGACGAGCTTTAAGTGGATTGATATCCAGCTTGATCTATTACTGGTAATGATGATGACTACTTTTGTCATTTATGATGTGTATTTTAATTACTCTCTGGATTAGTTAAAATAGTAAGCGTAAAAAATTATAGACTTGAGGACAGAGACAAAATGACAAATTGGCTTAAATCATTATCTAAATTATCCAGAATTAGAATTCTCCAAAAATCCAAAATCTAGAAAATCCAAAATCTAGGCCAGAGGGCGAACAAAGAAATATAAACTTTAAAATGAAAAGTTTTATTTTTGTGTTTCCTCCATTAAATGGAGGCAGAACATTAATTTATCTAGAGAACTACAATTAATGTAAGAGAAAAAGAAAAAACTAAACTAAACAAAACAAAACAAGAGGCTGTGAGGCTTTCTGTGTGACTAGGATTGAGATGGAGGACAGTAATATTTTGGATTTCTGCAGAGCAGTGGACAGTGGAAAGGTGTGCCGTAGGTGAGACAGAGGACTTCACGGTGAAGGTGAGACTGCATCAAGGATCGGCTCTGAGCCCCTTCTTGTTTGCAGTGGTGATGGACAGGCTGACAGAGGAGGTCAGACAGGAATCTACATGGACTATGATGTTTGAGGATAACATTGTGATCTGTAGTGAGAGCAGGTGGACGAAAGTCTAGAGAGGTGAAGGTTTGCTCTGGAGAAAAGAGGAATGAAAGTTAGTCACAGGAAGAACAGAATACATGTGTGAGAATGAGAGGGAACCAAGTGGAACAGTGAGGTTCCAGGGAAAAGAGGTGAAGAAGTGTGTGTGTGCAGGAAGGTTGGAATGGGTGGAGAAAAGTGTCAGGTCTGTTGTGTGAGAGTAACAGCAAGAATGAAAGGGAAGGTGTGCAGAACAGTAGTGAGAACAGTGATGATGGTTTGCACTGAGCAAAAGACAGGAGGTTTAAGGAAGACCAAAGAGGAGGTTTATGGATGTAGTGAAGGAGGAACATGAAGGTAGGGAAAGAAGGAAAAGAAGATTCAAGACATTGAAAGGAAAATGTACTTTAAAATCCTAATTAATTGGAAAGATTTTGATAAAGAATTGGGTATTGAATATGATTAAGCATAATGTCACAAGAGAAAGATGAGCTAATTGAATGTAATACGAATAGATAATCATGTCGTTTTGATGAAAAGTTTTCAACAATAACACATTTAGGTTTATGTTATAAATGGTTAGATATGATGAGTGAAATTGCAGTTGATGGAAACAGTAATTTTTACCAAAAACAGGGTGGTTTGTAAAAGAATTGTGTTGAAACAACGAACTGGAGGAAGTTTGACAAGAATATGATGTTCAGTGAAAAACATTTAGCATTTAGATCTGAATATAAACATTAAGTTGAGGTAGAGAGGATAATGACAACCATGACAGATGCACAAAAGAGAATCAGTGCATTTCAAACATACGGCCTGCTTGGACAGAAGAGTCCTCTGAACTGTGGGCAAAGCACAAACTGAAGGATGTTTATATGGAGATTTAAAGCACTTAGATGGATTTTTATCTATCTTACTTATTTTTTGTCGTTTAGTTTGAGTTGGACAACATTGGGGTCGGTGATGATTTGGATTTATCAAGAGAATCAATGATTGTTTTTTCTTCCTTTACACTAATCATGTATTTGGTCTCTGAGGAGTGACTGAGGGTCTGGCCTAGGGATGTGTGATGTGTCGTTAAACACTTGAAAGCAACAAGGTGTCGTGTGTTTGGATTTTGAAGGTATCACACACTAAATTGACAGGAGTGCAGTAACAGAGCTTACTCATTTAGCCCGGCTTCCAGATTTGAAATACAGATTTTATATTAACTTTCACTGAAACACGAAAGAATCAGGTTAAAGATTGCCTGGTTAAGACTGGAGCTCGTAGCCCTGACTGAAACATGCAAGCTGATGAAAGGTAAAAGTGTAACAATTTGAAAAGATTTGCATTTTGAATTCGGAGTTGGGCATAATTGAAAATTGTAATATCGGATGGGCGCCCAATTCTGAATGGTTCAACTGTGTCTGCTCCTCAAGACACAATTTTCTTGACTGACCAGGTTGATATCTGTGAATGCGCAGCGCACATTAATAACAAAGATTTTATTTAAACAGGCAGATGAGGTTGCGAAGGGAATTAGTTAAATGAAAACTGATGAAAACTGTCTGGGGTACAGTATTTTTATAAAAAAAATTGAATTAGTTAAATGAAAACTGATGAAAACTGTCTGGGGTACAGTATTTTTATGAACATTTTTGAATTAGTTAAATGAAAACTGATGAAAACTGTCTGAGGTACAGTATTTTTATGAACAATTTTGAATTAGTTAAATGAAAACTGAAGAAAACTGAAGAAAACTGTCTGGGGTACAGTATTTTTATGAAAAATTTTGTAGAAGGAAAGGCCTAGAGCAAATCTGAGTCTGTTCGAGTTACCCCTAATGAAAGGGGTAAACAATAGCTTACATCAATATAATTTGTGAATTATTGCAAAAGAAATGTCGTCTCTGTATCTAAGATCTGTGTGCAGGTTAAGGGACTCCTTTACATAACATCAGACCAGATGTTTGATGTCGTGATACGGGACTACAGAAGGAACAGATGGAGAGTGAAAAGGTGACTAGGGCCTTTTGTCGTGCTTCTGACGACACACAACGCCATCAAGGTAGCAGAGAAAGATCACACCAGTGATCGGAGAGAAGGCACCGAGAGGAGCTGGAGGCACACGTCTGTGCGGACGGAGGTCACACAAACATCACTTGCCGCTATCACCTCAGGAGCAGAGACACTGGCACAACGTGGAGCTGAGACAACAAGTTTAGAACCTGTTGCAAGCCCACAGAATCAGAGTTGTACAATCTACAGAGAGGTGGCGTCCTTTCATTAACAGAGCAGCTTTCTGGGCGTACAGCTGTGCGATTCATCTTGCCATCTGAAAGACTGGAGCAAAGCAAAGCCGTGGTGCTCTTTTCGATGCTTGGACTGTGCGACTTGAGAAGAACAACATTAATATATACATTTAAAATTGTTCTTGTGAATTATCAAAGAATGATAAAAGGGGGAATTGTAGAGTAAAAATGTAATCATAGAAGAAGATTATGTTTGAGTTCACACAGAAGTCAAACATCTGTTTTTATCACACAAAAACACGGGCGGGGGATCACGGGACACCTAGATTGGGGACTCTCCCGGGCCTTAGGTGTCACTTATTAAATCACACACACACAAACCTACATCTACCTCATAAAATGTATGCATGGTCGTAAACCCAAACTGATAAACTGACCTTTAATACCTTAAACTACCCGAAATTCTTCCTCTGCGCATCACCGCTCTTCTTCTCTCGACTCACCGTTTTTCGTTTACTCTACGCGCGCATGTAATGGCCACGCTTATGGCAAAAATCTAAATAAAAGTCTCTTCAAAATAAAATGATGTAGATCCCCTACATGTATATAAAAGTCAATGGCAACACTCCACAAGTTAACAGTACATGCATTATCTAACATCAGCTATACCATCAGCTATACATTTGTTACATTACATATTCATCTTTGTTAAAGAGACTTGATCAAAATACATCTGTTTATTGTTTGCTCGCGTCCATTAAAGGGCACCTATTATGCAAAATTCACTTTTATAAGGTTTGAGCATAAATGTGTGTTGGCAGTGTGTGTACACAACCACCCTATAAAGGTAAAAGTCCAACTACACATTTTTTTTTTTTTTTAATCCCCATAAATCATAAGCAGTGTCTCAGCACAAGCTGTTTCCAGATTCCTGCAGTATGACTTAACACTGCAAAGGCCCTGCCCGCGAGTGTTGATGGACACTGCCGTTTTAGCATAGACCCCGCCCTCAGAGAGCTGTTCACAGTCCTCCATGTTTATCTCCTCACCAGAGCATTAACAGCAGCATTCAAGTAAGAGATGTGTTCTTATTAAAGCTAGTAAAGTTCAGTCAGTCAAGAGCAGTGAGTGATTTTCTGTTGTTCCGTTCATATTAACAGCATATATAGCAATACTGTGTTAAGCTGCTTTCACTTTAGTAACGCCAGATGGATCTAATATACACACAAGATTTCTGTAACTGCATACCTGCACAGGCACAACCAACTGTTTTCATATACCTTGTGAGCCTTTGGCAGTTTAATCGCAATAACATATTTGTGTTGTCACGATACCAAAATTATGACTTCGATACGATATCAGACTAAAATACCTCAATACCGATACTAAATCGATACCACAGTCAAAAAAACACCCAGTAAAAGTAATTGAATATGACAACCGAACTATTTATTCATATTTTTATTTTTATTTTAAACTAAAAACTCACTTGCCCTGGTTTTTGACCATTTCTTCTTATTGCAATTGTTTTATTTTATCTTTGTTTTTAAAAATATGCTAAAAATGCTAATTACAAACAATATGACAAAAAGAGTGCTTTATGTTTCAGCTACAGTGGGTCTATTTAACATTAGCAAGTCAAGAACGAAATTAAATAATCAAATAAATTTAAAAAAACAGCTTAGTCCTCACTCAATAAATTAACTATAAACTGATTCATAATCAATATATTAAAATGATTTAACCAACCATGGGTTGGTTTTCTATTTTTCATTGTTGTTTGATTAACATTAATCACACAGAATATTAGATCCGGCTTAACACCGATCCAGTTACCTCAACTGTACACTTTCACTAAAGACACCCCCGACTGTGTTTACCTGAATGCAACCTAGCATTTGCATTTTTATATATTTTTGACCATTGAAACCCATAATTCAAAAGAACTGAATTGCGATTGCATGTTGTCTGAAAGGCGTGTGCTCGAGCTTCAGGTCAGAGTCCGGCAGCGTGAGCACGTCCCGTGCCATGCTATTATTTCTCTCATGCGCGCATGTTTCTGTTGCTTTCTTTGTCATGCACTGGCGTGTTAATTTAACTGCTTCCAATGTTTAGTGAACGGTGGAAGCAGAGCTCTGCACACACGTCCTGACTCCTCCTGGGACCACTGGAACACGATCCACAGGAAATGGGACCACCGGAACATGATCCACCGGAACTGGGACCACCGGAACACGATCCGCCGGAACTGGGATCACCGGAACACAATCCACCGGAACTGGGACCACCAGAACACAATCCACCGGAACAGGGACCACCGGAACAAGATCCACCGGAACTGGGTCCACGGGAACATAATCCTCGGGAACATCATCCAAAGGAACAGCGACCACCAGAGCAATAATGGATGGCGCTTTCCTTCTCCTTCTCTGCCGCTTAAGGACAACGGGAACAGGGTCCAACCAAACAGGATCCACCGGAATAGGGACCACCGGAGCGCGGACCCCAGGACGTGGGTCCACCGGAGCTGAGACCACTGGAGTGGAGGCCATCGGAGCAGGGACCACCAGGGCAGGGAACATCTCCCTGGCAGCTCTCTCCTGCTGGCGAGCGATACCCTCCACCATCTCCTCAAAGGTCCATGGGCTCATCGAGAGCATAATTAAAAAGGTCCTTGAGGGCGTAGTCCTCCATTTTAAGCCCCTTGGCCGTCTCCAGGAATTTCATGGCAAAACTCCTGATCTCCATCCCGTCCTGGTGGAGTAGTTGGAGGACTCTGAACCGCAGAATCCTCTCATATTGAGGACATGTGGTAAGCGCATCCAGGATCAAAAAATTCTTGCGCTGAGTCTTTGACATGGTCTTATCGTTATGTTACGTAAATCTAAAAGAAAACTAAGGTGAAGACTCAGGTGCGCAAGAATGTGAATTTATTACAAAAATAAAACATAAACACAAAACAAAACTCACGAGTGGGGAAAAAACATAAACTAGAAAATACATAACTCAACAAACCAACAGAGATCACAGGGAACCGGGAGACGTAGACAAAACAACCATCCGACAAAGACTGACAAACACAAGGAGTATATTAAGGGGAGAAATCAAGCTGGGAATGAGGGAACACAGGTGGGGCAAATGAAACCAATAACGAGATAACAAAGGGGTGGGATCTAACAATGACAGGAGCACATGGCCACACTAACAAAACCCACATGTGCACACAAGACAGGACAGGCATGTGAGAGCTAGACTGTGCTGACATCCATGTATACATATACATATTGTGATATGATCTGTTAAAACATGTTAGATTCTTCTTGGCCCCATCACTTACTAGTAGTACGGAGTAGGGACCCCCATCTAAGGCTGAACAATATATCGTTATTGTATCTATATCTAGATATGAACTTTCAAGATATTACTATCGAAAAAAGCAATGATATAGACGATATAGATTTCCCCTCTCCGCGCTCGCCCTGCATACAACAAACATCAGTTTTACAAGTGCTCTTGAATGCACCGCTAAAGCTAGCGCGCACACACTACCAGGGACGTGGGAACTATATTGTGAGGGGGGGGCGTCATTGCTTGTCACGTGACACGCAGCAGCAACAGCGCTGAATGAATGATGATCTGCTTTTGTCATTTTTCCTTTTTTATTCAGAATATTCACAAATGTGTTAGCTATGGCATGAAATATCTGATATTCCGATTGTCAAATACATGCAAGTGGAAGTATATTGTTGTTTAAACACCTTTATAACGATCGCGTTAGTTGAGCTGTATGCGCGATGGGCGCCGCCATGTTAGTTTGTGCCACAGACGCAGTTCAGAGAGTCATATCTGTTGGATTTACAACCTCTATGTTTACAACACATGAATTCATCCACTTCTCCCGAAATACTTAAAAGTAAGTGGCTGGTGAACTGGGAATAGAATAGAGTAAACATTGAAGTTTTCACCGAACACGTCATATCGTATTGCATCGATATCGAGATATCTGGCATGAAAATCGAGATATGAAATTTTGTCCATATCGTTCAGCCCTATCCCCATCATAAAATGACACTCTGATGGAATGTGGGGGGCTACACACGTGGTGTAGATGCAGATGCATCTGCAGATGTGTGACACCTCAACCTTCAAATAAGCCTGACCAAACCAAAAATTATCCATTTCCAATTTAGATACACAAAGGTCAACGTCGGAATTTCATGCTGAAGAGACTAATCGAACACAGATGGTTAAAGGACAATGGACAACACATTTCATATCAATGACCCATTCATAACTGTGGCGGAGGGGGCGTGGTTCTGCGAGGTCTGCAGCGGGAGAGAGAGTGCAGAGCGGAGCGGCAGGTAAGTAGGTCAAGATGATGATGAACACCTGATTCTGGTTGCAGTGATTGGCGTGGAGAGAGCGCATTTAAGCCCGCGGCTGGGAGAGAGAGAGCGAGAGAGAGTTGGACTGGGACTTTGCGAGTGACTGTCAGAGAAGCCAGAGAACCTGTGCTGTAAAGCTGTTTGAAAGGAGCGATCCACATCGAGGAGATAGAGAGAAACGCTGTTGAGCGTCTGTTGTTTTTGTTTGAGAAATACTGAATAAAGAGAGCGAGTCCCAGTCAAAGCCGACCCCTGTCTTCCTCCTTCCTGTCCACACAACGAACCTCATCACACTGGTGCGAAACCGGGAAGGAGAAGATCGCCGCCGACATGCAAACTCCGCCGAAGACGCCACTTGCGGACATCGTACAATCGCTCGCGGGTCTTCACCAAGAACACCACCAGGACCTGTTGGCCGTGAGGGAGGAACAGCAGAAACGTTTCAAAGCTCTCCTCATGGCCCAGCATGAAGACCGCGAGCTGTTCCGGAGCTGGATGGGCCGAGATTCGGGCCGTTCCCAGCAATGATCCACCGACTCGGTACCGGGAGTACCGGAATGGCCCAAAGCGGACTGGCCGCGTCTACTGCCTCTTTTGTCAGAGAGGCGCAGGTAGCCGCCCACCAACTGCCAGTCCAGAATCTCCTTGTCTACGGCGACCGCACTAGCTCCGGGACTCATGCCGTAAGTGGTTGATGAGCGGCGAGGCGGCGTCGAGGAAGTCATCGATCGTGTGGCACTGGAGCAGTTCGTGGCCCGATTGCCGACGAAGACGGCTCAATGGGTCCAGTGCCACCGCCCGACGTCGCTAGACCAGGCCATCCAACTGGCGGAGGACGAAATGGTGGCGTGCCGAGGGGTCGGCGAGCCCTTGCCATCGGCTTCTCTCTCTCTCTCTCTCTCTCTCTCCTTCTTCCCCTCCCCATCCCTCTCCAAGCCTGTCCCTCTACCCAGGTCTCGCGGTGGAGTGACTCCCCGACCGGCTCCACGATGGAGGCTAGGTGGTTCAGCCGAACCATCTCCCGTGTACCAGTCGATCCCGGTCAGCAGGCTTCCCGGCCTGCCCTCTCTCCACGCCCGTACACAGGCCTACTGCCAGCCACTAGGGCTGCGGGGAAACCTGGGCCGGCGTGCTGGCGCTGGGGACCCAGGACACTTTATTGATCAGTGTCCAGTGATGGAGGTGGGGGCGCTGGTCCGGGTTCCCGGCGTGCCGCAGGCTTTGGTGGATTCAGGTTGTAACCAGACCTCCATCCATCAAAGTCTGATTCGGCCCGAGGCATGGGTTAATCGCCGCGTGGTTAAGGTACGGTGTGTGCACGGGGAGGTGGTGGAATACCCGGTAGTGCCCGTGGATATTCAATTCCGGGGTCAAAAGCATAGAGTTGAGGTGGCAGTTAACCAGCACCTCCGGCATCCACTGATTTTGGGGACCAATTGGCCAGATTTTAATAAATTGTTGGGACATTTGTGTGCGGATGCCGCTTGGGGGAAACGAGAGAGTGGGAAGGTGGCGGTCGCTCAGGCGCGGGAGGTGGAGCCGGGACCGCTTGGCACTGATTCAGAACAGAGCGCTCTGGAAACGCCAGTGTTTGCAGAGCGCGATGACTTTCCCTTGGAACAGTCCCAGGATGACACGCTGAAAAATGCGTTTAATCAGGTCTGCGCCATCGACGGCCATCTCCTTCATCCTGATCAACCGCTCATTTTCCCATATTTTGCTCTAATAAAGGACAGGGTGTATCGGGTGACCCAGGACACCCAGACAAAACAGATTACCACCCAGTTATTAGTACCTAAAAGCCGTCGGAAATGCTTTTCCAGGCGGCTCATTATAATCCGATGGCCGGGCATTTGGGACAAGCGTTAAACCGTCTCATGGCCCGATTCTTTTGTCCGGGCATTCACGAGAATGTAAGCCGGTGGTGTGCGTCTTGTCGGGAATGTCAGTTGGTGAATCCACCGGCCCAACCAAAAGCACCATTGTGCCCTCTTCCGCTGATGCAGGTCCCCTTCGAAAGAATTGGTATGGACCTCATTGGGCCATTAGAACGCTCAGGTCAAGGACATCGCTTTGCTTTAGTCCTAGTGGATTATGCAACGCGATATCCGGAAGCAGTACCACTTCGCAACATTTCGGCGAAAAGTGTTGCAAGTGCGCTGTTTTCATTAATCTCCCGGGTGGGAATCGAAAGAGATTCTCACCGATCAAAAGGCACGGCGTTCATGTCACGAGCGATTCGCAAACTTTACGAATGATTGGGCATTAAATCTGTTCGTACCAGCGTTTATCACCCACAAACAGGCGGACTGGTCGAAAGATTTAATCGCCGCGTTAAAAACGATGATTTGGAAGTTCGTTCACGAGGGCGCCAAAATTGGGATAAATGGCTAGAACCTCTCTTGTTTGCTGTCCGCGAGGTCCCCCAAGCCTCCACGGGGTTTTCCCCCTTTGAGCTTCTCTATGGCCGCCAACCTCGAGGGTTTTGGATGTCATCAGGGAAGCTTGGGAGGACGGACCATCCGCTAGTAAAAACGAAATTCAGTTTGTGTTGGACCTGAGAACAAAACTCCACACGTTGGGGCGGCTCTCTATGGAGAATTTGTTACAGGCTCAGGACAAACAGAGACAGTTATACAATAGAGGCTAGACTCCGTCAATTTTCACCGGGAGATAAAGGTACTTCTATTGCTTCCTCTACTTCCAAATTACTGCATGAAGTGGCAGGGACCTTTTGAGGTCACCACGGCGAGTAGGGGATCTTAACTATGAGGTAATTCGATCCGATAGGGGCCAGGAGCACGTCAGATTTATCACCTCAACCTATTAAAAATGGGTTGAGGCCGAGGCTGTGATGCTGGCGCGGTGGTAAGTGGAGAGGAGGATCTCGGACCAGAGGCGCTTCAAAGGCACAATCACGCTATGGTCCCGGGAGATCACCTCTCGCCCTCCCAGCTCATAGACCTCAAACAACTACAGGCAGATTTTGCCGACGTGTTCTCGCCCCTACCGGGTCGGACAGACCTCATCAACACCACGTTGAGACCGGGCGGGCGTAGTGGTGCGCAGCAGGCGTATTGGTTGCGGAACACAAAAAAAGTGGTCCAGGCAGAATTTTTGGTACCAAAGCCTGGACGGCTCGGTCCGGTTCTGTGTGGATTACAGAAAGGTCAAAGCGGTGTCGAAGTTTGGCGCTTCTTTTGACGGCAGATCCCCTTGTCTCCAGTGTCCAAAGAAAAGACAGCTTTCACCACGCCGTTTGGGTTACACCAATTCGTTACCCTTCCTTTCGGGTTGTTCGGGGCACCGGCAACTTTTCAGCGCCTGATGGACCGAATTCTCCGGCCGCATGCTGCATATGCCGCTGCCTACCTGGATGACATCATCATCTATAGCGGGGACTGGCAGCGTCATATGCAGCAGTTGCGAGCGGTCCTCAGGTCGCTGAGAAGGGCCGGCTCACGGCCAACCCGAAGAAGTGTGCAATTGGGCGGGTGGAAGTAAGATATCTGGGCTTCCACTTGGGTCATGGACAGGTGCGTCCCCAAATTAATAAGACTGCAGCAGTTGCAGCCTGTCCAAGACCTAAGACCAAAAAGGAGGTTAGACAGTTCCTGGGGCTGGCGGGATATTATAGGAGGTTTGTACCTAATTATTCGGACCTCGCCAGCCCGCTGACTGATCTAACTAAAAGGAAGAACCAGATACAGTTCAGTGGACGGAGCAGTGCCAGCAGGCGTTCACTCAGTTAAAGGCAGCTCTGTGTGGTGGGCCGCTCCTACAAGCTCCTAACTTTTCTCTCCCTTTTTTACTGCAGACTGACGCCTCGGACAGGGGGTTGGGCACAGTCCTGTCCCAGGAGGTGGAGGGTGAGGAACGGAGTTGGACTGGGACTTTGCGAGTGACTGTCAGAGAAGCCAGAGAACCTGTGCTGTAAAGCTGTTTGAAAGGAGCGATCCACATCGAGGAGATAGAGAGAAACGCTGTTGAGCGTCTGTTGTTTTTGTTTGAGAAATACTGAATAAAGAGAGCGAGTCCCAGTCAAAGCCGACCCCTGTCTTCCTCCTTCCTGTCCACACAACGAACCTCATCACAATAACCATAACTCAAGGTCAAAGGCTGACGCCTAGGGGAAGGGGCCCAGGATCAGAGGTCAACAACTTTAAAAGACCAAGGTCAAAGTTCGCCAACAATCAAACTTTTTGACACAGGGTGCAGGTAATTCACTACTGTTCTATAACAGCATGTTTTAAATCATTGGCTTATTGGAAAGAAGAGGACCTGAACATACCTTACATTTTACAGTGCGTGCAGAATAATTAGGCATGTTGATTTTATCCTGACACCTTGGAGACTCCAGGTAGGTTGCGGTTCTGGAAAATGGTGGTGCTGGAGACTAAAAAGTTCCTGATTATTCCACCCTTAATTTCTTCACCTTAATTCTTATTTCTTTTGCAGTTAACATGTGTTACTAACGTGCTTATTAATTCTGCACGCACTGTATGTGTATATTGTAATCTCATACTCTACTGACCACTAATCCAAACAGAAACAGAGTCTTCTGAGTGTGGAAATGCAAATATAGAAGTTGATCAGTACTTTCTATTTGTATCTTGTAGTTGATTTGGACTGGTGGTCTTCCATATCTTATTCTGAAATTTTAGGAGGTAGGTGATAGTAAGTCCAAAATATGTACAATGTATTTGTATGAAGAGTATTTAATAAAAGTCTTTCTCTTGCAGGGTTTGATGTCTCATGCTATACTTGACCGCCTGTAAGTTACTGCAACACACGATGACTGGTGTAATTTTGTAAACCACATCACAAGATTTGCTGAATGTAGCTTGAATAGCCATTTTTGCAAACTTTTACCTCACTGCATAACATAGCTGCAATATAAGTGGGTATACACGCATATGCAAATGTCCACACGATTCAACGGATACATTTTCTTCAAATTAATTTTTGAACTTTGTCTTCTAACAGTTGGTCTAATCTGAACAAACAGAATCTTTTGCATGCAAACCAGATGAGATGTGTGATGATGTAAATAAATCCCTGTTCCCTTTCGAAAGGGAACTAAGGTTACAGTCAGAACCGGAGACGTTCCCTTTCGAAAAGGGAACGAGACGCTGCATCGCCGTAGCGTCTTTCCGATGCAGCGTCTCGTTCCCTGTTCTCAGGGAACTAAGGTTACAGTCGTAACCGGAGACTTTTTTTATCTAGTAATTTAGTTAAATTTTTAGCAATCTGTCACAATTTATATTAAAGGGGAAATCAATTATACATAAAATTTTTGGACGGATAATACTACTGTGTAAGGTTTTATTATTATTATTATGATTTTTCTTTTCCTTTTTAGTCAAAATACACACACACAATGATCCATCCAAGCAAATTATCAATGTTGAATTGCTACTGTATTAATGCATAGCTGAAATGTTTTTGTATTTTATCTCTAATCTCATGAATGGCTTAGTATTATGAAAGTGCTTTTTCTACACATCATTTTAACAAATAAAACAATTTAAATACATGTTAGTAACTGTTAGTGAATTTTATAGCATGGACAACTAAAAGAACTTGCTGCATTTACACACAATTTTGACACAATTTGCCCTTCCAGACTTAAGTGTCTTTGTCTGATATATTTTTGTATTACTGTGAGTCTTTGGGGGCAGCATGTGTGTTTTCATAGACATAATTAATCACTTTAAAAAATGAATCATGGGTCTTGAAAATTGTGATTAAGTGATGTATAGACAATATTGAGAACATTTCACTAATAAAACCAAGATATATACATTTTCCTAATTTTTAAGGAAACTTAAGCCGTTTTAAAGGCTTGAATTGAGGAACCGATTAAGCTGATTAAATTAATGATTTATTTTAAGAGAATTAGTGTAATGATGTGGTTTAATTTAGACACCAGAGTTTGTTCCCAGCATGCTTTGCATATGGCTCAAAATGGAGAGTTAATATTGAAATTTATATTTAATGTTTACTGTTCAGTTATGTTTGACTTTTGAAAGATTTTTTGTTATGTTGAAGTTTTGATCGTTACCATTGTGCAAACAGATCACTGGCATTTCAAGCTGCCTTTTGGAGAAGAAGTACTTTATTAGTTTTTTTAATTGAGTGCTGGATACTGGATCTATGTTTTTGTCCTTAGGTGGTAATACAGCTGGACTGAACTCTAATATGAATCTTACAGCAACAATAAACACCTCATGAACATTTAAAATTTTCTCAGACATTTTGCAACACATTTCCTACTTTGACAGTTTGTAATATGAACTGCATGAATGGAAAAATTATTGTGGCTTGTGCTCATATTCAGTCGTTTTCAGTGAGCTGCTTTAAACTGTAGATGTGATGGGGCTTTTATTTTTCTTTATGCTTCATATTTCCAACTACATCTTCTAATAGCAGTTTGCTATTGTAATTCAGCTTCTAATAGAATATTTAAAGGTTGCAAATATTTACAGCTAAAAACTCCTATCAGATACAGAAAGGCTTCTAAATGAGCACATTATAAGATATTATTTACCTCCGCATTAGATTTAGAGTAACTGAAAACAACTCTGCGGAAGTGAAGTGATGTAGCCTTTGCTCATATAGAGTTCAGCTGTCCTGCAGTGAGCATCTGTATATGATGGGGAGTTTTCAGCCTTCATATCTCCAAATTATTTTTGTTCTAATAGCAGCTTTATTAGAATGCAAAGGTAAGTGCCATTAAATTAAATCAAATTCCTTTAACCAACAAACAAATGAGAGAAATGCATACTATCAGAGTATTTTGTGTGTAAATGTGGCATAACATGCATTTGATCAATGTCAAGTGTTTTATTTATATAGCACTTTTCACAGTGGACATTGTTTTAAAGCATCTTTATAGAAAATTATTGCCATAATAACTATGTGTTGACATAGGATGTTCAATTAAAAAATATGAATGGTTTTATATATATATGTGTGTGTGTGTGTGTGTGTGTGTGTGTGTGTGTGTGTGTGTGTGTGTGTGTGTGTGTGTGTGTGTGTGTGTGTGTTTGTTTATAATACATTGTGGGGACCCAAATAACCCCATTAGGATAGTAAAACCTGGAGCCAGAGGGGTGTCCAGGGTGGCACTGGACACCCCTGGCATCTGACTGGCCACCCTGGGTGCCACCCCAAAATTTAGATCGCTATTTCCATTTCATCTCCTATTAAAAGAAGCATTTATTTTGACGTGCACATTGATCATGTATCATGAATATTAATAGAATATTAACAGTTGACAAACAGACGATTAAAGGGGGTCGCACATAAGCACAGAGATGTTCAAAATCCTGCGGTGCCATTCACATTGTTTTCCATTAAACGATACAATTTGTCTCAAAACGTTGTTAATGTATAATGACTTCATGCTAGCCTGGAAGAGTGCGTATAGGCATTTTTCAGTATTTTTCTTTCTGTGTAAAGTCTGTACTTATGGAAAGATATAGCCCAGCAAGAAATTTTGCGTCTAAAAGATGTCTAATAGCCGTCAAAACATAGCCCAGACGTCTAGGCTAAAACAAGGCTAAATTTGGGCTGTCAGTGAAAATCTTATAGACGTCTAATCATAGCCCAAGAATAGACATCCAATCATAGCCCAAGATTAGACGGCTATTGAACGACTACATATATACGTCTAATAGACAGCAAATATGGGTCTAGGCTAAAACAAGGCTGAATTTGGGCTGTCAGTGAAAATCTAATAGACGTCTAATCATAGCCCAAGAATAGACCAGTCATCAAATAGACGGCTAACGAATGACTGCTAGTATATATATATATATATATATATATATATATATATATATATATATATATATATATATATATATATATATATATATATATATATATATATATATATATATATCTAACAGATAACAAAATAGCCAAATAATTATTTTCACTCAAATATAACAGGTTCTCAATAATAACAATCCATCCAAACAAATTAAATATAAAGGTTTTATTTTAAAAAAAGTACATTGACAACTTAAGATAATACAAAAAGATCAAAACATAAAAATGAACAAACAAAATGTTAAAAATACAATTAAATATCAAATTAGGATAAGAAATATGAAATATTAACAACGTAAAATAATAAAAAAAAATATATATAAAGAATGACAAAATAAAAACGTAACCCTTTTGTTGGTTTATAAAACATTGTTGGCTTTATTGCATTCCTTAACTCAAACTCTGTTGCCGCTGGGAAGTCGGTCATCACGGCATCTGCCAAATAAGAAACAAAACACTGCACAAGAAAAGCATTGTTGACATCATTTTTACTTTATTTACAGTTATTGTGACAAAGTCATTCTCTTTTGCTTGTATGCACACTAGAGCTGGGCAATAAAAGGTTAAGATACATGTATGTGACATGTTTAAAGAGATAGTCATCATTTACTCCAAACCTGTTGTTCCAAACCTGTATGGGTTTCTTTCTTCTGTTGAACATACAAAAATATATATTTTGAAGAATGTTGATAACCAGACATTTGATAGCCATTGACTTTCATTGTAGGAAAATAAATACGATGGAAGTCAGTGAGGTCCATAAACCGTTTGATTACCCAGATTCTTCAAAATATCTTATTTTGTGTTCAACAGACGAAAGAAACAACTTGAGGGTGAGTAAAGGATGACAAATTTTCATTTTTGGGTTTAAAATATGTTTTAGCCACCATTTTGCATAAGAACCAGATTAGGAAAGCTTTATTCCTCTGTCTCTGTCTGTGTGTGTGTGTGTGTGTGTGTGTGTGTGTGTGTGTGTGTGCGTGCGTGCGTGCGTGCGTGCGTGCGTGCGTGCGTGCGCGTGTGTGTGTATACTGTGCAATGTGCTGTGCATGTGTGTGTTCTGTTCTATATTTTCATTATTGTGCTTTGTTGACTGATTGCTGGATAATTTCCAGTCAACCTAATGTCTTAAAATCCAAGAAAGTGGATCACGGCACTCCAGTTCTGAGTTTTTAACACTGGCTTCCTGTCTGTCAAAGAATTGATTTCAAAATACCACTGCTGGCTTTTAAAGCATGGAATGGTTAAAGTAAATTTCTGATCTTCTGCTGCATTATGAACCATCCTCTCAGGTCATTTGGGACAGGTCTGCTTTCTGTCCCCAGAGTCAAAACTAAACATGGAGAAGCAGAATTCAGTTTTTATGTACATTTATCTGGAACAAACTCACAGAAAAACTGCAGTTCTGCTGCAACTCTTAATTCTTTTAAATCAAGTTTAAAGACATTACTGTTTGCCGCTGCCTTTTATTAAATGGGATGGAATACTGATTTATACTTTTACTCTCCTGTTTTATCATGTTTTTATTTTCTATTGAGCAATTTTAAAGTGTTTTTTAAATGTCTTCTTATACTGTCTTTTTACATTACTCATATTTTCTTATAATGATACAAAGAGTAAAAGCATATTTGTGGCTTTCATAACAAATGTTAATATGCACATGCTTCTTGTTTATCGACTTGAGGCTACAGATACATGTAGCATGTTAAGCTAACCACAACATGGCTTATTCTACACTGTTACTAGCTAAAATATCACGGTTCCTACACAATAACAAATAATATAATGAACACATGTATAAACGAAAACACTAGTACTTACAAGGCCAAAGAATGTCCTTTAACGTTTGCTGTTGCACGTTGTTGTTCTCCTCCTCGTGTGTAATAAAAATTCACTCAAAACAGAAATGTTTATCACGAGATCTGGCGTTGCCAGTAATCCAGGCTACAGTTGCCATCTAGCGGTTGAGAGTTGTAATCGCATTTTTATATTTAACTTAAAATGGAAGAGAGACAAATAATATAAACGATCTACGATATTATTTGACTGTCTTACATTTTAAGTGAATGTTAAATATAATACTAACTAATATGTTTACAAATGCGGGTGGGCTAAAAGCAGACTACACGTAGCCCAGATAGACCATGTCATGATACATGACCATCAGACCATGACATATCTTGCAGATATTATTGACATAGCGAACATTATGGGATATCAACCATATCATTGTGCTACATTGCCAAAAACAATTAATCAGTTTTGACTTTGGCTACAAGTGGGCTGCAAACTAGCCGGTCTATATAGGAGCTAGATAGTGCACAGACTATACGCATAAAACATGAAAGAAATGAAACCAAACACCTTATGACCACTCTTCACTTTGCTTACATGATGGAATATCATACGTATCACAAATTATTTGGGCAAAAATGACTTGTAACCAAATTCAAGGTTAGGCTACTTTGGCTAAAGGTTACTCATAGCCGGGCTATATAGTTAAGCTAGACGGTGAAATGACGGCTATTGCTTGCTGGGATGGGTTGTAACTTGCAAATAACGCTTTATAAATGTTTCTGTCGATGGATACTCGTGCTGGCTCCTTGGTGATGCATTACAAAAGTGTTGTTTTGTTTTTTATTAGTATCTTTGCTCGATAGTAGTTATTTGTGCTGCTGCTTGTATTTAAATTAGTTGTTCTTATTATTTTCTTTTCTTTTTATTTGAAAGTAGTGCTTTTTCCCTGAACATTGCAAATACCGAACCATACCGAGATACAAACCGAACTGTGAGCAATCTTACACCCCAAGCGTAACGTATGTGAGAGGGTGCCACAAAATTGAGAGAATATTCAAAGGGTGCCATGACTGAAAAAAGGTTGGGAAACACTGTTCTATGGACCCCCTATAGTAGCCTCGGCCACCCCCCGGCCACCCCATGTATAAAAGTCTGGTTCCGCCACTGCTGAGATCACCTACATTGTGGGGACCAGCCAGCGGTCCACACTTTTCAAAAGGCTTATAAATCACACAGTTTTTTTTTTTTTTTTTTTGAGAAAGTAAAAATGCAGAATGTTTCCTGTGATGGGTTTAGGGGCAGGGGCAGTGTAGGGGGATAGCATGTACAGTTTGTACAGTATAAAAACCATTACATCTATGCAGAGTCCCCACAAAGATAGTGAACCAGACAAACAATTTCCCTTTTTAAAGAAATAAAATTTGCAACTGAGGGAACAGTAAATGTTGGTGTGGAAAGGATAAACTGCATTATTCAACCAATTATTATTATTACATTGACAACAGCATTTGATTTGGTTCAAAATGAATCATTTGTAGAAAATGTATATAAAAGTCTAGGTAACACTTTATATGTTAACATTATTTACTACATCAATTAACATGAACTAACAATGACCAACACTTCTAAAGCATGTATTAATCTTAGTTAATGTCAAATGTTGAACATTTAAATACCAACATTTACTAACACATTCTTAAAATCACAAGTTGTTCAGTATATTTAATATTATTTATGTGAAATAAGTAACAAATGAGACCTTATTGAAAAATGTTTCCAAAGTTTATTTATGAATTAAATGTTTTATACGCTGACTTTCAAAAGGATAATTTCAGGAAATACTGACAGTAATTCTTCAGGTTGTGAGTTTTTTTGTTCTCTCTTCGTAGAATGTATCAATACATTTAGAGGTAGAACCACTTGGTCAACAGTAAATGCTGTTTTTTACTTTAAGTGCTGTGGTTTCCATGTCTCGGCTCTCATTATGTCTTGTTTTGCTCTTTATTCTTTCAGTGGCGACACAGAGACCCTGTAAGCAGGTCCATCAGTTGAATATAAACTATGTTCAGGGTGACAATATGTCTATTTCTTGCCTAACCACAACCAACCCGCTGGAGTCTCTGACAGTGAAACTACGCAGAACCAACCCGGATACAGACATCCTAATGTATTCAGACACTTCTCCAGCATCAGCGCATCAGAGATGGTCTGTGAGAAATGATGCTGGACATGTCACACTTGATCTGAAAGACATGAGTTTATCTGATAAAGGCCTTTATGAATGTCAAGTCTACAAAGATTCAGACTGCCTTAATGCAACTTGGTTTAACCTGAGGGTCAAAGGTGAGTGAAATTTCTGAAACAAACAAAATAATACCCAAACATATTTTAATATAGGCCTGCTGTTTCTCTGGTTTCAGAGTGTAAAACTTGGGATTCTGTCCATGCGACTCCACACTCTTCAGTGTTGCTGCCATGCTCTGAACTTCCTCTACAGCACAAAGCTGGACAAGTAACTTGGAAAATCATTAAAGGTCACACACCAACAGAAATAGCCCAATACCACCCTCCACACAAGCTCTCCAACAGCACAGAGAGAGACCCGAGGCCTCTGTATGAGAGAGCGAGAACACTAGCAAACGGATCTCTGCGTATAAGGGATGCAGTAAACACGGATGGATCATGGTATTAGTGCCGAGTGAGTGAAAAAACCTGCTATGAAGTGAAGCTGGTCATGAAAGGTGTGTTAAAATGCAATATTTCTAACCCTATAGTCTCAATGCATTCTCTTTGACAAACATTCACATTTAAAGATTTTAAGTAAAGCTATGGTATTAAAATGTGAGATGTGGTGTTGGGTCAGTCAAAACTATTTTTGGATCACATTACTATAATCATAACAAATAAATTATGCTTGGGTTAAAGTTTAGATTAAAATGAAGTCATGTTGTGATTATAGCCTGTGGTTATAATATCTGTTTGGGAAGACAGTATGTGAATGTTTAAAAAAAGATTTTAGAAGGTTAATGTTTTTAGCTGGAAAATGTGGGTTATCATTTATAATAGTGTCTACGTCATATTTTGCTCAGACCCTTTCAATTTTTTCACATTTTGCTTTATTGTGGCCTTATGCTAAAAGTATTTAAATTCTACACTCAGTACCCCATAATGTCAAAACAGATTTGGGTAACACTTTATTTTGATGGTCTCCTTTAGACTTTCTGTTGACTGTAAGTAACATTGCACCTACATGGTAACTAACTCACATTGGAGTATTAGTAGAGTATTAGTAGACTGTTTGCTTAATGGTAATGGACTGCATTTATATAGCGCTTTCAACAGACCCATGG
Source organism: Gobiocypris rarus (assembly GCA_023029165.1). Lineage (NCBI taxonomy): Eukaryota > Metazoa > Chordata > Actinopteri > Cypriniformes > Gobionidae > Gobiocypris > Gobiocypris rarus. The sequence goes on along the minus strand of CM040926.1, from coordinate 21,645,421 downwards.
CCATCCAAAGCGCTTTACATCTTGCCTCACATTCACCCATTCACTCAATTCACTCATTCATACACCGACGGCGGTGTCAGCCATGCAAGGCGCCATCCAGCTCATCGGGAGCAGCTGGGGTTAGGTGTCTTGCTCATGGACACCTTGACACTTGGTCAGGTGGAACCGGAGATCACCAACCTTCCGGTTTGTATACAACCATGAACCACTGAGCCACTGCCACCCCGATTAATATCGGGTAAGACTTTATTTTGATGGTTCCCCAACAAACAATCTGACTATAAATAACTTTGCAATTAGGCAAGGCAAGTTTGTTTATATGTCATACTTGTATGCTTTACAAAGAAGGAATAAAAATAATACAAATAATTACAACATGCACTGGAATTAAAAATGGCAACAAAAAAAACATTATGAGTTGAGAATAAAAATTGATATAAAATATATTAAAAAATGATATAAAAGGAGGGTAAAAGGAGAATAAAAAAGGAGGGTACTGAGGGCTAAAATAATATTCCTGACTACCCAATTCACTAAGCTCAGGGTTGGGGATCCCTTATCTGGAATTGGAAAAGAGAGTCAGAGAGTCAGGTTCACGATTTTACACAACTTACTGGCGTCTAGTGTCTATTCACTCTCAGAGGTGGTAAATGGAATCGGTCATGTCAACTTATTCTACTATCCCTACCCCTACTCCTAAGTCTCCCCAATGAGAGTTAGTTGACATCATGTAGGTGAAACATTACTTAACAGAATGTCTAATGGCTATAGTTTTTATATTTGTACCTCTGTATAGCTTTGTTCTGAATCATTCCTTGTTGTTTATATTGCTAAATATAACTTACTCATCACTATATATCTGTTATTGTCTAATATTGCACATAATCACATTAATCTGATATTACTAGCTTTTAATCTAAATTGCTTTCGATAGCACAACGCATTAGCATTGCACTAGCCAGGTAAGTTGTCATCCGTGTTTACTGTCTTTTTTCTCTTTCACGCAGTCCTTTTATAACTCCATAAAACAACTGGTAAGTCAGAATTGGTCAACAAACCCATCGTCTTCTGTTATTGGCACTTAGCCTACAATGTCTGCCACATGTTTAGCATAACCTTCCCTGTCAGGAATGAGGGTTTCAAATGTGATAAATTCATGGAAATAGTCAGGCTGACAGAGAAGATTTCAAAACTAGAGTCACTCATCCAAACTTTAATCGAGGATAGTAAGAATGCAACTTAGGGTGCATCTTTGGATGCGACAAGCCTTGCAAACCCCATACTTTGTTTGGTTCTGGTTGCAGAGAAGGGCAACTGGGTGACTGAGAGACTGTAGTCACGGGACAAAACACAGTTGTTCAGTTCTGATTAGAACATTAGAACCAATTGAGAGTGCCCTAATTATCAGGGATTCTATTGTACAGAACATGAAAATAGAGAGCCACCAAAGTCACATGTTTGCCAGGAGCCAGAGTGCCTGATCAAAGCTAATTTAAAAGTTCTGGCTAATGCTAAACATAAAAATGATAGCTTAGAAGAACTTGATGTTGCAACAAAAACTATTGAGCACCTATATGGTTCTCTGGTCTGATGAATCTCAAGCAGGACAGGAACATCAAACAAAAAGTCAAAACAATGTTAGACCCTGTGAATATCCTTGAGTGTCCCAGCCAAGCCCAAACCCAATCAAAGATCTCAGGAAAGACCTGAAAATGGCTGTCCAGTCCACCATGATCCCCATCCATCCTGACAAAGCTTGAGAGGATCTGCAGAGAAAAATCCCCAAATCCAAGGGCCTCATTTATAAAGCACGCACATGCACAGATTTGAACGTAGAATGTGCGTACACTAAAATATTTGACGTGGAAAAGTGCTTAGCGCCACATCAGGGTCTGAGCTAGTCTCGCATAGCCAGACCTTCAGACTGACGGCAGAAGGTCTGGACTCTATCACAGCTTTCATTGGTGAAGTAACGACCAAGTGTTTGACTGACATGTAACCAATCCCATTTCGTTTTGTTCCACATTTATTCTGCTTCAACTAAATACTGAGTTTGGTGTATGAATACTTATGCAATTAGACATTTCGGTTTTATTATTTTTAAAACATTTGCATATCACAAAACTGCTTTATGGGGTATCTGTATCCTTATGGGGTATGGAGTATAGATTGATGTAGAAAAGAAGAGAGAGAAAAAAAAGAATTTTAGGTAAAACAACAAAATTGCTTGAAATTAAAAACTTCCAAATTTCCAAAATATCGTTAGCCACAGGTAAGACAAGTGTGATAAAAATAACCTAATCAAACTGACAGATATGATTATGTTTATTGAAGTTTCTCTAGTGACCACAGATGCTCCAACCTCAGCTGACAGTCCTGTTGTCCAGACTGAAGGCAACATTGACACGAGTGCAGCAGTGACCACTAATCTGACCGCAGTAGTGATGGCCACAGTAGTGTCTCTGTGTGTCCTCATATCACTGATCATCTGTGTGATTCTTTATTACAAAAAACAAAAGACCAAAATCAACAGCCAAAGTAAGTAATCAACTGGGGTCCTAAAAATGTTTAACACTGTGTGTGTGTGTGTGTGTGTGTGTGTGTGTGTGTGTGTGTGTGTGTGTGTGTGTGTGTGTGTGTGTGTGTGTGTGTGTGGGCATGTTTTTGTGAAATATCAGGACACAAATGTGTATAATGACATGGGTATGACATAGGTATTACAAAAAGAGGTGAAATATGAGGACGTTCCCATGTCCTCACTTTTCAAAATGCTTATAAATCACACAGGATGAGGTTTTTCACAGAACGTAAACTGCACAGTCTCCTGTGATGGGTAGGTTTAGGGTCAGGGCAGTGTAGGGGATAGAAAATACGGTTTGTACGGTATAAAAACCATTACGCCTATGGAATGTCCCCACATTTCACAAAAACAAACGTGTGTGTGTGTGTGTGTGTGTGTGTGTGTGTGTGTGTGTGTGTGTGTGTGTGTGTGTGTGTGTGTGTGTGTGTGTGTTGTAATATTTGTCATCTACTCTACTCATAGTTGCACTACAGCAGTGGTCGCCAACCCGTCGATCGCGATCGATTGGTCGATCTTTATCACTTTCCCGGTAGCTCCCGATAAACCACATGTAACCAGTAGAATTAGGTACTGCTCCTTTAAGGCAGAACGCACACACTTTCACTCGCTGATGAGTGGGCAGTCCGTGGATGCGCGACCTGTATGAACATTGTGTAATATTTCTGTTACTCTATGCACTGTTTATTTTCTGTTCAGTTATGCCGTCTGTAGTGGAGTGTTTGCAAACTACCCCATGTGTGCGTGGGATCGACGACGCTGATAATAACCCCTGTGAAATATCAGATATGTGAGTTTTGCTTGCACTTGGCTACTACAACCATTCAGGCCAGCTATCCGGCCTCTATGTGTAAAGCGTTAGAAACACTTTATCAAGGCTCTAAATCGCTCCATATACTCCAAAATGTATTCTCTGCAACCTTAAAATTTGCACAGCACAAATTGACCGATGTTATATAGTTATGACAGCGCTAGTGCAGCATCGTCATCTGAGTATTTCTATTCAGAAAACTGACACAAATGAAAGTAAAGTTGCAGATGCTCAATACACAATCATCATCGTTAAAGTCAGTGCTTATGCCACTCTCTCCTATTGCAGTCCTTGATTTTGAAATGAGCAGTTGATCAATAAAATGCAGCTCATATTTGTTGATTTCGGTTATGTGAACTTAAAAATTCGTAGCTTGGGAATTGAAGATCGGATTTATATCCGTTTTGCCGAGACACGTGACTAAGTGTAAATGGAATCGTGATAATGATAAATCAGATAGATATCTGATCTGTAAAAACACATGAAGTGGACCATGCAGGTATAAATAGGCCCAGCAAGATAACTGTTGGGGTTGCTTGAAATATAGTAAGAAAAATATAAATATTTAATCGGGAGGGAGGTTACATGTATCTCTGAACGAAACTGACTGACTTCAGAATAGTTTTGCTGGCATTTTTACAGCAGTACCCAAAGAAACACCTTTTTTTTCATAAGCACCACCTACTGTCAGAGAGTGAATAGGTGTGTATTATGTAACAATTTCACAAAGCTAAAGTCAGACCCTTCTGTATTTGCTCTAAGTTGAAATTATGCAATGTAATCTAAAAAACAACTGGCCATGCTACATATGTCTATCTTTGTTTGGATCGTGATTAAAATGCAGTGGTTGCCTCAAATAGCTTATTTTTTTAAGGCAAGTTTGGCCAGTTATAGGGCAAATAAACAACAATAATTTGCTTAAACAAAGAAAAGAAAAAAAATCGACAGATGGTGTCGAAAAAACTAGGTAGATCTTGCCTTTCATCAAGGCTGAGGTCAGGGATCTTTGGCTTGAAAAGGTTGGTGACCACTGCACTACAGATTCTCTTTGCACATTTGTTTGTTTTGTTTTGCGATGTTTTCTTTCAAATAACTGAAATTGAAAGATATTGTAAGATATGCTGTTACTATGTCAGTATGTTGAAAGAGAAAGCAACCAGAACTAAATGTAGAGTTTTATGATGGTAGAAGTTGATCTGATGGTAAAGTGTTATTTTTGTATCTTGTAGTTGAATTGTGGTCTTCTGCATGTTATTCCGAAATTTCAGGAGGTAATGACATTCATGGTAAGTTCATACAAAATATGTACAATAAGTGTTTTTAATAAAGAGTTTTTAATAAAAGTCTTTCTCTTGCAGGGTTGGATATCCATTTGTATTCTGTAGTTCAACGTACATGAATCATGACCCCCTGTAGGTTACTAAAACACAATAATCATTCAATTGTAATCATATAATAAATAGAATAATCATTAAATTAAAAAATATATTTTACATCTGTCCTGAACACAAAAACGTTGATTATCGGGTAAATCACATCCATGGTTTGGACTAATTTACATGCATCACTAAAACATAATATTTTAGGCTGTTCATATAAACACACTCAAAACACATGTGAAATATACCAAATGTAATACTGCTTGTCCTTTTCAGTCTACACTGAATGACTGGAATAAATTTGTAAAACACATCACAGGATATGGTGTATTTAGCTGACATTGCTGAGTTTCATAGAATTTATTATCTCACTTCATATCATGGCCACATATATAAATGCAGTATGCCTACATCTGCAAATGTGCATGATTCAAACAATACTTTTTTTATTTTATTTATTTTATCGCACAACAGTTGGTGTGAACAAACAGAAGCTCCTGCGTGCCAACCAGATGACAATATAATGCTGTGAAATGAAATGCTATCTTTATTTTTATTTTATTTTTTTGTTACTGAGTCAGAGTGTCATTTATTAACATACATACATTAAGAACATCAAATTTGGTAAACGGAAGCTGAAAGGGATAGATCACCCAAAAATTTGCCCATCATTTACTCACCCTCAAGTCATAGGTGTATATGACATTCTTCTTTAAGACAAATACAATCAGAGTTCTAAAAAGTCCTAATCTAAGCTTAATAATGGCTGTGATTGTTGCTCTGTTTTTGAAGTCCATAAAAGTGCATCTGTCTGTCATATAATGTGCTCCACTCGGCTCGGGGGTTAGGCCTTTCATATTCAACTTACAGAGCCGTGTGGAGCACGTTATATGACGGACAGATTCATTTTTATTGACTTCAAAAACAGAGCAACAATCACTGCAATTATAAAGCCTGGAAGAGCTTGGACTTTTTTAATATAACTCCGATTTTATTAGTCTGAAAGAAGAATGTCAAATTCACCTAGGATGACTTGAGGGTGGGCAAATTTTAATTTTGGGGTGAACTAACCCTTTAAACGAGCTTGCTTGCTATAATTGATGATTTATGTATGTGTGTTGATTAATATTTATATGTAAATAAAAGCTTAAATTTAATCAAAATGATTGTCTCTTCAGAAAACATGGATTAAATCACTTGATTCATATTTATTTCTTTATATTTGACGTTTTGAAATGTCAAAATTTTGGTAAAGTGGACATTAAACCTGTGCACTGAAATCTCAGTAAAAAAAAAAAATGAAAATGAATCTCATGTGTTTGGCATGACATTAGGGTGAGTAATTGACTTTTTTTTTCTTTTTCTTTGAGTGAACTAACCCTGTTTTGAATGTCCTGTGTTTTTGAAGCTTTGATTGTGTTTACAGTGTGCAATATAACGTGTTCATGTTTCGCGTGTAAAAAAACACAGTATTTTTCTCACAATTTACTTATCTGTATACTGCTGTTTCACTGTTCTGAAGTCCCTCCTTCAGAAATACGTAACGAGTTCTGATTGTGCCAGCGGTTCCCGTGTTGTGATTCGACAGCAGCTTAGCGCACGTTGCCCGGAAAGGTCACGCCTCTTACCATAACGGGGAGATGCATGCGCTCAATGTTATTGTAGACATGGCGACAAACACACTCTACAAATGCAACACTTCCTCTTCTCCACGTGGGAGAGCAACAACATCACGAAGAACAGGACCCAGCCAACATGTATATGTGGGCCCCACATGGTTTATGCTTGGGCTAAATGGGTACGAAGTGGGCATGGTTCCAAAATGGGCGTCTTATCTGGAACCCATCTGGGTCAGTTAAGTAGGTCCCACATGGGCGAAAAAAGTTGGGCTACCTATGTGGGTCCTAGCTGGGGCACTAATGGGAAATGGGTGCATGGGCTCAAAATGGGCAACTCATATGGGGCCCACTTGGCCAAACCATATGGGTCAAACAAGGGCTAACACAATCAGTCCCATATAGGCTGCCAACATGGGCCCAAGGTAGGACCCACTTAGGTTATCTCTATATGGGTTCCTTATGGGAAGCACACATGGGGCCCACTTGGCCAAACCATATGGGTCAAACAAGGGCTAACACAATCAATCCCATATAGGCTGCCAACATGGGCCCAAGGTAGGACCCACTTAGGTCATCTCTATATGGGTTCCTTATGGGGAAACACACATGGGGCCCACTTGGCCAAACCATATGGGTCAAACAAGGGCTAACACAATCAGTCCCATATAGGCTGCCAACATGGGCCCAAGGTAGGACCCACTTAGGTCATCTCTATATGGGTTCCTTATGGAAACACACATGGGGCCCACTAGGCCAAACCATATGGGTCAAACAAGGGCTAACACAATCAGTCCCTTATAGGCTGCCAACATGGGCCCAAGGTAGGACCCACTTTGGTCATATCTATATGGGTTCCTTATGGGAAGCACACATGGGGCCCACTTGGCCAAACCATATGGGTCAAACAAGGGCTAACACAATCAGTCCCATATAGGCTGCCAACATGGGCCCAAGGTAGGACCCACTTAGGTCATCTCTATATGGGTTCCTTATGGGTAAACACACATGGGGCCCACTTGGCCAAACCATATGGGTCAAACAAGTGCTAACACAATCAGTCCCATATAGGCTGCCAACATGGGCCCAAGATAGGACCCACTTAGGTCATCTCTATATGGGTTCCTTATGAGGAAACACACATGGGGCCACATTGGCCAAACCATATGGGTCAAACAAGGGCTAACACAATCAGTCCCATATAGGCTGCCAACATGGGCCCAAGATAGGACCCACTTAGGTCATATCTATATGGGTTCCTTATGGGAAGCACACATGGGGCCCACTTGGCCAAACCATATGGGTCAAACAAGGGCTAACACAATCAGCCCCATATAGGATGCCAACATGGGCCCAAGGTAGGACCCACTTAGGTCATATCTATATGGGTTCCTTATGGGAAGCACACATGGGGCCCACTTGGCCAAACCATATGGGTCAAACAAGGGCTAACACAATCAGTCCCATATAGGCTGCCAACATGGGCCCAAGGTAGGACCCACTTAGGTCATCTCTATTATGGGTTCCTTATGGGGAAACACACATGAGGCCCACTAGGCCAAACCATATGGGTCAAACAAGGGCTAACACAATCAGTCCCATATAGGCTGCCAACATGGGCCCAAGGTAGGACCCACTTAGGTCATATCTATATGGGTTCCTTATGGGAAGCACACATGGGGCCCACTTGGCCAAACCATATGGGTCAAACAAGGGCTAACACAATCAGTCCCATATAGGCTGCCAACACGGGCCCAAGGTAGGACCCACTTAGATCATCTCTATATGGGTTCCTTATGGGGAAACACACATGGGGCCCACTTGGCCAAACCATATGGGTCAAACAAGGGCTAACACAATCAGTCCCATATAGGATGCCAACATGGGCCCAAGGTAGGACCCACTTAGGTCATATCTATATGGGTTGCTTATGGGAAGCACACATGGGGCCCACTTGGCCAAATCATATGGGTCAAACAAGGGCTAACACAATCAGTCCCATATAGGCTGCCAACACGGGCCCAAGGTAGGACCCACTTAGATCATCTCTATATGGGTTCCTTATGGGGAAACACACATGGGGCCCACTTGGCCAACCATATGGGTCAAACAAGGGCTAACACAATCAGTCCCATATAGGATGCCAACATGGGCCCAAGGTAGGACCCACTTAGGTCATATCTATATGGGTTCCTTATGGGAAACACACATGAGGCCCACTTGGCCAAACCATATGGGTCAAACAAGGGCTAACACAATCAGTCCCATATAGGATGTCAACATTGGCCCAAGGTAGGACCCACTTAGGTCATCTATATGGGTTCCTTATGGAAGCACACATGAGGCCCACTAGGCCAAACCATATGGGTCAAACAAGGGCTAACACAATCAGTCCCATATAGGCTGCCAACATGGGCCCAAGGTAGGACCCACTTAGGTCATCTATATGGGTTCCTTATGGGGAAACACACATGGGGCCCACTTGGCCAAACCATATGGGTCAAACAAGGGCTAACACAATCAGTCCCATATAGGCTGCCAACATGGGCCCAAGGTAGGACCCACTTAGGTCATCTCATATGGGTTCCTTCTGGGAAACACATGAGGCCCACTTGGCCAAACCATATGGGTCAAACAAGGGCTAACACAATCAGTCCCATATAGGATGCCAACATGGGCCCAAGGTAGGACCTACTTAGGTCATCTCTATATGGGTTCCTTATGGGGAAACACACATGGGGCCCACTTGGCCAAACCATATGGGTCAAACAAGGGCTAACACAATCAGTCCCATATAGGCTGCCAACACGGGCCCAAGGTAGGACCCACTTAGGTCATCTCTATATGGGTTCTTCTGGGGAAACACACATGGGGCCCACTTGGCCAAACCAATATGGGTCAAACAAGGGCTAACACAATCAGCCCATATAGGCTGCCAACATGGGCCCAAGGTAGGACCCACTTAGGTCATCTCAATATGGGTTCCTTCTGGGAAACACACATGGGGCCCACTTGGCCAAACCATATGGGTCAATCAAGGGCTAACACAATCAGTCCCATATAGGCTGCCAACATGGGCCCAAAGTAGGACCTACTTAGGTCATCTCTTTATGGGTTCCTTAAGGGGAAACAAACATGGGGCCTGCTTGGCCAAATCATATGAATTTACAATAAACAATGCAATATCAAGTATAATTAACACTATTGTAATAACTCGCTACATATGTTAATAAATTAAATTAGCTCAATATGGAATTATATGTATTTATATTTGATTATTCATAATTAATTGTTAAGTGTTATGATCAAATTATGAATCTAAATTATGAATATATATATATATATATATATATATATATATATATATATATATATATATATATATATATATATATATATTATATAGGTTATGATGGATTGCAATTAACTACGAATATATATGCTATATATATGTTTTCTGAACTATTCGAATATTAAAGTACTCAACGATACTATATGAAAGCTTGTAGCAAAATCTAAACATTGAAGTGTGGTTTGCGGCAACAATGACAATCAAACGTGGATACAATGGTTTTAATAGATGATACTACGAGTACATATGACTAAACAAGAATAGATATACAGAATAACGAAAAGTAGAGAATGAAAAAGAGAAAGAAAGAAAGATCAAGGAATGATAATTTCACAAACATGAGGCTTCTCAGAGCGTTCTTTGAGCTGAAGCGTTCTTTTCCAGAGATTGTGTCTCCGATCTGTGGGAAATGTGAAGAGTTAACTTGAAAGCAAAGTCTTGCCGGAAAAGGGGGAAAGGACGGTCGTCTCATCGAAAGTTGGTAATCGACTGAGCAAGTTGACTGAGCAAAGATGCGCTTGTGTCATTGTCCTTTAAGGCACATTACGCCCCTCTTTTCTGAAATGACCAATCATTCAATTCAATTCAATTCAAATTTATTTGTATAGAGCTTTTCACAATACACATTGTTTCAAAGCAGCTTTACAATCATATGTGTGAACTTTAGGCAGGAGAAAACTTTCTTTGTCTATTTGACTCCATTTGCCTAATTTATGATGGTGTCAGAATTGGTACAGTTTACTCCGAAGGGTGGTAAATACACTATGATGCTTAGAGATATGGAGAGAGATTGAAATCTCTTTGTATACCCACAGGACCCTAACGGTGTTACTGCTTTGCGTGCTTCAACTACAAAAGTGACAACGGAGGCATTCACCGTAGAATTCTTGGCGCCAGGAGTTAGGACATTCATTTATATGCAAATGTCACAAGGCTAAAAGCTTTCTGAAGCAGCAGAATTGACTCATCGTGATTTAGTCCAGACTCTACACTATTATGAGTGATAATTACATTGTGGTGTTTATCAGTTAGAATAATAAAAGAGTGTATTAGTCCTTTTAAAATTGATACTGTTATGACGTCATGAAAGACGGAACCTTTGGAATGATTCAAGCCAAACTGAAACTGAACTGAACTGGTACTTCATAGAGTAAACATTGGTTAAAAAAGTAATGCATTACAATATTCCCACATGGAAATAACCTATATAAACATATATGTTTTAATATAGGTTTTTAATATATGTGACATATATAAAATTGGCCGTTTTCTATATTATATGTACATATATGCACATATGTTTACCTATGTACATATATATATGCATATATATATTATATATATATATATATATATATATATATATATATATATATATATATATATATATATATATGTGCATATATGTACTACATATATGCACATATATATGTGCACCTGTATGTTCACCTATATGTGTGTCTTCAAATTCATCAACCACCGTGAAATGCTCAGATAGATGTAGGATGATGATGATGATTACTTGAATGTATGTTCTATGTACTTTTTGTTGTTGTTGCTATTTAGACTGTAATGACCTTTCAGCCATATTCATCTAGAAACTGCATTAAGAGAATACATTGCATTTTGCATTGCATTTGGTGGATGTAACGGTGAATGTGTGGATGTGTATGAGCTTTAATGTGACTCTGGAAGTGACTTGAAATTGGGAAAAAAGGCTTGATTGACAAAATAAAAAAGACATACCATTTTGTAATACATTTCCTTCTTTTCCACTATCTTCATACAAGAAAGAATTGACCGTGTAAATGTTTCAGGAAAATGTGTAGACATCATATCTTTCCATCTCCTCTCACTTAATTGCCATAGGTAAATCCCATAACATGCCAATTACATGTGATACCAATTTCACATGTTCGCACATACATAAGTTCTTGCATAATTCTTAGTTCTTGCCTTGATAATAGAAAATATGAGCTAGACATCATGTATGACAGTTGCCAAAGTGAGATATGAGCTACAAAATGACCAGATCCTGCCATGAGCTATATAAGAGACATATCTTGTATGTATAGGGCTTATATGTGTATATAAAGAAGCAATACAAGATACCTATATGGCCTGTATATGCACATATATGCCCCTCCATTTTGCCAATATGTGGCATATATAAGCAACTATGCAGCATATATATTATCATATATGTGCATATATGCTGTATATATGCAGCATATGTGCATATATCCTCATACAGGTTCTTTCCATGTGGGTTGTGTGTTACTTCCTAAAAATAATTTTACAACTCCATAATGGTGTTTTCACAACTTTCAATAAGAAGGAAAAAAATAGAGATATTGATAACGGCAGTCAGAAGAGAGAAAGATGTCCATTTGACCATCACTCCCACAGCCGCTGTAGAAACACCCTCATAGCAGCATTAACTCTTTTTTTTTTTTTTTTTTGTAATTTGATGCAAAGGTAATAAAATATAAAGTATAGTTTTATAAATGTACGTATTTAAAAAAAAAAATTAAATATAAAATACTTTGCAGGATTTACAATGCTGATAATTAATTTGTTCTGTAGAATTCAATAAAAAGTAAAAATATACAACCTTTTAATAGTCTATAATTCTGCTGTTTGATAAACGCATTATATTTTACATTTTGTAAAATAAATGTATTTTTTTAAAATTATAATTTAATGTAATTTTTTTAAAAATTCAAAAGGTCAAAGGCTATTGCGCCATTTTGCGACCACTTGGCGGTCTTTTTCTGGAGCGCTGCAGCTGCCTACCACTGCGGACGGTGAGTAACTTATATGTTTGATTATATGATGATTAGATGATGTAAAAGTGTTTTTAACTAAGTGTATATAATTCCATAACCGAATAGTATTGAAGTGTTCAATAGTAATTCAAGTATTTCATAAATAAGTTTCTTAAGATGTAAGGGGGAGTTCAATTTGCTAATTAACTGACGTTCCGACATTTGTAGGCCTAACTCATGAAATGTAAAATAAATAAAAAATCCAGATCGCGGAGAAAAATTGTTGTAAGTTTGTTTAAAAATGTTTGTTTATCAGTAGAATATCCCTTTATTTTTTGAACACTCTTCTAAGCTTTTGAAATTTAATTTGATGCCCCTTTTATATATATATATATATATATATATATATATATATATATATATATATATATATATATATATATATATATATATTCTACTGTAAGTTACACGCTGTTTAATCAAAGATATCCACTTCTAATAGGCCACCCATTCCGTAAAATACGGGATCATATTGAAAGGTAAAATGAGTCTCGCATCATCCCAAGGCCTAACGTTAAAAACACAGCTGAATAAACACGTAACTTAGCCTATTTTTTGCAGTGTTGTAAAAACGAAATGACCATTAATTTTTAAATTACGCGAGGGCGCGTCTTTCTGTGGAAGACAGAAGAAAGAGCGTGCTGGAGAAGCGCGCTCAGATCAGAGGCGCGCAGTAACGAAATATACAAATAAACCTGCGTATATATTATAAAAAAATAACCTGCTGGGAACGTTGTGGGAAGGTTCTCTTTAGGTTATAAAATAAACCCCCAAAATAACCTGCAGGGAACGTTCTCTTTTGGTTACAAAAACACAACCAATAGAGAACATTCCCAGAACGTTCTTATTTGTTTCCCACAAAAATAACCAAACAGGAATAATTTGGGAACGTTAGGGGAACGTTCTGTGTTTACTAGGATGTCCATCTGTCCATTAAGGCAAACTGCACAGTTTGCAACCACAAAAAAAAAAAAAAAAATCATTATAACTATAATGTTATTTTGTTTGGTTGGTATTAAGATTAGAATGTGTAATTTTATAAATAATGTTTAATATTTTTATGATCCTAGGCTACATAATAATCCTGTCATATTATGGCATTAAACAGAAGTAATTAATAGTTAAAAATTGGACATATAATTGTGTATAGTCCTAATTTAAGTAGGTTGATTAAAGATTTAAAATTCACCCATGCAGAAGTGATCAATGGTTCCAGACAGAATGACTACTTAAGACACACAGACATATCATGATATAATTCTTTAGAAATAAATAAAATAATCAAATGTAAAATAATATCAAGTTGTCATGTGTTGAAATAATCTTTATTTGTGTCCTTCAAGTCTGTCATGGTTTTTATTTATTTATTTATTTATTATTCATTATTTATTTTTTTGAGGGGCATAAATTGATTTCCCATATTGTACCGCACAGAAGGTGGCAACAGTAACCTCTACTCAAACAAACAGCCTTTTCTACTACAAGCATTATTATATGTACATACTTATCTGGATTTTTTTTTTACAGATCCTGAATAGCTGGCAGGTGTTCTTCAATATACCATGTAAGTAATTTAATGTAATTATTTTACCAAATGCAAATATAGAGTTTCGCTAAGGATATTACAATCAGAACATGTAAATCACGATGCATCACATTTTATTTGAAATGTCTGGGGTGTCAAGTGGGCAAAAAAGGAAAAGAGGAAAATTAAAAAAGGAAAAGAGGAAAATATTCAATACTTTGTATTATTCCAAATTGTTATATTGGTAAATTAAGTAATTAATGTCACTGCAACCTAGTTTTATCACAAACAGTGCTCAAATATCAAAGCTGGAGTCTTTAATCTTTGTAATTATACTCAGTTTGTCCAGATAAAGTGTGATGTTTTAAAGTGCAGTGAATGTCGAACAACAATAATATGGGGCCGTCTGCGATCTTTGAACCGTAAGGGGTTAAAGGCTGAAAATACTAAACTCTCTTCCATTATGCATATTTTGATCTCAAAACAAAATAGAATTAGTATATGATGACTGGACTTTACTGTTCCAATAGTTTTGGAGAAGACTTTATATATCCATTTCTGCCCCTGGTATCTGTAAAATAGTTTTTAATGAAAACTTTCCAGGATTATTCTCCATATAATGGACTCATTGGGCTCCAAACGGGTCAAGGTCCAAATGACAGTTTCAGTGCAGCTTCAAAGGGCTTTAAACGACACCAGACGATGAATAAGGGTCTTATCTAGCAAAAGCTTCTGCCAGAAACCGAGCAGTATTTATGCTATTATTTGACCTCTTAACAGACGAGCGTGATCATCTCTGAGCTCTGCCATAACTTCCGCTAAGTGAGGTCAAATACGAGCCTGGTCATAGATATATTGATCATAGATTCCTCATTCTACTGATCCGTGCAAGCGCTAATGAGGCATCTACGTACACATCTATGACCACGCTTGTATTTTGAGCTCACTTAGCAGAAGTTATGTGAGCTCAGAGATGATCACGCTGCCTGATAAGAGGTAAAATAATAGCCTAAATACTGCTTGGTTTCTCGCAGAAACTGATCGTTTTGCTAGATGAGACCCTTATTCATCATCTGGTATCACTTAAAGCCCTCTGAAGCTGCACTGAAACTGTCATAATTGGACCTTGAACCGTTTGGAGCCCATTGAAGTCCATTATATGGAGAAAAGAAGTTTTCATCAAAAACGTAATTTATTTTCGACTGAACAAAGAAAGACATGGACATCTTGGATTACATGGGGTGAGTAAATTATCAGCAAAAGTTTATCTAAAAGTGAACTAATCCTTTAAGGTGATGATACATCGGGCAACTTTTTAAGCAATGTTGCCGTCAACAGGCTCACGACTGATCTAAAGTATCCAGATTGAAATTTGTTGCCCATTCTCAATTGGAAAGTGCCCAAGCAACATTGCTCGGCAACATTGCTCAAATTAGTTGCCTTTTGTATCATCACCTTTAGACAGAGAGCAGACACAACAAATCAGGTTTGTTACATTAAATCCATTAGCCAGTGTTCCTCCACATGATATTTCTTTGCAACATACCCAGAAAATGGTGAAATATAATT
This sequence comes from Gobiocypris rarus, assembly GCA_023029165.1. NCBI lineage: Eukaryota > Metazoa > Chordata > Actinopteri > Cypriniformes > Gobionidae > Gobiocypris > Gobiocypris rarus. The sequence goes on along the minus strand of CM040926.1, from coordinate 21,629,763 downwards.
TTTTAGATAATTCCACACTCTTGATGACATCACTGCAGTGCTAAAGTTCAATGTCATCAAATTGCTAGATCAGCCAAATTTAGTAACTAACAATAGATTAATACAGATTATCTGCCAATACTGATCTGTGGCCAAACGATCAGACCATGCCTATTTTTAATAATAATTAGCTTGTATTTTGTTATCGTTAAAATTAATTTTGTTTTTGCAGAGGCTCTTAAGAACAACCCCCTGACATCAAAGGTCAACCAGCAAGAAGCTGAGAGGGCACTGTCAAAATGTTTCACTGGAGCAAGAGACAGAGAAGGCCAGAGGGCATCAAGACTGCACCAAAAGATGGCTGCAGTTTAAGGTTTACTGAAAACGTTATAGTTATAAAATGGTTTAAAGGGATAGTTCACCCAAAAATGAAAATGTGATGTTTATCTGCTTACCCACAGGGCATCCAAGATGTAGGTGTCTTTGTTTCTTCAGTAGAACGCAAATTAAGATTTTTAACTCCAACCGTTGCAATGTGCCGGTCGTATTATGCTGTCAATGGGAACATTTTAGAGTATGAGAGCTATGAGAGTAAAAAAAACATACATATATGATCCTTATTAAACCCTGCGGCTCATAACAATACATTGATGTCTTAAGACACTAAACAATCGGTTTGTGTGAGAAACCGAACAGTATTTATATAATTTTTTATCTCAAATACATTATGTACAAAAGCAGCGAGCGCGCCATCACTTCCGTTGAGTGAGGTCAAATGTACACGATGAGGCGTAGAGATACGAGCAAGAGATGACTTCCGCGCTTGTATCCCATTGAGATACGCCGTATCGTGTACATTTGACCTCACTCAACGGAAGTGATGGCGCTGCTGCTTTTATTTACAATTGTTTACATTACAATTATATAAATACTGTTCGGTTTCTCACACAAACCGATTATTTAGTGTCTTAAGACATTAATGTATTGTTATGAGCCGCAGGGTTTAATAAGGATTCGTATGTCTATGTTTTTTTTTACTCTCATAGCTCTCATACTCTAAAATGTTCCCATTGACATGCATAATACGACTGGCACATTGTAATGGTTGGAGTTAAAAATCTTAATTTGTGTTCTACTAAAGAACCAAAGACACCTACATCTTGGATGCCCTGGGGGTAAGCAGATAAACATCACATTTTCATTTTTGGGTGAACTATTCATTTAAGGTTATAAGTTGCTGCTTCCAACTGTTGTAGTTCTTGTATTTTTTCTGACTATTGTCTTCCCAAATGTCTTATTAAAGTGGGTTAAAAGCTTTCCAAAACAAGGCTGGTTCTAAAATAGTTGTCTCAACCATTGTGACAAACATGACATATAATGATGATAAGCTAAATAAAACTGAAATTTGAAACAATTTCATTCTCACTGTGTTCTCTACTGCTTTCTGCCATGGTAATTGTATGCTATTTTATTTGTGAGGTTTTGTTATTCAGATTTGCCTTAAATGGAAGCTTGCTTTTGCAAATGGAATAAAAAAATAAAAAGTTAATTAGGACTTTTTATCTCACAATTTAAAAAAATATATTTTGAGATTAAGAATTGTAATTACCTTTTTATTTTTTATTCCATTGCGAAAACAAACTTCTATCGCTTATAAATGGATTATAGGACGTGTAATGTAAATGTGTATATAAAAAAGAAGCTGTGTTTTGTTAACATAGTAGTATGTCTTAATGAGGAAGGCATTTATCTTATTTTAAATTGTTCAAAGCCTTTTATTATGGTATAACAGATTACAGTCCAACTGTGCGCTCTAATGCTTTAAAATTTATTTGTGTGGTGTTGTTACTCTTTTAGATGTAACCCAGATGATCCCTAGTTGGGCCTCACCTAAAGCCCTGTGAAATCCTACATAAAACCTACATGAGTAAGTTTCTGGGGCCAACATGGAACCCGTGGACAAACCCACTTGAAGCCCATATTTCAGCCCATGTAGCAACCTCTTAGTACCCACAAAAAAACTTAAAGCTGGGACCGAGACGAGTCTTGTACATGTTGCCCAGTTGGGGCCCACCTGTTTACAAGAGCCATCCCATATGAAATCCATGTGGGCAATTGACGTAGGGCCATTATGGAACCCACGGACAATCCCATACAGAGCCCATTTTACAGCCCATTTCAAACCCACATGGGCCCCACAAACAAATGTTGTCTGGGTTAAAGCTGGGACCAAGATGGGTATTGTGCGTGTTGCCCACTTGGGTCCCACCTAGTGGCAAGTGCAATCCAACATAAAATCTATGTGGGCAATTGACGTGGGGCCATTATGGAACCCGCGGACAATCCCATACAAAGCCCATTTTACAGCCCATTTCAAACCCACATGGGCCCCACAAACAAATGTTGTCTGGGTTAAAGCTGGGACCAAGGTGGGTCTTGTGCGTGTTGCCCACTTGGGTCCCACCTAGTGGCAAGTGCAATCCAACATAAAATCTATGTGGGCAATTGACGTGGGGCCATTATGGAACCCGCGGACAATCCCATACAAAGCCCATTTTACAGCCCATTTCAAACCCACAGGGGCCCCACAAACAAATGTTGTCTGGGTTAAAGCTGGGACCAAGATGGGTATTGTGCGTGTTGCACACTTGGGTCCCACCTAGTGGCAAGTGCAATCCAACATAAAATCTATGTGCGCAATTAACATGGGGCCATTATGGAACCCGTGGACAATCCTATACAGAGCCCATTTTTCAGCCCATTTCAAACCCACATGGGCCCCACAAACAAATGTTGTCTGGGTTAAAGCTGGGACCAAGGTGGGTCTTGTGCGTGTTGCACACTTGGGTCCCACCTAGTGGCAAGTGCAATCCAACATAAAATCTATGTGGGCAATTAACATGGGGCCATTTTGGAACCCGTGGACAATCCTATATGGGGCCCATTTTACAGCCCATTTCATACCCATATGGGCCCCACATACAAATGTTGGCTGGGGACCTTTAACAAAAGTAACAGGGTAAGAGTGTTTGACTGAGAGATAAGATAATGGTTGACTATTTAATGCTTTTATCATATAAATATTTCATGTTTGCATATATACAGGTCCTTCTAAAAAAATTAGCATATTGTGATAAAAGTTCATTATTTTCCATAATGTAATGATAAAAATTAAACTTTCATATATTTTAGATTGCACATCAACTGAAATATTTCAGGTCTTTTATTGTTTTAATACTGATGATTTTGGCATACAGCTCAACTAAAAAAAATTAGCATATTTCATCCAACCAATAAAAGAAAAGTGTTTTTAATACAAAAAAGTCAACCTTCAAATAATTATGTTCAGTTATGCACTCAATACTTGGTTGGGAATCCTTTTGCAGAAATGACTGCTTCAATGCGGCGTGGCATGGAGGCAATCAGCCTGTGGCACTGCTGAGGTGTTTTGGAGGCCCAGGATGCTTCCGATAGCGGCCTTAAGCTCATCCAGAGTGTTGGGTCTTGCGTCTCTCAACTTTCTCTTCACAATATCTCACAGATTCTCTATGGGGTTCAGGTCAGGAGAGTTGGCAGGCCAATTGAGCACAGTAATACCATGGTCAGTAAACCATTTACCAGTGGTTTTGGCACTGTGAGCAGGTGCCAGGTCATGCTGAAAAACGAAATCTTCATCTCCATAAAGCTTTTCAGCAGATGGAAGCATGAAGTGCTCCAAAATCTCCTGATAGCTAGCTGCATTGACCCTGCCCTTGATAAAACACAGTGGAACAACACCAGCAGCTGACATGGCACCCCAGACCATCACTGACTGTGGGTACTTGACACTGGACTTCAGGCATTTTGGCATTTCCTTCTCCCCAGTCTTCCTCCAGACTCTGGCACCTTGATTTCCGAATGACATGCATAATTTGAGCGACAGTCCAGTGCTGCTTCTCTGTAGCCCAGGTCAGGCACTTCTGCCGCTGTTTCTGGTTCAAAAGTGGCTTGACCTGGGGAATGCGGCACCTGTAGCCCATTTCCTGCACACGCCTGTGCACGGTGGCTCTGGATGTTTCTACTCTAGACTCAGTCCACTGCTTCCGCAGGTCCCCCAAGGTCTGGAATCGGTCCTTCTCCACAATCTTCCTCAGGGTCCCGTCACCTCTTCTCGTTGTGCAGCGTTTTTTGCCACACTTTTTCCTTCCCACAGACTTCCCACTGAGGTGCCTTGATACAGCACTCTGGGAACAGCCTATTCATTCAGACATTTCTTTCTGTGTCAAACCCTCTCGCTTGAGGGTGTCAATGATGGCCTTCTGGACAGCAGTCAGGTCGGCAGTCTTACCCATGATTGCGGTATTGAGTAATGAACCAGGCTGGGAGTTTTTAAAAGCCTCAGGAATCTTTTGCAGGTGTTTAGAGTTAATTAGTTGATTCAGATGATTAGGTTAATAGCTCGTTTAGAGAACCTTTTCATGATATGCTAATTTTTTTCATGAGCTGTATGCCAAAATCATCAGTATTAAAACAATAAAAGACCTGAAATATTTCAGTTGGTGTGCAATGAATCTAAAATATATGAAAGTTAAATTTTTATTATTACATTATGGAAAATAATGAACTTTTATCACAATATGCTATTTTTTTTGAGAAGGACCTGTATGCTTGGTGAAGTATTCAGAATAATGCCAATAAGATTATTGGTCACTGATGCCTGCAGAGGGCAGTGTGTTCTCTTAAAATACTAGCTTGTCCAGACTGCTCAAATCTCTAATCTCTTAAAGTCTTTAGCTTTCCAAACCTCACTCACAAATTATCTTTCCTCAGATCAGCTCTCACACATTGCTCTTTCCTGGGTGAAAAGTCAATGTTACACCCTGTTTGTCACATCATATGCACATCCTAGAAATCACAAAACCTCTTAAGCTTAGATCAGACAATGTAACATAAAAACAAACAGGGGTGCGTTTCCCAAACAACCACTTTACTCACTGCTGAACTACCATAGAAAGTTGCATAGACAGTAAAAGAATCGTGTAAATTAACTAGCTAGTCACAACTGTTCCCGAAACTGTATTGTCGCAAATCTGTCGTTCAACCAAGTTGGTTAATGATGTCACACAGGTGGTGGAGTAACAACTGCTTTTAATGGTTTATTTTGAGATCGAATTCATGCTAGATTTTTTGCTAAAAATGATGGACATGGCACTTGAGGACAAATTTTAATTTTTATACTAATTCTTCCAGGTTTAAATAGGCTCGTTCTTACGCACTAGAGCACGTTCGCACACACACACTCTTCAAAAAAAGGTGCTTTAAATCTCTTGACAAACTTAAAAGACATAAGTTAAATTTGTATGTATTCAAAATAAAATATATAGACTGTACTAAATGTCAGCTGTCTTATTTTGCTCAAGATAAGGACTTAAGTCCACATATCATGCAAACAAAAAACTATGCTTCTAACCACAGGTCAAGAGCTGTCGTTGTAAACACACAACTTTGCGATGCTGTTTGCAAATTTTTGTTGGAACGATGGTTTTGGGAAACACAGACTGGTTGAACTATGTTGATAACGACAGAGCTTGCGACCCTAGTTGGCTAACGATGCTTTTGTGAAACGAATCCCAGGTTGTCTGTCTTTTTTGGCACTTCAGTCAGACTTTCTCCTTAAAGGGTTAGTACACCCAAAAATGAAAATTAGCCCATGATTTACTAGGTGTATATGACATTCTTCTTTCAGACAAATAAAAGTTGAGTTATATTAAAAAAGTCCTGGCTCTTCCAAGCTTTATAATGTCAGTAACTGTTGCTCTGTTTTTGAAGTCCATAAAAATGCATCTGTCCGTCAAATAACATGCTCCACGCGGCTCCGGGAGGTAAATAAATGCTCCCTTTGGGAGTGAAATGATGTGTTTGTGTAAGAAAAATATCCATATTTAAAACTTTATTAAGTAAAGTTTCGACCGACCGGCTTCTGTATTCAGTTCATGGAAAAAGTGTTGAAAGTGCCTCTGCAGTTCAAAGGCTTACGCTACCAGGTGCGCTCGTCAGACGTTCGCTTACGCACCTTGAACTCCTAGAAGGCACTATCAACACTTTTCCACGGAAGGCAATCGGCCATCTTTCCCCTTTCAAGAGGTTCCTCGTATTGCGTATGGGAAAAACTCATTTTCTCGAGAATAGGAAGCAAAACTTTATTAATAAAGGTATCTATGTAAATCACAGTGCAGCTGCACGGCAATAGCCCAGCGCGAGGAGCGCTCTGATTGGCCGGGCCGCGGCAACTGCAGGAACCTATGGTGAGGCGGCTGAGAGGAACGAACCAATGGGGGCGCTCCAGAGAGACCGCTGAAAAAAGGGCTTATATTAGCATACAGGAGGCTATATAAGACCCTGATTCACCATACGTGTCAGATTTTATCTCCTTCAGCGACACCGTCGCTGACCTCCGGAATCAAGCAAACCGCCGTCGAAATGAAACCAGCGGAACATCCCTGCAGCCCTGAGGACGCTGGATTCCCACCGGGTCTCCGCCTTCAGCCACCTGCGTTCCAGCTGCGCCACCCGGCGTGAAATATCCTTTATTCTGTGTGTCTATGTTGTGTGTGTGTTGCCGCTGCAACGCCACTTCAAAGAGCTTACAGGCTTGTTCTATGCGAGGACTCTCTCGTTCCACCGCGCCGTAGAAGCGCCACGGAGAGAGAATGTTAGAGGACATGAGCAAACTCAAGCCGAAGCTCTCTTCACTCTGCCGCCGCCGCGGCTCTTCTTTTCCGCTGCCGCCACAGAGCTTTTCCTCACTGTTCCTCTTCTCTCGTTCCGTCGTGCTAAGAAGCGCCGCGGACAGAGAATACTAGAGTAAATAAACAAACTCGAGCCGAAGCTCTCGTCACTATGCCGCCGTGCTGAAGAAGCGCCGCGGACAGACAGAGTTTTCCTCACTGTTCCTCTTCTCTCGTTCCGTCGTGCTAAGAAGCGCCACGGACAGAGAATACTAGAGTAAATAAACAAATTCGAGCCGAAGCTCTCGTCACTATGCCGCCGTGCTGAAGAAGTGCCGCGGACAAACATAGTTTTTCCTCACTCTTCCTCTTCTCTCGTTCAGTCGCGCTAAGAAGCGGTGCGGACAGAGAATACTAGAGTAAATAAACAAACTTGAGCCGAAGCTCTCGTCACTATGCCGCCGTGCTGAAGAAGCGCCGCGGACAGAGTTTTTCCTCACTCTTCCTCTTCTCTCGTTCAGTCGCGCTAAGAATTGCCGCGGACAGAGAATACTAGAGTAAATTAACTACTCGAGCCGAAGGTCTCGTCACTATGCCGCAGTGCCGTAGAAGCGCCGCGGACAGACAGTTTTTCCTCACTGTTCCTCTTCTCTCGTTCTTTCGCGCTAAGAAGCGCCGCGGACAGAGAATACTAGAGTAAATAAACAAATTCGAGCCAAAGCTCTCGTCACTATGCCGCCGTGCTGAAGAAGCGCCGCGGACAAACAGAGTTTTTCCTCACTCTTCCTCTTCTCTCGTTCAGTCACGCTAAGAACTGCCGCGGACAGAGAATATATAAACAAACTCGAACCAAAGCTCTCGTCACATTTTGCCGCCGCCGCCACCGCGCTGAAGAAGCGCCGCGAGCAGACGCAGCTTTCCTCACTCTTCCTCTTCTCTCGTTCCGTCGCGCTAAGAACTGCCGCGGACAGAGAATACTAGAGTAAGTTAGACAAGCGAACTCGGGCTGTTAGATATATCAAGAACGCGCTTACGCCACAGAGCGTTCTCACTGCAGCGCGCACTTACTGCCAAGGAAGTTGTAATGGCTGCCTTGTCATGATATCGCGTGCCCTTTCCATAGCGCGCGTTCGCTGACTAGAGTGCGACTTACCTCATAGCACACGCTCACTGTCAGAGCATAACGGCGTCGGAATATGGCTGCCAAGCTAAGCCTTTTTTCACTCTCACTTCCAGTCCCCTCTATTCAGGCGGCTGGAGAGGTTTTTACACTGTAGACAATGTGTCCACTACACAGTGTGCACCCCTACATAAGCACTGTTAATTCAGCCCCACAAAATCACAAATAAATCCCGACGTGGCCAGATTACACCATGGACTTCCTTACATTCTCCCAGTTCCCTTAGTTCAGGTGACTGAAGATGTAAATATTGCAGTCAACTAGCCTGTGTCAAACACGACTGCACAATAATGCTGTGTGTTTACCCTGTGGACTCGCTCACTGGCTTGCGCCGTGGGTATTGTACGTATCGACACACAAAAGAGCTTTTTCTATGTAGGAAATGTGCCCACTTTACAGTCTGCACTCCTGCACCCAAGCACTTTTCACAAAGCGCACTCGCGCCACAAACAATATAAATGTGAAGCCGGCGCCGCCAAAACCTAAACACTATCCCCACAGTGTTACAAGCTCAGTGTTACAGCACAACCTATTACAGCCCCCTATTACTAAGCGCCCGCCTGAATCTAATTCACCCTTTTTCATGAGCCCAGGCCTGGCAGGCCATTCCTGGTATATCAAATTGGGTGTTGAACATATAAAACGAGGTTACTCACTACAGTTTTGCTTGCAGAACCCCGCGATTCAAGTGGTCGAGCCCTCAGTGAGAAGCAGGGTCAGTCACGTGCTTCTCGCTGAGGTGTTAAAACTGTTAAAGGAGAGAGCGGTGGAAACCGTGCACCCGGCGCTAGCGAGTCAGGTTTTTACTGTCGCTAATTCCTCGTCCCGAAAATGGATGGCGGTCTCAGGCCCATTTTTCAGACATCTGAACAAAGCACTTATGACATGCTCGTTCAAGATGCTGACGCTGAAACAGATCCTCGCGCATTCATTCGCCCGAGGATTGGTTTTTCACAATAGATCTGAAAACGCAACTTTCACGTTTCAAGTTTATGTCGCCGCTATAGCAGTTAACAACGCTCAGATCGCAGGTCATTCACTAGGGAAAAGTGATCTTATTGTATGTTTTCTTAAAGGGGCCAGGAGATTAAACCGCCGCCTCTTCCTCAGTCCCTATTTGGGACCTCGCTGGGTTTTAGAAGCCGTGAATGGTCCCCTCCTAACCACTGCAGACCATGAGCTTGAAGCACTTATCACTCAAAACCGCTTTTCTGCTGGCAATGGCCTCGATTAAGCGAGTGGGTGGCTTACAGGCTCTCTCCGTGAGGCCTTCCAGTCTTGAGTTCGGGTCCAGCAAGGGTTGTGCTCAAACCGAGACATGGTTTTATACCCAAAGTGCTATCAACCCTTTCAGTATGCAGGTCATTACACTGCTTCCTTTACCCGCGTCTCAGAGAGAATAAGACACGAGCCAATTCTGCCCAGTCAGAACATTGAGATTGTATCCAGAGCGCTCCGCCCCCTTCAGGCAGTCGGATCAGCTCTTCATTGCTTCGGTGGTCGCACTAAAGGTTGTGCTGTCATGAAACAAAGACTCTCACACTGGATAGTGGATGCGATCCCACTAGCATATAGGTCTAGAACCTAACCTGTCCTATAGGCATTTAAGCCCACTCCACTAGAGGCATGGCCTCGCCGTGGGCTTGGTCATGTGGCACTTCCATGAAGGATATCTGTGCGGCGGCAGGCTGGGCATCTCCGCCCACTTTTATCAGATTCTACAATAAAGGTCCCAGCTTTACAAGCAGTGCTTTTCTCCGTCTAAGGGCTCTATCTGCAGCCCTGGCAACACGATTGCTTATATTGCGGTCCGCTTATACACAATCGTTCATAAGCACCACTACACTCTACCATAGATCCGACTATGTCCGGTCAGGTGTTCAAACGAACCGACTCTTCCGGTTCTTTCATTCTCCTTATGAAGCCCAGTTTTGTGACTTTCCCTCATTCAGTTGGGGATTTTGGGTCAGTCAGCACGCACTGTGTTTTACATTGTGGTCCCATACGCAATGCGAGGAACCTCTCGAAAGGGAACGTACTCGGTTACTTTCGAAACCTCGGTTCCCTGAGAAAGGGAACAAGTATTGCGTTCCGTGCCGTGTTCGTGCTTCTCAGGTGTCACTTCAGTCGATTTTTAAAACCTGATACCTATGGCGAATCAGGGTCTTATATAGCCTCCTGTATGCTAATATAAGCCCCTTTTTCGACAGTCTTTCTAGAGCGCCCATTGATTCGTTCCTCTCAGCCGCCTCACCATAGGTTCCTGCAGTTGCACGCGGCCCGGCCAATCAGAGCGCTCGCGCTGGGCTATTGCCGCAGCTGCACCGCGCTACATAGATACCTTTATTAATAAAGTTTTGCTTCATATTCTCGAGAAAAGGAGTTTTTCCCATACGCAATACTCGTTCCCTCTCTCAGGGAACCGAGGTTACGAAAAGTAACCGAGAACGTTTTTATGTTTAAAGGTGAATATATAAAGATCCCACATTGTCAAAACTGAAATGTCCTGGATTTTTCATGATAACTCAGGTCTAGGGGCTATGTCTATCATATACGTTTCAAAACAGTTAATACACAGTCAAATGCACACAGCCTGCATAAAGTAGCTGTGCCTTTTCACAAGCCGCTGTGACTTCCTTAAAAATGTGACGTCAGAACTATTCAGTCATCGCATTCACCATCCGAGCACTGCCCACTGTCCTTTGCCAAACTACTATTTTCTACACTGGTTTTGAGGCTTTCTCCTGAAAGCTGGGTTTTGATGGGAATGCTTGACTTGGAAGTAAACGCCCACGGCTAGGATTGGATAAGATTTGCATATTTAATGAGCTTCAGCTCCCCTGTCAGTTCACATTAGAGAGGGATCGTTTTGAAAGCGGCAACCGGAATGATTCTCTCGATCACAGGAGAGAAAAAAAACGTCTTTATCAAACAAAATCAATGATTTATTTCTCATCCACCCGAGAATAATTGGAATATTATTTCTGTATTACATGGCCCGCCCGATCGGTCGATAAGCATGAGCTGCACGCACACACACACTGCGGTCAAGTGGGCCGCGCTTTGAAAATACACGGTCAAGTCAGCCGCACTTTTTTTTTGTATGTGCCTAACCGTGCTCTTACGGTATGGGTGCTGGAAGCGGCCAAAATGGATTCAATGTCTCTGTAATAAAGGCGTTTCATTTATACTTTGCATTTTACCCTACTTGCATTTAAGACCATAAACAAAATTTAAAAAATTATAATATATTGCTATTGAGCAAACCTATAAAGTAAATATTTTTTATACATTTTTGAAAATTGGACACAGTGAAAAAACCTGAATCATTTTTGAGGTGAGTTTGACTGTACTTTTCTCCAAAACTGTACAGTAAAATGACTTGTAATTAAATACAGTAATGGTCAGGGTCACCCTGAATAAATATCAAATGACAAAATGAGCAAACCTATAAAGGAAAGATGTTTATGAGCTTTTGAATATTGGAAACGGTGTAAGGGCTTAAATGAACTTTATTTTTGGGGTGAGTTTGACTGTACTTTTCTCCAAAACTATACAGTAAAATGACTTGTAAATAAATACAGTAATGGTCAGGGTCACCCTGAATAAATATCAAATGACAAAATGAGCAAACCTATAAAGGAAGGATTTTTATAATTTTTTTGAATATTGGACACAGTATAAAGGCCTGAATGCACTTTGATTTTTTGGCCGAGTTCGACTGTACTTTTCTCCAAAACTATACAGTAAAATGACTTGTGAATAAATACAGTAATGGTCAGGGTCACCCTGAACGAATATCAAGTATAAGAATGAGCAAACCTATAAAGTAAAGATTTTTATGAATTTTTGAATATTGGACACAGTGTAAAGCCCTGAATAATTTTTGGGGTGAGTTTGACTGTACTTTTCTCCAAAACTATACAGTAAAATGACTTGTACATAAATACAGTAATAGTCAGGGTCACCCTGAACAAATATCAAATGACAGAATGAGCAAACCTATAAAGGAAATATTTTTTTATAAATTTTTGAATATTGGACAGTGTAAATGCTTGAATGCACTTTGATTTTTTGGCCGAGTTTGACTTTTCTCCAAAACTATACAGTAAAATTACTTGTTAATAAATAGAGTAATGGTCAGGGTCACCCTGAATAAATATCAAATGACAAAATGAGCAAACCTATAAAGGAAATATTTTTTTATAAATTTTTGAATATTGGACACAGTGTAAGTGCTTGAATGATTTTTGGGGTGAGTTTGACTGTACTTTTCTCCAAAACTATACAGTAAAATGACTTGTGAATAAATACAGTAATAGTCAGGGTCACCCTGAACGAATATCAAATGACAGAATGAGAAAACCTATAAAGGAAATATTTATAATTTTTTTTTTTTTATATTGGACATGGTATAAGTCATTATATAAATTATGTATAAAAACATAAACATTAAAATAACATTAAGAAACATTTAAATAAATAAATAGTAACAATAATTATGTATGATATTAACATGAATATTAACATTAAATAATAGTAATACATAATATATATAAACATTAAAATAAAAAAGAATAAATGACGTATAATAATTAACACGAATATTAGCTTTCATTTATTGTGACGTAATGATGGTCAGGATTCAGATGCAAGTAAAATAACTCTTTAATTAGATAGAAGAACACAGATAGCGTCATGAGACAGAGTCCGGGAAAGTTCGATGCACTTGATGACACAGGGACGCTGAGAACAGCCAGACTGGTGCAGAGATAAGGAACTCCAAAACACAGAATCCACAGGAACGGAGACACAGGAACACGACTCCAAACACAGACTCCACGGGAACACGAAGGGTACAGGCAGGAACACAGGGACATCCAACAACGCTCTGACAAGGAACAAGGAGAACACAGAGAGACTAAATAGGTGTGCTGATGATCTGCAGCTGGACGCTGATCAGTAGTGACAGGTGGATCGACTCATCAGCACGGCAGTGGCTCCGCCCTCTCCCACACTCACACATACACTCACACACACCAGATATGAGACAGCGAATTCATGAACCGTGACATTTATGGAATAAATGATATGTATAATTTTAATATAATATATTATATAAAAACATTAAAATCAAAAAGTAATAAAACGAATAGTAATAAATAATGTAGGCTATAATTAATATTTTATATACAACTATATTTTAAAATCAAAAATAATAAAATTAATAAATCATGTATAATAATTAATGTATAGCATATTAAAAACATTAAAATCAAAAGTTGTAAAAATAAATTATGTATAATAACTAATGTATAGCCTATGCAAATATTAAAATTAAAGAAGTCATGTTTATTTAAAAAAATAAACATTAAATTGTATTATTTGTGTCCTAATAAGATGAAAAATAGCCATATATTATTATTTTTTTAATGTTGTTTATGGTCTTAAATGCAAGTAGGGTAAAATGCAAAGTATAAATGAAACGCCTTTATTACAGAGACATTGAATCCATTTTGAGCGCTTCCAGCACCCATACCGTAAGAGCACGATTAGACGCGCATACAAAAAAGTGCGGCTGACTTGACCGTGTATTTTCAAAGAGCGGCCCACTTGACCGCAGTGCACACACACGCGCGCGCGCGCGCCCAGATCAAGAAAGAAAAATTATTTCACTATTTGAGATTCATCGACCTGCCGATGGGCTTACGTTTTGGTAGCCGTCTGGAAAACACATACCTTACTAACTACCACCATAGACTACTATATAAAAAAGTTGTTTACTCACATAAGTTTGTTGCACTATTACTGTCGAATCCAGTATAGAAAGGAACAACACTGTCTCTGCAAATCCAGCACCTGAGACAAACGATATTCACCAAACGATATTCATACATCAAAAGCTCAAGGGAAAGTTGATTTCTCAATTCATCACCCCTTTAATTTAAGAGACCAATGGCTAATGTTTATATATTTAGAAATACCACAGAAATGTAGTTCAACCTTAACCGTCTATTCTGCACATTTTACAAGTAACTGCTTCGTTTTTTTCAAAGAAGCTACTCATCAAAGATGCAGCAGTCCCTTTATCCCTCAAATCTGCAACCCTTTATGGAGCCAGCGAAATTTGAAATTATAGTTTGTTAACAGTTATGCAACGCTAACGTGTTGCTAAATCTAACGGCGAAAGTAAAAATAAATGAATAATAATTACCATTCTCAAACATCCTGTTGTGTTGTTTTTTTTTTTTTTTCAAATAATTTAACATCAAACATTTTTTTTTTTAATTATAGGGAATACACATAACAGATCTTACATTGTGCAAGGTAAAACATTACATTTTGCACATTACTTTTCATCCTGTTGTATGTAGCGTTGTCAAAAGTACCTCTGATTGCCCATTGTGCTCACGCGCTATAAGCACACGTTTGAGGAGGTGGTTGTCTCCTGTCTCCAGTATTTTTAATCACCCTGTCTTGTGCTTTATATTTTAGTTTTCTAAAATATTCTAAATTATAAGAATATTTTATTCTTTATTCCCTAAGTATAAAAAATAGTTTATATTTTATTCTTGAGTCTGGAGAATGGATGGATTTATATTAATGTACTTCATAGGACGCTACTGTCAAATTGATTCATTCTCAGGATGAAGATCCAGCAAGCCCAAGAGTCAGCTCTGGAGACTTCAGTGCTCAGCTCTAAGGATGATGATGATGATGATGATGATGATGATGATGATGATGGATTGTATAATCATTCCAGCATAACCTCTATTCTCACCAAGAGCAATTTGCAGACCAGTTCCTGCTGAAGCTGAGAGAGGAATCTTATCTGTGAAATGGGTGTGATTGAGAGCTGCCTGTTGATTAAGTACAAGTAATTGACTCTTCATTCCTGGACACAGAGTAACTTCAGTCTTGCTTTAAAATAGATAATAGATACTGAAACTCCAATTTTTTTTCCTCCCTTGAGCTTTAACTGCTATGCCACATTAACTTCAATCATTAATCAGTACAGTCTGAGGTGAAACTCTTGTCTGTATAAATCAATAAACTGTGGAAATGGCTTGTCACTTTGAGGCACCTGACATTTTCAATGTTTCAGGTGTGGCTTTGTTATTCATCTAAATTATTTTCACTATCAGATCATATTAATAGTAACAAACTCATTGCTGACTCAAAATTAGTCATTTGAACTGTGTGCAAAATTGCACGTCTCTGACATTTCCCACTTCCTAAAAGAACTCCGAAACTAGAACCACGAAAAAGAACAACCAGGTATAACGTGATGAGAACTGACCAAGAACTGAAAGATATAGTGCTTAAATAGACCAAACAAACTAATCAACGAAAACAATCCACAGGTAACATAATCAATTAAAGAAAATTTGGTTTTTGGGGCCTGAAAACGGGTTTCAAAGTGCAAAGTTTTGAAAATGATACCTTTACCATGTATCTCAATGTAAACTAAAAAAAAACTTGATTCTGTGTAAATAGTGACATCATGCTATGTGTAGGCCTATTACTTGTTCACACATGCATATTACGTGTTTGCGGGTGTTTCTTGACAAAGCTACATCTCTAGCTACTGTCCTGGCATGCATGATATAGCCTTTGTAATATAGATTTGTGTGAACAGAGATCGTTTTCACAATGTTGTCATCTGTTTTGGTTTTTGTTACATCATGTGAAACTGAACTAAACATGAAAAACCCACCCAAACAAACAAACATATCACCCGTGACATCTCCCCCCATCAAAAGGCACGTCCTCACGACTTATTTAAAACACAAATAATCAAAGTCCAACAGAGGAGGGCAGGAAGGGCTTAGATGGAGTACCCAGGGCAGGCAAAGGAGATGACTGAGTGGATCCCACTTTACAGTGGGTGAGGTGGAGGAGTATTTGCACACTGAGAATGAATCCCTACTCCTCGTTACAACCACGTCAGCTGCCCTGTCTGTGTTCGGTTGCCTCCCACCCTTGTACCCATCATCAAACTCCTTCCTGCTCCTCTGCTTTCAGTCTCCACTGGCTCCACCCAGCCTCCTTGCTCCGTCATCTCCACTAGTTCTGCCCAGACCCCAGGCTCTGCCTCTTGCTCCTAATCCGTCAGCTCTCCTCAATCCTCCAGATCCACAGCTTACCCTGGCCTCGTGGTCACCCAGATCCACTGTGGTCTTCATGGTGATGACTTCAGAGTTTTGACCCATCTTCTCCACCTCGTCCCACCGAGCCCAGGACTCCACATTGACCCTTTGATCTATCGGCTCCACAGTGAATCCTCATTCCCTCAGCTCTAAAGTAGCTAGTCATCCCCCCACCAGGGACCGTGCATTTTCTTAAAGTGACAGGAGCACCTACTGCTGTCTGTCATTAATGTTAATCAAACAACAATACAGTTTTAACAAAGATTAATCTATATATAATTTCTACAGTGAGCAGTACATTTAGGCCTAATTATTAAAATTTTGTACCTGAATACTACTAGTTATATATCCAGTTTCTAGATCTTATATGAAACGCCTCCTCACCCTCACAATCGATGCATCATACAAATTTGTGACCTCAGTCTGGCAGACGCTGTTGATATGAAGGTCCGCAGGAAGTTTAATCAAATGTCACTGGTAGAAATGGGAGGAGTACACTCAGTTGGTAAATATTTAACGCAGCATCCATTTTTCTGTCATCTTTAGGCTAGCATTACATTGTATGATCATGCTTTTATTCATGCAAATGCTTTTAAACCATTCAAGAGCAATACGACAAGACAAAGAGAATGCGGTGTCTGTGACATATGACACACAGAAAGACGTGCGTCAGTATCAAGTTAGAACAATTACATGCAGAATTATGCCAAAATGCCTGTTTTGTCGAGTATCCTCATAAGAGAGGTCTTAAATAACCGTAAAGAGTTGTGAGGAAATCGGACGCGTGTGGAGATCCGTTGCTGCATTCCACTCCACTTTTAGACATGCACTTGTGAATTCCCTAAGCACTAATCCCGCTGCCACTTTGAAGTGCGTTCCACTTCGTGAAGTGGACAAGGGAAGTTTATACGGACAGACCCTTGCTCCCTTGATTTTGACTGAGGAAGTGAGTATACGGCCCTGTCCCAAACGGCAGGCTTAAAGGTCCCGTTCTTCGCATGTTTTCAAAGCTTTGATTATGTTAACAGTGTGCAATATAACATGAGTTAATGTTTCACGTGTAAAAAAACACAGTATTTTTCACACATTTTAATTATCTGTACACCGCTGTTTTCTCTGTCCTAAAAACGGCCTGAATGATTTCCTTGTTCTATGAAGTCCCTCCTTCAGAAATACATAACGAGTTCTGATTAGGCCAGCGGTTCCCAAGTTGTGATTCGCCAGCAGCTTACCGCACGTTGCCCGGAAAGGTCACGCCTCTTACCATAAGGGGGAGATACGTGCACTCAATGTTATTGCAAAAATGTCTATATTGCCTTATCAATTTGAGCCGGAATCAGACCCGGAGAATATCGAAGAGGATCGATTATAACCTGCTCAGGGAAGACTTTTGCAGGATGTTTCACAATGGTAAGCTGTCTATTCAGAAGTTGTCATGTTTTTATATTTGGCTGTTACAAATTGCATGCGTGGCTGCAGCTGAACGAGCATGTGGTTAAACAGTAAACAACAGATATAATAAACAAATCATTTAAACTGATCATTACAAACACCAACAATCGATGGTGTCTGAATGAATAACTACACTTTTAAAAACGTTTTTGGATTAGTTTCAGTTACCATCTAACGTTAGTTAACAAAACTAAACAGCGTTGCACTTTGTGTAATGAGTTACATAAACTGTAAAAACGGACCAACTTAAATAATAAAATACACTTACTGGTTGTGGTCCATAAACAAGCCTTCTCCAGACAAAGAGGGAACTGCGTCATCTTTTAAGAATAATCTTTCTGCGAATCCGGCATTAAACTGATTGAGATTGAGGAAGCAGTCCTCAACAAAATGTACTGCACATAGTTTTGAATTGTGATTATAATTTTCCGGAACCGAGTTAAACATAAATTGTAACCATTGATCTCTACGTACAGCGTCCGTGGGAAGGCCAAACAAAGGTGATTTAACTCTGGGATGAAAATAACAGCGTCTCGATGACATGGCGACAAACACACTCTACAAAAACAACACTTCCTCTGTGGGAGAGCAACAAGACCACGCCCCCTTTTTTGCGTGTTCTTGTGGGCGGAGGTTAGTCAACAAACTGTTCTAGTGATGTCATTAAAGCAGGAAGTGCAGGGGTGTAGTCCAAACCGGCCGTTCGCTCTGAAAGGGAACTTCTGTTAAATGAAATATCTTACTTGGCATTGAACTTTGAGCTTTATCATTTTACAGGTATTATTTATGCTCAAACAGCAACATTACACACTAACTAAAGTTTGAAAGATAAAATCGGGAAGAACGGGACCTTTAATGTGAACTTTCGCACACGCACGCGGTGGCCATTGTAAGTCCACAAGACCGTAGGGTGTCCTATTCGTCATTTAAGCTCGTGAGCATCCCCTTTTGCGGCCGCAATGCGCCCTCGATGCACACTTCAGCTGAGCTTGCGAGCTACGCAGAGGACTTTACCCGGCAGTCAAAGCGGCATTACATTGTGAAAGTGCGGACTTAGGGTGCCATTTGGGACAGGGCCTATACTTCATATGTACACTTGAGGCAGCTCCATATACCACAATGCAACACGATTGTGACGTCACCCCATATCGCGTTAAATTTACCCCACCACAAACAACTCTATGATATTTTAATTATTTTTAAAAACATTTTAAAACAACCCAAAAACACCTATATACATATAGAATGCTGAATTAAACATTTTCGTAAAGGAAAAAAATAATGGATTCCAACTTGATCAAGGGTTTAGGAGGACGTTCCAGTTCTACCAGAAAGACTCGGGAGAATGAACAGTGTGACAATTATCCATTTATTAACAACCCAGCAAGCAATCAAGTATTTTGGCTTAGGTTCCGTCCGTAGCTCGCAGTCGGAGGGTCCGGACTCTGCATATCCTGCCTGAAGATGAAGGCAGAAGCGCAGCCGACCCCCCGTGGAGTCTGGAAGGGACCATCCTGGTGGTGGTAGGTTAGATGTAGAAAGGATTTTGACTTGGATGTCGAGGGGAGGATGGCGGTGAATTGGCGCGTCAGCATCTGCGAACTCAGAAGTGGGTAAGTAGCGATCTTTTATACTCAAGTTTTAGAATGTGATTGGCTAGATAACAGAGTAGAAGTGACGTGACAATTAAGTCTTCCTGGCAGAACTTTACGCTAGAGCCTCCATTTCAGTCCATTGCAAAGGTTCTGCCAGTAGTGGGCACTCATGCAACGTAAGCAATGACGCACATCCGAGTGAACGAGACGTAGGGAAGTTAGCAAATTAAGTGCATAATAAAAAAAGAATTGGAATGCAGCACAAGTTTTTAAATTTTGTTCTTTACATGAATGACATCATAAGTGGTCTGCCGCAGCTGCTGCACACGACTTGCCATTAAACAAGTATTTAAAACTGTCTTTATTTGGAGATTAACTGAAATTATTACATTATTAAAATTTTTTTTTTTTACATTTTTAATTAAAAAAATTAAGTGTTTTTAATGGCACACAGAATCACAGAAAACTTGTTTGCTCATATTCAGCTTTTCTGCAATTAGCTGATTGTAGTGTCTGTCAGGAGATCTAAAGTCTAGCTATAAACTTTTATACATAATCACAATAAAAACATTTTACCTATTTCAACTACATTTCCATACAAACAATGAACTTAAAGAATGAGCTTCAAGTTCAATGCCAGCATATGTAGGAAATGTAATTTAGCTTTATAAAATAGCAGAGCCTTTCTAAATCAATTGTGGAAATCTGTCTTTTCTGTTCTTTAATTTTCTGTTGAAGATTTATATGAAGTCACTGATATTTCCTACCATTCATACAGTAGAATGGAACTTTTCTTTTTAAATTGTTCTTGTTTCTTTTTAAATTGAGAATTATTTATGTATTTATTTGTAATAGAACCTGCTGTAATAGCACTGATCAAATTGTATTTTTCTGTAAGCAAAGACAGAACAGCTCAGACAGAATCTCACTAAAGGCCTCTATGAGCACAGGATTCGATCTTATTCACTTCGCATTACATTTAGAACAACTGAAGACAACTCTGCGAAAGTGAAGTGATGTAGCCTTTGCTCATATAGAGTTCAGCTGTCCTGCAGTGAGCATCTGTATATGATGGGGAGTTTTCAGCCTTCATATCTCCAACTTCTGTATCTTCTAATATCATTAGAATACAAAGGTAAGTGATTATCATTATATGTCAAATGTCATTATATGAAGTCAAATTCCTTTTAACAAACATAGAAACAAGAGATATGCATAATATCAATGTACTTTGGGTGTGTAAAGGCAACAGGTGTGACATGCATATTATCAATGCCATTCATAGGCTACATAATAGTTACTTATTTGGAGAATTCTTATTTTGTTTTGTGCTAACAAATAGCTTCTTTTCTAGCTAGTATTTTACTGATGACAGTCTTTTTTTATATAAATATTGTGTTCAAAGACTTATCAAAACTATATAACTATATAAAATGTATATAAAAAGTAAATGGTAAAACTCCATAAGTCAACAGTTCATGCATTATCTAACATTAACAATTAGCTATACATTTGTTACAGTACATATTCATCTTTGTTAAAGAGAGTTGATAAAAATACATCTGTTTGTTGTTTGTTCGCGTCCATTAAGTATTATTAACAGATACAACTTTTGATTTTAACAATGTATTGGTACGTTTTTAAATCATCATTTACTTATAGTAATAAATGCTTTAGAAGTATTTTTCATTGTTGGTTCATGTTAACTAATGTAGGTAACAAATGCTAAAAAATGTAACCATCTCGTAAAGTGTTACCATGTCGATTTATGGATTTTTGGCAATCAAAAGGATAATTTCAGAAAATTAAATGTTTTACTATAAACCTTGTGCTGGTTTCCTATGTATCAGTTCTCTTAGGATGTCTCGTTTCTCTTTTTAATTTCCCTTTAGCTCATACTGAGAGACTCTGTAAGCAGGTCCATCCGTTAAACATAAACTATGTTCAGGGTGACAATATGTCTTTTTCTTGCCTAACCACAACCCACCCGCTGGAGTCTCTGACAGTGAAACTACGCAGAACCAACCCGGATACAGACATCCTAATGTATTCAGACACTTCTCCAGCATCAGCGCATCAGAGATGGTCTGTGAGAAATGATGCTGGGAATGTTACACTTCACCTGAGAGACATTAGTTCATCTGATGATGGCCTTTATGACTGTCAGGTCTACAATGGTTCGGACTGCCTTAAAGCTACTCAATTTAACCTGACGGTCATAAGTAAGAATGCAATTTTTTTTAACCAAGCTAATAATCCTCATTGGACAGCCATATACATACATAATATAAATAATACTACTGTGTTTCTCTGGTTTCAGAGTGTAAAAATTTGGACTCTGTTCATGCAACGCCAAATACGTCAGTGTTGCTGCCATGCCCTGAATATCCACTGAAAAACAGAACTGATCAAGTTTCTTGGAAAATCATTACTGGACACCAATCAATAGAGATAAGCAAATATCACACTCCACACAATTCCCCAAACAAGCCTCTGTATGAGAGAAAGAGAATACTAGCAAACGGATCTCTGCTTATAAGGGATGCAGTAAACACTGATGGTTATTGGTATCAGTGCAGAATAAATGAAACAACCTGCTATGAGGTGAAGCTGGTCATGAAAGGTGTGTTTTCAATCCAACATTTTATCATTTAATCTCAATATTACACAGGCAAGAACGCTGTTGTTCTGAATTTCATAGCCACGATAACATTTATATCAATGTAGATGGGACATCTCATTCGACAACAAAGTTGGAAACACTTTCCACAACTTGTCCTACCTGTCACACAAGTAAGACAAGCACCTATTTTACAACCCATTCGTGTGTGTGTGTATGTGCATGTCCATGTGTCTGATCAAAATAACGTAATGAATGGACTGATATTTTATATGCTTTTTTTGGTGCCAACCTCAGCTGACAGTCCAGTTGTCCAGACTGAAGGCGACATTGACACGAGTGCAGCAGTGACCACTAATCTGACCGCAGTAGTGATGGCCACAGTAGTGTCTCTGTGTGTCCTCATATCACTGATAATCTGTGTGACTCTTTGTTACAAAAAACAAAAGAGCAAAATCAACAGCCAAAGTAAGTCCACAACTGGGGTCCAGAAATGTTTAACACTGTTAAATCGTCAATGTCATAGCAGTGGCTTACTGGAAAGGAGAAAGGAAGTGATAACTGTTTATTGTCATCGGAACATAGTTTGTATGTGTATATTATACTTCCTGTTATATATTTACCCTTGACCAACTGAACAGTTATTCAAACAGAAACCAGAACCAGCTACACAGCAAACCCTCAAACCTTTGTTTTGCAGATGTTTTCCTTTGAATTAGTTAGTTTAAAAGTACATGTTCCTTTTGTAATTGTAAGACATTAGTATAGGTCTATGTTAGTAAGGGAAAGTTAAATAGGAATTAGGGTGCTATAGTATGTTATAGGACTTTTATGCTATAGTATGATGGTAGAAGTTGATCAGATGGTAAAGTATCTCTTCTTGTCTCTTGTAGCAAAATTAAATGGCCGGTTCTCTGTATATTATTCCCACATTGCAGAAGGTAGGTGACATTCTTTGTAAAATGTTTAGAAGACATATAAAAAAAGTGTAACTTATGACAGTTTTTTCTTTGTTTTTGTTTTTTTTCTGGCAGGGTTTGATGTTCCATTGTATTCTTTAGTGGAACAAAACATAGCAACCATGACCACCTGTAAGTTACTGCAAAGTATAATTTATAATTAATTGTATATGAAAAAATAAAATGAAAATTAGTTAACAGTAAAGCTGGGATAACATCAAATTGGGTTGGACTTCATTACACTACATGTTACACTAAAACATCAGATTAAACATCAGTTTGTTTAAACACTATTTACAGAGAATTTGCAAATGTAAAAATTATTCAAACAATACATTAAAGGTGCACTATGTAAAAATGTTTCAGTAAAATATCCAAAAACCACCTGGCCAGTGTTATACATTTTGTTGAGTTGAGTACTTACAATATCCCAAATGTTCTCAACTATTTGGTAATCGTGAGAAAATTGCTATTTTAACCAAGGAACCGGCACACGTGAGGGAGTCGCCTGTCAATTGACCGTTCGCAAAGACCCGCCCCCTTTAGTTACTGTTGCTATGTCCGACAAGCCATGGCACTCTCACACCACACACGTTCTCATGTAAAGAAAATGCATCGCAGATCGAAGAGGACACAGACAACACGCTGACAGACAGGACAGAGCAATTTACTTTTGATATGAAACAAAGTCTTAACTTTCAAATTTTGTCATTTTTTTAAGAAATTTAAACAATAAATACCGTTTTGTGGCTCTTTAATGTGATCGCTGTAGCGCCTCAGCTAAAGCTGTTTGTGAACTGATCATCTCTTCATTCTAATTCATTAATAAGCATCAAATAAACATGAATGAGCACTAAAAGAAATGTTGTTTCAACCGCAGAAAGACGACATTACACACCGTCTTTCAAGTTCAAGTCCACCAACATTTATCTTTGAACTCTCCTGACTGCTTTGTCGGACAAAGCGGCAGATTCGGCTATGTGATTGGTCAGATCGACTGTCAATCAAACTCGCTGTGAAGGGTGAATTGCGTCACATCTGTGTTATCCTTGTTTTATTTTGCAGAAATGCTTTACTCTTACTGCAGTGTGCAACACGTGGCATAGCAGCCGCCGAATGAACGCACTGAGTAATGTCATAACATCATTTTCAACACACTCAATTGCATCTAATGATAAACAGAGCTGCGTTACCTCATACTCATACCCGGAAAAGCGGGAATGGCGCCGGCGACTGCGGCATAATAAAAGTACCGCTGATCGCTAGGCGTGAGTTGCATGCGTTCATCTTATTAACAATCAAACCGCCTTGCTCAGCTCCTACAAAACTTGGCCCTGCTCTGCTTCATACTACAGTAACATTAATAATCGCATCCATTAACATGATCTCTGCCCGAGTCCTGTCCCGATTCTTTTTCCACCGGCTGTGAGGTGAAGACCACATGTCCCAAGATTCTGCGCTCAAACCTGGCGTCATCATGCTAAATCTTTGTTTTGAATAGGCGCCCTCTAGAGGAGGGAAAAGTTACATAGTGCACCTTTAACATATTTTTCTTTAATAATGGCAGGTGTTGTCAAAATGAATTTCTTTATCTCCCAACAGTTGGTGCTGAACAAACAGAAGCTGCATGTAAACCAGATGACACATATGACTTTTGAACAGTGAAATTAATAATCGTGTGGCTTTTTAATGTATTTTTGACATGAAAGTCTTGCGTGAGCAATTCCTAATTCAGTAATTGTATGGCATAAATATAAAAAGGGGAAATCTGTCATACAAAAATAGTTCTGGGGCACTTATGAGGCTCCCTGAAATACTATTAAGATTTTAATCCTCTAATGTGAAACTTTAATGTTGTCATGAGTTTTGAAATCCTTAGTTCTTTAAAAACTCAGCTTAAAGATAGTCAAAACAACTACCAGCCATTTTTTTTATCATACCAGACTGTCTGTGACTGAGATTTGTTTTGTGAGGGACAGTCATAGCATGATACAAACTGATGGCTTGATATCGGATCTGATGCAAGTATTAGACATAAAATGACAATAGATTCCAGTCTCATAGCAGCTGGTTTATTAAGGTTTCTTTGAAAATATGAGGAGTGGAAGGTAAATTCATCAAATACATTAAATGCATTTAAGAATTAACAATACACAGGGGTTGGGTTCATTTCTTGTGTAAAGCTTATTGTGGTTTTCCATGTTATCCATCTATGTCGCGTTATTAGCTTGGTTATTTTTCTTAAGAAATCTTGACAGGTTGCACATTAAGATTCATCACATTCAAGTACAACAATTTAAACCATCTTTTGGTACACTACTAGAATAAAACACTCCATTAAATTCTGGACCTTTTTGTATTTTACAAAGAGGAGTCAAATCCACACCCTACACATGCACACACACACACAGCGTATAGTATCACTGATCCATCCCAACAATGGAAAGTATTGCTTAATATCAACTGTCATACTATTTACACATTGCTGAAACTATTTTTAAAAGGAAGGGTCGGGTTTGTGAGTTTACGCCTCTGGCATATTTTCATGAATGACGTAGTATTATGAAATTACTTTTTCTATGTATTAGTTAACAAATAAAAACAATTTCAATTGAAATACAATTAAAGCCATGGACAGAAGACCTTGTCACATTTAGACACAACAGTCCCACGATTGGAACTGCTATAAACAGACTCAAGTGTCCATCTCTATACTTTTATATTACTTTAAGTCTTTAGGAGCAGTGATTGGCAGACATGGGCCTACTGTATTTAGCCTATACCATAAAGGGATAGTTCACCCAAATATGAAAATTTGATGTTTATCTTCTTTTCACTCCCAGGACATCCAAGATATAGGAGATTTTGTTTCTTTAGTAGAACACAAATTAAGATTTTTAACTCCAAACATTGCAGTCTTTCAGTCGTATAATGCATACGATTGGACGCCCTGGGGGTAAGCAGATAAACATCAAATTTTCATTTTTTGGTGAACTATCCCTTTAAGAGATGTAACAGGGTTGAACATTTTTTACATTTCAATTTGATATTATTACAAGTCTTGTGTTCAAAGGTTTTGAAACTAAAAGGTGCTTGCTATAATTGAATAATTTCAATAATATCAGTTGTTTACTATACAAAATCAAGGTATCAGACAGTGGTGACATTTTAAAATCATCCCCTAAACAACATAAGTGATCAAGTGTGTCAATGAAAACTTCAATAGCAAGTTTTATTGATTTAATTCATTGCCGCTATGAGAAAACTTGATAACAGGGATTTGATGCATTTTTATACACACATTTTGTAGAATGACTCTTGTATTTTTATTTTCTTGGACTCATTTATTATATACTACAGACTTCAAGAATGACAGACATATAAAGACAGGGATACAAATGGAGACAATTGTATTTTCTATAGCTGTTTATTGACTGAATCTATTGCCTCTTTAGTTTTACTTATGTTGCATGTTTGGGCTAAAACAGCTTAACAAACAGTTCAATACCAGTTGTGTCTTGTCTGGACCACAATGATGCAAACTTGTTAAATATGTCACTATGCAATAATTGCAGAGTGACGCATACAATTATATAGGGATTGAGGTGAATGTTGACAATTACTACATGAGTCGGATTACGTAATTTGAGTTTGACTCTTTGTTCTATATTATACTTTTTTTTTTTTTAAATGTTAAAAAAATATTTGATTGTTTTTTATATTAATTTATTTTTTTATTTACTTAACTAATTGATTGAGTATTTAGACTGCTTTACATTTTGTAAGATAAATTCAAAAATAAATGTATTCTCTTTAATGTTTTCTTTTCTTTTTCTTCTCGATGTCCTCAAATTTTTCTTTTGCTTTCAGTAGTCTTTTTCCTTAACACTTTACAATAAGGTTCTTTGGTTAACATTAATTATACATTAGTTAACATGAACTAATAATTAACTTATAAAGCATTTATCTTTGCTAATAATAATTTCAACATTTACTAATACATTATTAAAATCTTGTTAACATTAGTTAATGCACTGTGAACTAACATGAACAACCCATAAACAGCTATATTTTTATTAACTAACGTTAACAAAGATGAACATACAGTAACAAATGTAGGCCTACTGCTCATGGTCATGCTAGTTAATAAATTAACTAATGTTAACTAATGAAACCTTATTGTAAAGTGACACCCCTTTTTCTAACGTAGCTTTGGCTGCCATTTTCCAGCTATCACTTTGAACTACTGACTAACTTTGTAGATATTATTCGGTCGAATCCTATTGCTTAATTTATCGTAACCTCGGGATAGAGGAATAAGATCGTGTTGCTCAGGTGAAACACAGCAACATGACACTGTTCCCGCGGGCTGAGGCGAAGAGGAATGCCGAAGCAATGAGGTCACACGACAGATTTTACTCTGACTCGTTATAACAACCGACGGTGGCGTGAAACCTGTGAGAAGGAGGAGGAGGGGAGTGTCAAAACCGTTTAACTTGAGGTGAGACCCACCGAGGTTATTTATTATTCAGCGTGTCGGACGAGATCAGAACACAACAAAACAACACCGACGAGCTCGCGCGCAGGGGGATATTCAACTTTTGCTGTTATTTATTTGACTCAATTTACTTAAGTACTGTTGTCTTTTAGTGTAGAAACATTCAGCTAAAATGAATCGAATGGGGAGTATGTGCACATTTGATGAAATCAGGGACGACAGAATGGTATGTACCAATGTATTCACTATTATTGTTTAATATCTATAAAACACCAAATATGTTTGTGTGTTTTTTATGTTTAAAATCTGCATATCTTTGCACATGTTTGAATAAAGTTGGCACATAGCCTACTAATAGAAAATAGTATATATATATATATATATATATATATATATATATATATATATATATATATATATATATATATATATATATATATATATATATATATATATGAGATGTAAGGAAACATTTTTAAAAAATCTTGACAAAGGTTTCTGGGTCATTTTCTCAACAGTCCTATCATAAAAGAGAACTTTGATCCCCTCATTTCTTTCTTCCTGGTAAAATATTGAATGCGCTCCTTGTTCCTGATTGGAAACTTCTCTACCACTTATTTAAATAGTTTAGTGCTTCATTTAGTATTTAAATCGTCAAAATACAGTTTGTAAACCGAAATATCATATTGGTTAACAGTAGTGGCAAGCTGCACTAAACCTCCTTTACCTCCGCTTGCCCTTCTCTGTGTGCACAACAGATGCTTAATCAGGATTATTGTCACTTACTTGATATTTGGTTTCGTTAATAACCTGTGAGAAGAATTTCTGCCAGAATAGAGGATAGTTAAGCCAAATGCCAGCTGTATCTGTGTCTGTTCAATCACCAGTACATGAAGTATTATATATAAAGAGTGTTATGTCGAGTTAGATGATTATTAACTTGATCTTTCCATGTAGGAGTGTTGCTGGGCATCCTTGTGCCCTTACGTTTTATTACCTTTTTTGTACCACAAAATATAGGCTATAATGGGAAGGTCTGTGCTTTCTACATGCCAACTGGGCAAGGAGGTATAGGAATAGCGATAGGGCTCAAGTATTTGCTTGATTGTGGCAGGTTTCCTTCCTATAATTGTAACATAATAGACATTCACTCTGACTTGACCATTCAAGTCTGCACCGTATTGTATGTTTTTCAGCAGCTACAGTTTTTGCATGCATTTCATTTGCAAATATGAAAACAGAACATCATTCACTGCTTTCTCAACAGGAAGCTCTTTAATGGACTCGTCAAGGTCAAAGACCATCTGAGGGCATTCTTTAGAGACACATTTTTACAGACTCTCTTCTGAAAAGACTTTTAATGCTTTCATGTAGTTCTGAAGTACATTAGGGTGAAAGCTTTTTTACGTTTTTAAAGTTGCTTTCATTTCTCACTTTAATTTTCGTTGAAAATTATTTGGAGAAGAAAAAGCAACCAAATCGAAATTAAATTCTAATTATTTCATGTGTGAAAGCAAACAAAAGCTCTTTTGTAGCTTTATTGTCTTTGCAAGTCATCCGGCTCCTGGTTATGTTAGGCGTTTCCCTTTTTTTAAACAAATTTTCAAAAACCTTTGTTTAACCAGCTGTGTCTGTATATTTACTTTCTCTCTCATCCCTTTTTTTTCATTTACCGCTCCCTTGATAAATATCTCTTTCACTTTTCACATGGAGTTAGGAGTCAAACAACAAATATTTAACTTCAAACCTCTATTTAAGTAGAAATACAAATTGTGCCTCTCTCATCAAGTTGGCATTATGAAGCAGATTGCATGATAGTCATTAGGGTGATATACTACAGTGCATACAGTACAGTAGCAACAAATATGTACACGTGAAAAGTTGGCTTGTTGTGTTGCCTTGAGGTTACAAAGTTCCACAGAACATTGCGGTGAAATTATCTTGTGTTTTGTCTTGTCAACACTGGAAGCTCTTGAACAATAATGATTATTGGAAGGATTGCTGTAAACTCATTTGTTTATAACTAATGTAAACTTTTAATTTATTTATTTATTTTTAAGCAGAGTAGTGTGCAATGGTAGCCTGACAAGCCAGACCCACATCAAGAAGTTTGGTCTGAAACTCACCGTTGGCATGACTCAATCCGAGGGGCGGGATAAACGGCCGTCTTTCAAAATCCCCTGCACACAATAGGATAGCGCTACCAATAGGATAACCAACCAGAGAAACGAAGAAGGTGACGTAGTTAGATTGTTTTCCCAACAGTGGAGCTAGTTGATAAATTAAACTTTTTCCGTATATCCGGTCGGCAAAACTCCGAACACATCTTCCTTTGTAAAAAATGACTTCAGTGCGGTTATTTGCTTGTTTCTCAATGAAAAGCTTAACTCCAAATCTTTCAGAGTAGCGGCCAAAGCCGATTTAAAAGACAGCTGTTCGCCAGCATCTCCTTCCGCCATCTCCTTTGTTTTCAAGCAGCAGGAACCGTATATATATAAATATATATATATATATATATATATATATATATATATATATATTTTTTTTTTTTTTTATGGTTGCAAAATAAATAAAATATATATATGTTTATTTATTTTATTGAATAAGATATAACAACATAAAGAAGAGCCCAATGATGACTATAATGATATGGAAACTTATGAAAATATTTGTGATATAGTAAGACATTTTTAACAACATTTAAATACATACTTCCATTTAAAACAATCCCTTTAGCATTTTTTATTAATTAATTTATTCAATGACATTTGGCATTTCATAACCTTTATATTTACTTTAAGTACTTCAAAGTGCTTTGCTTTAAGTTTATTTCATCAACTTAATATTTTATAAATTATGTATCCCAGTTTTTCTTGTTGACACAAAAAAAATGATGCCATTATTAATGTTTCAGTTCACTCAGATTCAGTGTTTGTGTAAAGTCACCATTGTCTATGTACAGTCTCAGGTTTCAGCAGCTATTCAGATTTCTCGAGTGACCTTTACATCTTTCCGAGGAATAAACGCTTGTGTGATTAGCCAAGTCTTTTGTCTGAATCTCTGAAAGGTCCAGAGGCCTGTATCCAGTGACACATTCCACTCACAGCCCTTTAACAATCTCCCTATTTTCCCTCTCTTCATCACCTATCCCTTTCTCTATGTCCTGTGTGTCTGCCTCCCCTTTGTACCTCACACCTGCGTTCAGGTTTCACTCTGACCTGGTTTGATTTTCAGTGATCAAATGCCATTGCACTCTCGCTCCTTCTGTTATTAATCGTCTGTTCGTTTTCCTAATACCTCGGTGCCGCCATCTCAAAATATGCAAATCTCACAGAGTTATTATATAATCTCTGAATGATGATCATTCCTGTGTGACAGTGTGTGACCATGTTTGCTCAGCCAGAGGCTTTGTGTGTGTATTTGTATGCATGTATATACATGTGAGTCCATTTAAATTATGCTTTAGTATGTGGCGCTATGTTGTTGAATAGCCTGTTGTTCTGATGCCTCAAGCAGAATCCTCACAAACTCCTTTACACATAGATTTTTTTTAATCCTATCGCATTACAGGCGTGATAATTTTGTGCCGGGTGCGTGTCATCTTGCAGGTGTGTGTGTGTTGAGTGTCTTTGTTGCTTTCTTGGGTTGAGGTGTGGTGTTGAACTTGGCTAGCTTGACTCTAAATGCTTCTTTGCCTTGTATGGAAACACCCGATTCACACACAGTCACTGGACGTTTCTGCGATAGTACCTCAGGTAAATATATGAATGCATAATTCATTATTATGAGTTTGTTTATAATCCTAAACAAAGTTTTGTTGATTTTGTGTAATTGTTTTGCCAAGACTGACTTTTCGATTGCCTTCCGTCTAGTCTGCCTGCCATCCTGGTGGTGTAATTTTTGTTTTGTCTCGTTTATGGGATTACGATAAATGTGTTTTGGCCAGGTGGGTCGAGGTGTGGCTGTGTTTTGTCTAGTGATTTGGTGAGTGGAGCAATAATATTAGTTGTTTTTATTTTACTCAGACAGCTTGCCTTCGCAAACTTGCATCTCTAGACTAATTCTGAAATCCCTCTTGATGACGTAACACTACAGTGTGTAACCTCCAGCATTATATGGAATATTTTTTACTTTGAAATCAAACTAAATGTCGATTGCAGAGTGTTCTGTGGTAGTTTGTTGAACTGCATTGCATCATGCTATTGTTAGTTTGTTATATATTGTAGCTTTCTGAGGTCTTTATACAGGATCATATAGTATGTCCCTATACTGTATAGCATCATACTGTGATAAAGCATGTATGTCACCATATGATAGTACATACAGTATCTGTATTGTGTAATAAGAGCTGGACTTTGGAGGTCTGTACATCTGGGTTTTAGCTTCCAAAAAAGGTATGAAATAATATATAATATTATTTTACTATCTGTGTTTAATGTTGTTCTTTCTGTGCATAGGATGCTTCTTTTGCCACAGACAGTTTTTTCTCCTGATCTTGCCCATAACAAAATGTTTTCTCATAATCTCGCCTCAAGAGAAAATTTTTTTTTTTTAACCAGATCAGCATCTGTCAAACACCATTCTGTAACCACACAGACGTCCTGTTCCCTTGAGACGGTTGCCATAAAATAGATCATATGTTCAGAGTCAATAGAGTGTTTGACAAAGATGAAGCCTCTTCCTCAGACACTGATTTGGAAGTAAAATAACTTTGATAGACAGAGCTATTTCAGCTTAGTAAAAATAACACAACTTGTATGTCATGATCTCAAGAAAATCTCACTTCAATAGTAATTTGCCATTTATTGTATCTCATATTCTGTCACATTATTGCCTATTACTATCATCCCTGTACATACTTTTATAGTGAACTAACTGCAGCTTCTCTATACATGATGTCAATTGCACTGTAACAGTCATCTCCCATTATACCCCATTTACTAATGTCTCCTCCTATTTTTATATTCCTTGTCATTTGCTCTATATCGTTCAATTGCCTATATTACTTAAATAACAACTGCCCCAATGACAGTAAATAAGAATCATATCTAATCTAATAGAGAGAGACTGGAATGTGTCTCATGTTAA
This sequence comes from Gobiocypris rarus, assembly GCA_023029165.1. Taxonomy (NCBI): domain Eukaryota; kingdom Metazoa; phylum Chordata; class Actinopteri; order Cypriniformes; family Gobionidae; genus Gobiocypris; species Gobiocypris rarus. The sequence continues at coordinate 21,597,535 of CM040926.1, read as the reverse complement.
TGTTTAATGTCCTCCTTAACCTTTGTTCTGACTTTTTAGCCACTTGATCCTTCACCCCTAATGACCAGGGACATTTTCACAGTCAGTTCTTGACTGTTTCACACATATTTGATAAATATGTCACAGTTTGTGCATGCTGTCTGCCACACACTCTCTTTAAGGACATCCTGTCCCACCATGACTCACACAGACTACTTTTAGGGTCAGCAGACTCTTCTGGATTTATGCATGGACACACACACGCATTTATCCATCCATCTGGTTGGTTTAATTTGTCCACTCGTCATTGTTTTATATATTTGATCAGATTATGTTCCTGAATACCATATAAAGTTATTAACTTCAGGTTACCTTCAATATCTCTTAATTTGGTTACGTGAATGTTATTGTATGTTGTGTACAAGTGTTTCCTCTGATCTGTTTGTGTTCTTGCCAAAGCTTTAGTCTCTGCTTTGTCTCTTCCTGTGTCCAACAGACATAGTTTATGTTGTTGATGGGTGTATGGGTTGTCATGGTGATATTCTGTTCTGTGCTGGAGTGCATTGTTCCGTTTAGATTTGTGGCATCCCGCCTCCATTTTTGTGACGATTTAAATTTACATTCAAATACAACGTTTTGGCAAAGCCCGCAAGGCTCAAGAATTTTCCAGAAGCTGGGGGAACGAATCAAATCAGACTTTAGAGACTGGACTGTAAATGCCTTTCGCTTTCGCTTTTTTTCTTTCACATTGAGTAACCACAGACCTTCATGCCAAATTTGAATGGGCCATTGGCCTCCAGTCAGTCTCTCTCTCTCAGAGGGCATTACTCAGTTTCTCCTCCCCACATGTTCCATACAGCACCCACCCTTTTGCTTTCTATAACGGTCTCTTTGTTGCATCCCTCACTCACATTTGTGCTTCTCTTCATGTCATTATTCAGAACGGGCACAGAAGGCTCAGACTTACTCTCCACGAGCAGAACCAGCAGCAGCAGCATCGGCCGAACACAGAGAAGGTAAATGCCTGTTTCTTTCTGTTTCACGCGTTGTTAAATAAATGAGCTGTACATGATCTGGTAGTGACATTTTCAGATGTTAAATTCAGATTCAAGCTCTTGATTCAATTTTTGTTTTTTTTTTACATTTATGTAAGATTTTAAAATATATTTGAAAGAGTTCAGTGTTTCTGACTCTGATGTTTTATAAGAATGAATAAGTGCCTGTTTGAAACCATTTCTGCATTGAATCTCCGATGTTTATGCTTTAGCTGAAGTTACCAGAATGTTCCAGTATAATACCAGGACAACATGTTTGAAAAAAAACAGTAGGTATATGCTGGTTAGGTATGTTTTGAAGCATGACAGCTGGTTTGAGCTGGTTTAACATGGTCAAGTGCTAGTCCTAAGCTTGTCCTAAGAAACTAGCTCCAGCTCAGGACCAGCTTATAAACAGCTCAGGACCATCTTAAACTAGCTGATGACCAACTAAAGACCAGCATAAACCAGCTACCTTGCTTCAATACATACCTAACCAGCATATGCTGTTTTTTTTTCAATGGCACTAGTTAGTATTATTGAGCCTGGCATAACTTGCTGTCCAAGATTTATATGTTCTGTACATTTAGATTTAGATCACATCAGAAACAATTTGCACGTGTTTATGTTTTGAAGTTGTGTTTTGTATGCTTATGCTTAATAATTTCTACTGTTGGTTATGGCCTGGTTCTTGTTATGCTGATATAGTAATTCTGTGGAATCAGTTCAGATTAACTTCAGTGGAATTGCACGCCCCTACCCACACACACACATTCTGTTTGGTCCGTTTCTCTGTCTGTCTGCCAACCCTCTATAAACATAAGGAACATGTGGCTGTGTTCCAGGGGACGTTCTTGCTGGACCAGAGGCTCATTGTTTCAGATTCCAGAAATTGCATAACTTTCCATGTTCCTTTTCCCACATCTGCGTCCATTCCTGCTCTTTAGGGGTTTCCTGCCACCCTTTGTGTGTCAGAGTTATTTATACTTCGCATTTAGAAAGGGGCCCTTGTATCTGCAAAGACATGCAAATGTGAAGTTTAGATTCTAAAAAAGTGACTGGTATTAGTTATCAGTTTTTAACGGAGATATCAGTTCTAATCTTAAATATCTTGAATATTAAAAACAAATGACTGCTAATGACATGCTATTTAAATAAGTGGAAGTCCCCCTGATGTTGTGGCTAGACATAAAAGAGCAGTTAATAGACATACTATGCATATACTATGCGTTTAATATGCATTTTTCATGTCATTCATTCCAGCCAATTGGTAGAGCTTTTGCCCTGGTACAACCAACCTACGAGAGGCAGCCACTGAAGCCTGATCTGATCAAGCCATCTGAGGACCAGAGTGAGGTCATCAAGGTGTGTATGTCTTCAAATTTTAATTATGGAACCTGTACATCTGGAAGTTTAACCTATATGTAAAACTATAATTAGATATAATTCTATCTAATTGAATTTGTAGTTTGGCCTAAACTGCTGTTCAAACCAGTGATGTCAGTGCTTACGTGCTTATGTTTTTAAAATCTTTTGGTTTGCTTTTCAGGTATATCTGGAAGACCGCAAAGAGGCACAAATCAGACACCAACAGAGTCTAAAGATGCTCTCAGAGGAAGTTTCACAAATACAGGAGGTCAGAGCAAAAATCCTCGGTATCATTTCAACACTTTTCTATGTTTGGCTGTTTTCAGATCATGTGTTTAACCAGTGTTGTACCCTGTGCAGGTGAGATACTGTCTAAAGAACCTCAGAGAGCAGATGGCAGCTAAAAGTCACAGAACAGAACATAAGGTGAGAGAAGAAATCACACCAATCTGCAGATATATGTGTGTTCTTCAAAGCTAGATTAACAATAAAATGTTAACTAACTCTTATTTTCTCACCCTCAGCTGGTGTTATCTGGTACTGGTCCTAGAAAACTTAATGGTACTCATTCAGTTCTTACACAGTCCCTAAACAGTTTAGAGAGACAGGTGAGAGTTTTATTGTGCCCTTTTGCACACACACACACACACACACATACTCACAGGTTATCAAGTTGATATTATTTATTAAATTGTGCATTCTAACTTCCCCTATTTTTATATTTAGGTTTTCATTGAACCATAAAAATCGAAACACGAATGCAATATCCAAATGAAAATGCATTTTTCATACAGGATTATAATATAATATCATATAATATATATAATATCACTTTTAAGAATTTAAAACAACTGCGTTTAGCTTTTAGTGATTTCAAAATAGAATCAAATGCCAATTATTGGTTATTAGACTTAACATGACAATAATTATCAGCTTATTGATAGCGCAAAGAATGTTATCTGTGCATCCCTAATTTTCTATTCCCCTAAACCCAAACCTAACCCTCATATAAACCTGCTTAAAGCAAAACACGATTTATGAGCCACCACAGATGTATATACGTTTCGTCTGTTTGTAATGACCAGCATGCTTCACAGCAGTCATGTTATATATTGTGCTGTGTTATAAAATCTGTATCCTTTGGGTGATAATTGTTTAGCTAAAATGACTTACTCACACCATCATTAACAAATCTCCACAATCTGTTAGTACAAAACACATCAACAAACCCGTTAGTGTTTGTGTTATCCAGGAGCTAGAGAGGAATTAATCACCCAGGAAACCACACAAAAACGCACAGCTCGGGAAACATGTTAAGTCACCTGAAATAATTGTCTTTGGTTCTTTCTAATCGCCGGTATTTGTTCAACAGGTTTTAACGTTTCTCACATTCTTCACATTCTTGTCTTTTGTTGCTTGAAACTAAATGTGGCGGCAGCAGATTCTTCTTAGGAGGGAATAGTGCGGATTAGCCTCCCTGTGGGATGTGTAGTTAGAGCAGGAATATGGGTGGAAAAGCTGAGCTGTGACAGCATACGTCAGTGTTTTACTGTTAGAACATACACCCTGTTGACGCATGTACAGAGAAGATCCCTCCCTCTTTCTCTCTAACTTACATTGTCCTCTTGCTCTCACACACGTCTATAAATAACTGCTAGGAGAGATATGGGTGTGTTTCAATGAAAATATTTTTGTGTGATTTGGTTTATAATTAAGTTACTAAGCTAGTATTGCTTAAACCACTATGTTGTGTAACGAATGCAAGACACATGTAATAAGTACATGAACACACATACATGCAAACTTAACTGTCACCAAACCAGATTGTTTTCATTAACATTTTGTCGCTATATTCTCTCTCCAGGATAGTGTGGATGAGCAGGAAAAGAGAAGTTGAGGGAGGCCAGTAAGCGTCTGTATGGTCAACTCCAAGACGCTGAGAAGAAACACCAGGAGGAGAGAGAAAAACTGCTGGTAAGTCGCTTCCACTTTTTAGCATTCGTTTCTTTCATGGCATACAAGTATCCGAATGTTATAGAGCATTCAAAGGATCTTTTGTTAGACTGTCTTCAGAGAAGGTGAGAGTTCAGTTGTACTAATACGGTAGCAGACATTCCCACTGGTCAACTGGATCAGATCCAGGTTGGGAAAGAACAGTGTGTGCAGGGGTGAGATCGCAAATTCCTTCATGATGACGTTCTGTTTCGTAATCGCTACTGCTTGCATCTTATACGTCAAGGATTTCACAGATGTTAAACAGATGTCATAATGATAAATTAAACAATGATAAATGTTGTACAAATGTAGGTGTCACAATAAGTTGTTTTAATAAGGACAGCCAGCCATTCATTATTGCAAAATAAACCCTGGTAGATCTTGCTTATAATTATGAATAGCTTTCTTATAAATAATATCTCACAAAATAAATAAATAATCCATCATGATAGATTTTTTTTTATCAAAAAGGCTTTTAAAAATATAAAATTTTTAGGCATTATTTGACAGAATTTGGAGATTTTATTCTAATTAACTCATCATTAATAGTAAATATACAGCATGTAATAATAACACATACAATTTTAGTGATATTATATTCTCTAGAGTTAGCTATGACATTGCATAACTTTCCTGAGAAAAATATTAATATCAGGTGACAAATTGTTTACAAGCTTTTTTTTAATGAAGACTTCCAATAAGAAGTTTTAGTTTGTCAGGGCCAACAATTAAATATATACAGTTTAGGTCTCCAGAATCCTATGCTTGACCAATCAGATTTGAGTATTCCAGAAAGCGGTGTAATTTTGTGATTTGTGATTTAATTCTTTTTTTTCTCGTATGCATTCATGTTCTTGTAGGCGGAGGCGTGTCAGTATAAGCAGCAGTTATCTGAGCAGAGTGAGTATCTGAAGAAGGTTCAGCAAAGCAAGGATCAGCAGGATCAGCAGATCGAAGACCTTCAACGTCTCATGGGCAGCATGGAGCAAGAGAGCTCCACACTCAGAGAACAGCTCATGACCAAAGAAGCCAAACTCCTGCAGCTGCACGAAATGAAGGAGGAAGGCCATGCAGGGAGGCAGAGGTGGGGGTCATAAGTTATCTTACTGATTTTATCTTACTGATTTTTTTTTAAACGTTAGACAACTGTTTACAGCAACATCCAATTAATGTTTAATCATGTAACAGGTTAGAAGAGCTGGAAAAGGAAAATGCAATTTTGAAGGAGAAGATTCATCACTTGGATGACATGCTCAAGAGTCAACAGAGAAAACTACGGCAAATGATTGAACAGGTACGTGTGCACACACACTAACACACGTTCTCATACAAACGTTTGTCGTGTTAGGCTCAGTTGCTAACATAAGCTTTCCATCGTTGTGCCGTTTAGCTTCAGAACTCACGCATGGTGATTCAGGAGAGAGACAGAGTGATCAGAGAGCTGGAGGAGAAGGTGGCCATGCTGGAGGCAGAGGTCAGTTCACAGGATATAGACACACATCCTATGATTCTGGTTCCTTAAAGGGATAGTTCACCCAAAAATGAAAGTCATCATTTTCTCACCCTCATGTTGTTCCAAACCTGTATGAGTTTCTTTCTTCTGAGCACAAAAGAAAATATTTTAAAGAATGTTGCTAACCAGATAGTTATGGTAGCCATTGACTTCCATAGTATTTGTTTTCCTACCATGGAAGTCAATGGCTACCACAAACTGTTTGATAACCAAAATTATTTTGTGCTCAACAGAAGAAAGGAACTCATAGAGGTTTGGAACAACATGAAGTGATGACAAAATTTTCAACAACAAAAAAAATTGTTTTACTGTAGTATTCTTTCTCTACTTAGCAATAATAAATACATTTAAACAATTATTTCAAAGGTATGTTAACAGTGACTTCCAATAGTTGTCTTTAACAACACTGAAAAATAATTACAAATAATTACAAAGAAGCACAAGTAACAACACTGAATTAAACACTGAATTTGTCATTTTTAAGTAGAAACATTGTAGTAGTATTTTCTTGTAACACATACTCTAGTAATATATATATATATATATATATATATATATATATATATATATATATATATATATATATATATATATATATATATATATATATATATATATATATATATATATATATATAGCATATATTAAATACAAATATTAAACACACAAAATGTGGTAACATTTCATGTAATAGAAAGCATCTTTAGAGTCATTTGTTTAGGAATTGGACTACATTGGTTATTCTGTTTTTTATACTTTAAAAATAATTAATAAGAGTCATACAGTTCTGAAATATTTTAAAAACATGTCTCTCCATCATATGATCATAATTTCATGAATTACTGATGAAATTGCACCCAAATGTTTTATTTTATAAATAAAATAAAATAAAATTACAGCATATTTACACATCACAGCATTATACAGCCTATTACAGCATACGAAAGTGATAAGTGAATTGACCCTTTCATCTGTGATCTCATGAATGTTTCCTGACGTCTGACTTTTGTGGATGTGCTTACAGAACAAACAAATGCGGGATCAGATGGATTACTACCTGGGAAGTCAAAGGTCAAATTCATACCTGCCACCAGATGGCAATGCGCAGATTGTCTACAGGTAGGACATGCAAATGATCCCGATAGCTACGTGCAAATTATTTTATGCAAATTGTCACATAAGTTTGATAACGGACATACAAACACACGCATTAAAAGTCGATTCATGTTTCTCCTCCACAGCAAGCCTCTCAGACCTTCCACCCAGACCAACAAGAGTCTGCCCTTCATCAAAGTCATTGAAATTAAATCATGAACGTTACCACAGCAACATCACAGCACTTCTGTGACAACCACGCCATCCTCCAGTGTCAGTGCAGGAGAACACTAGCAACACAAATGACCACAAACCTTCACCAAAGGACACACGATCGCTTTAATGTCTAAAGGCCTTTTCTCCAAGAATACTTATAACATTGCAGAGGTCTGTTACTGTTATTGCTACAATTATTTACAACAAATAATCAATGTAGGTTTGACACAACAAGGACTGTTAAAGTGAACATATCCATTTTTATGAAGACAAGTGAAGAAAACAAAAATGAATTACTCATTTTCATTATTGTGAGAAGTGTGAAGGGCTTCTAGATGGATGCTGGGGATATTTAATTATTTATTTGAGGCTGGCCCTCTGAAGATGACTTCTTTCACCCAACATTAATGAACAGACTGGTTGCGTTGCTCAACACCCTTATTAAGCTCTCTTTATCTCTCGTAATCTCCCTCGGTATTAGCTCGGGTAAACACTTGTGGAATTAAAGGGTCTTTTTCTGAGTTAGAAAAATTATAGAGACTAACAGATGGGAAAAACTTTTTATTTTTTTATTTTAAGGAATATGAAGTAAAGAAGGATGAAGGATTTTTGTATCTTCATTGTATCTATTTGTATCTAAATTAAGGCTGGAAAATCTGTTCTGTGGTACCATTGAGATTTCTGCATGTATTTCAGAGTCCAGAGAGCAGGGAAAGCGATCAGGAACAGCAGTGTTCCTTGCTTATCTCAAATAATACTGATAACTGACGTTGCTGAAAGAACTGAAGTGGAGAGTAATGACATGCTTATCCTGAAACAAAAAAAACTGCAACAAATATTTATTCTTCTACATGCTTTTCTCAACCAAAGAGACACATCAGGGAGAATCCATTGACTCGCCTTCTATAAAAAAACAAAGACGCCTTGTAAGTGTTTCATAAGTTTGAAAGAATGTAACACTTGTCCTCCACTGAGCCAGACCAGTTCAGGCCGGTAGAACACAGTGTGACCCCTGTTTATCCAGTCCAGCCAACCGCTGCACTTATTCAGTTAGCCATTTCCAACATTCAGTAAACTGATTTTATAGCACCTAGTTAGAAAAATGATGTGATTGGTCGGAGCACCTGCCCACCTCAAAGTAGTTCCATGTGAACAGGTAATATACAAGAGATTATTTATACTTCATTAATTTAATTCTGGACAAGGGTGTGTTCAAATGTGCATTTCATTACCATGTTTATCCACCTTCACGTTTGTAGATAGTTTTGTGTATATTTTCTCTTTGTGTGAACTTTAACCTTAATGTGAATTCCTTAGATAGGCTTCATAGCATGTAACATCTTTTATTTTTATTTTTTAATAATATTTTTGTAGTAAAAAATAGTGGTTTGCAATGCTTGAATTAATGGCATCTTGTGTATTATAAATAAACTAGTTTCATGAATTTTGTTGTCTTGTGGAACGGTTATATGGTTTGGTTCATGGCATCTTAAAGACAATGTAAAACTTTTTATTTTTTATTTATTTTGTTTGGAAATACATGCGAGTCTCACAAATAAGGTAATACGCATATTAGAATGATTTCTTTAGGATCACGCCACACTAAAGACTGGAGTAATGATGCTGAACATTCAGCTTTGCATCATAGGATTAAATTATATTTTAAAATATATTAATATAGAAATCATTACATTTTCTCACATTATATTCGCTATAGTTTAGAAAATGGTAATAAAATATGACAAGAACAGAGTTAAACTGTGTCAGGACAAATTCATCTCGATAATGTCAGATAACTTTGATAGAAAGGTACATGTATGTAATGGATAACAAACAACCAATCAGCTGTTAAATTAGATAATACCAATTTATGTCAACCAATTACCAAGCAATGTGTTATGTGCAATTACCAAGTCTGTGGTGTAAAAGGTTGCATTAACAGTTAAAGAAAAAACACATTTAAGCAAAACAGTCAGGTCAAAGTGTCTGAATAATTTTGGTAAAAATTTTACTGGTAGTCCACTGTATGAAGAATTTTTGGGTATAATATGTCACAGTTTACTTTATTTTGCTATCCTCACTTACATAAATAAACTGTAGTGTCCTGCACCACTAGTAAACAATTATATCTAGTGCTGAATAATTTTTGGTTTTGACTGTAAATTGCAATAGCTCACAATATAATTTATGTATACAAATAATATATATATATATATATATATATATATATATATATATATATATATATATATATATATATATATATATATATATATATATATATATAGGTTAGTAGAGACCCCTAAAGGCACAGCAGTGCAGGTACAGAAGACAGACACTTTATTAAATCTGATAAGACTTTATATACAGTGAAAGTCAACACAGACAGACTCTCATAGCTCTTTAAGCTACATTACCATGACAAAATCCATATCAACTCATGATTCCAAGCACTTTGTTCCTCTTTATACACACATTTACATGAACTAATTAAAAAATAAAAAATGCATTTAAAAAAATAAGGACAATGATCTGATCAGAAGCACAGAAATTAATATTTTACTCTCCCAGTTTCTGTTAGAATGATGCCCGGTCTTCTCTTCTCTGACACAGGATCTTATTTGGAAACCTCAAAGTTAAGGTTGTTTTATTATAAAACAGGTGTAAGAATGAATGTTCAATCCATGTGTTTGTGCCAAAACAGTTCTCCCAGTTAAAATGTTCTCGTCTCGGCTAAAGGGACGCATTGTTGATGCTCTTCATATTAAAAGGCTATCCTCACAAAGAAATAACATGGTAAACATTGGCTATGACTTTTAACAAAAGAAAATAGTGTGAGTTCTGGCGGGGCCACAATAAAATTAGCAATGTAACATTCTTGCATTGCTCTCAAAGCAGTCACAATAAAATTTATCCCACAGATTTTGTTTCTCACATTCTCAATGTGATTTGTGGCCATTTTACAGCATCTCCCACTGTGGTCATTTCTACACATGAAGGGTTTTCCAGTGAGTGACACTTCTGTTTCACAGTTTCTGAGTTAAATTTACACAGTTCCTCAAAAGAGTTTCATCCTCTAAAGTGTACTCTCTAGTGTATTATAGTTGTCTTTAAAGTTTTTGAGCTCCAGGAAGTGTTTGGGCCTCTTGCGCTGTCCGGATGACGGTAGGTATGTGACCTGAATGGTGGAGGCAGGAGGGGCCGGGAGAGCTGGTAAGATCTTTAGCTGCTGACTGGTGCTGCTGGTTTAGACTGGTGCTGCTGGAGTGGGTCTTGACACTGTAGGGGGGTAGGGGGGGATGACAGAGTGAGAAAAGTGATATACAGTATATATGAGAGCTGAACATCAAAAGTTGGACTGCAAAACTTACACTGCAGCCAGTTCAGCCAGATCTTCCTTGTACTTCACAAACTCTGCCTCGCCAAACATCTACGGGAAAGAGAACACAAGCCTCTTAAATATATCCTGCAGCGCCCCCTACTGTACATAACCGATTGACACAAATATGCCCACACTGACCCCAGTCCCGTGTCTAGCGCTGTCGTAGCCCTCCACTAAACGATCTAGGAGCGTACTGTGACTCGTCTTGAACAGAGAATGAGAGTTTCGCAGATCCAGCAGCCATTTCCTGTAGCGGCGACCCGTCAGAGCACTGGCACTGTGACACAACTCGTGAAATGGGAGTTCTACGAGTCGGACAGAAACAGATCAGATCAGACTGGACCTGTATGTGTACAGTTTTCTGTTTCACAAGCTTATCACAAAATTATTTTCACCAGGTGAAACTATTAATACATTTAAGCTTTTAAGCATTTATACATTTTCAGCATAATAGAATGATTTCTGAAGAATCATGTGACACTGAAGACTGGAGTAATGATGCTGAAAATTCAGCTATGCCCTCACAGGAATAAAATTATATGGGAATTAATTATATTAAAATAGAAATCAGTTATTTTACATTGTAACAATATTTTGCAATATTTCTGTTTTACTGTATTTTTGATCAAACAATGATCCTAATGAACATTTACTGACCCTAAACTTTATACCAGTAATTATATAAAGTGTTACAAAATGTTGGTTTGGAAATGTATGGCAGTATTATATAATTCCAACCAAAAACTAAAACAAAGACTTTTTAGTTAACTGAAATATAAATAAAAAGTAACAAAATGAATAAATAAAATAAAATGGCCACAATTGAATTATACCATGGCATGGCATATTATAAGTCTTGAAACCCTCACAACTATTCTGCATTGAATATGAAAATACCAAAAGATGCCTGCACAGTGAAACTTACACATAATAGTCTGAAACTATTAAGGCTAAAATAAAACTAAACACTGACAAAAAGTAAAACATTTACTTTAATAAAACAATTAATAAAAACATCTAAAATACTGCATAATAAGGCTGGTTTCTAAAATATGAGCCCATTAAAACAAGATTAAACAGAACACTGCAATGTCTTAGTATTAATGTGAAATTGATGTGAATTCATTCCAGTAACCAGTGGTCTTGACCCGGCATAATGTTGGGCTGCACACAGGCAAAAGAGGGTCTTACCAGAGTCTCTGATGGCATCTAACGCTTGCATTCTGAAGAGATAATTATAACAACCTGCACAAACACAAACACATACATAAGTTTTCACATCTGCAACAGTGTTAAGAAGAGAACTGCTAGGGGCTTTTTTGTTTCTCTCACCATTCTGGCCTTGATGCTTCAGTCGGTCGTCATCTTTAGAGAGTAGATGTGGCTCATAGCGAATGTCATTCACTTTAGACAAACGGGAGTCAATCTCTTCTTTTAGTTCCTGTGAAAGAAGCAGCTCTGCTTCAGTGCATTACAAACTAAGTATACAACAAAATGCATCATAGAGGTATAAAAAAAAAAACATCATATAAACAAAAAACAAGACTTTAGCATCAAGTCATTGTTTTGCGCAATAGTAGCTAGTTATATTGTTAATTCAATATAAATCAGATTTGTTATAATACATATGGCACAATGAAGACATGTATTGTCCTTGTTGGGGGCATTTTGTTTTACAGCAGTGGCCACAATATTTAGGTGCTGTTACTTGGGACCAGAATTGTACTACTTATGGACTGGAGAATCCAATGCCGTCTACAGAATTGTTTTTTTGGGGGGTGTCAGGAGGAGCTGTACCTTCGGTGCGTTGTGACCCAGCGGGACGTGCGGTCCTCTACGGGACTTCATAGCGAAGCGCATAATCTGCCTTTTCACAAAGATGAACAACAGCACAAACACCTGCAGAATGACAGAAGGGTTCAAGCAGCACATTACACACTCAAATACAATTCTGACCAGAGAATATAAGCTCAAAAGTTAGTGAGCGACCAGACAGTATCTTTAGGCATCATACATGACGCTTTCTTGATGGGCAACTCAATAAGTTACTATCATAAGTGTAAATTTCCATTACAATCATTTTAATAGACTATTAAAAATATTCACACATATATGATGGCAATGCATAGCCTATAAGACAAACAGACATGCCTATAGATATAAATTGTTCTAGCTTTACTGTTGTTGTAATTATTAGCATTATTATTTTCAAAGTATTCCGTTTACATTAACAATACTATGCAGTTTGGTACTTACCAGGGTTCCGTAGGCCATAACAAGCACAATATTTACACCGGAAAGAGTGTTTCCTTCTGCCATTGTGATGTTTGAGTTAAATGCTCGTGAAAAGAATTTATAATCGGTCGATATTGGCAGTCAGTGGTACAAATTCAGCTCGTTGTTATTCAGGTTGACAGCAGCATTTTCAGGAGAGTTTTTGTTGACATCTCTGGCGGTCTCTTCGTCGTATGTTTTACAGGGGGAAAATCTTCCGTCTACCCATATTTGACGCCACCTTGTGGCTTGGCATGAATAACGCAACATCAGTGCAGGGTTTCTCAAAAAAAAATGCACTCAGCGATGCACACTGCATGGTCACGATCAGGTCAGCAAAACCAATATGTGCGCAAATTGTTCATAAAACCTTGCATAAATTGTTGAGTGTACTATAATATAAAATTGCAATTAAACACGCTGATATAGGCTAGGCTACAGCAAAACAAAAACAAAAACATTTTAATGTTTGTTGAAAAAAAGTTGAAACCTCCCAAAAGACGACCACACGATGCCTTTTACATTCCATCCTACTATTTTGAGAGAGTTACTCATTCAGAAGTGGTATATAGGGTATATAAATTTACACCAATACCACTGTCTGTCGTTGTTCCAAACCACAATGCTTTCTTGTCATCTTTCCTCTGTGTGAGATTATAGCTCTCTAGGAGCTCACAAGCCACACGTACATGTACCGTCAATGCATCCGAACATTATAGGCACATGTTTTGTCAATGTTCTAGACTTGTTCCTGTGAAAATGAAGTGAGCGGTCTCAGAACATCTGAATTAGCGGACAGCTGACCTTTATCAGATCAACACATTGAACAATGCCACCAATTCTTCCAGAAGGAACAGAAGTGGGTGGCAGATGCATGAAAAAGACAACAAGGAATGAAATTGTTTCCCCAATAAGAACAGAAATCGCAACAATCATGACTTTATCTCAAGCCCTGGCAAAGAAAGATTTAATAAAATCTCTGTATCGTGCAGACTGTGGTAGAAAAATGTAAATAGGGAGGTGGACCAGTGACTCACTCTGTCCTGTTAAACATTAACCACACCCATATGCATTTGTCAGATTTGTATTCAAATCAGTGCAGAGATATAAATTGGTATCAGATAAGGCATTAGCTGTGTATTGCTGTAGAAAGGATGCAATGCTATTCAGCAGCCAAGAAGTTAAATTCCTCCACTGCAACCAATTTCTCGAGAAGAGAGAAGCTGTTTTGGCTAAACAGGGCATCAGACGACATAAGATGGTGAAACATCTAATTATACTCTGTGTCCACAAGCAGCTCAACAATGTGGCTTATTTAGTTTACTTTATCATTCCATCTCGCCTGTCATGTCAGTGTGTTCCTTGCGTTCACTTGCAATCAAAAACCGGTAGAAAGAAACAGTTGCAGAAACATTTTTGTCTCTGAAACCACAGACTTAACCAGCTTCCTCTGCTGTTGCCATCAACAGTGTGCATGTGTCTGTGATGCAAGACAGACCGTTGGGTGATGATGGTTACTGCACATGCACAACTGCTGTTAAGGTAAAACACATTTATTTTCAAAACGCTTTGAATGCTTAGGAGTTGTGCTTTTTGGTTTGCTTATTTGAACAGTTATTAAATGTTTTTCTTAAGTTACATATGGCAAATTTACATCACATTTATACATCAAAACATTGTATTTATGCATATGCAAGACATATAGCTACATAAACAGCACCATAAAAAAACTATTTTGTCTGAGTATCTTTTCATTCACATGTTTTAGAGCATGAAAAGATCTTGCTGTCAAGTTTCACGTACATTTAAAGCATAACTCCCAACTGCTCTCGCTCTCTCGTTCTCTAAGCCTCTAAACAGCTCCTCTCTGCAAACTTCATTTGCTCTTGCAGCTGCAGGAAGTTGAGCAACTCAGCCCACAAGGGAGCCACAGAAATATACACAGGTAATCAATTGTCTAAATGTTTTATTTCCTTTTAGAATTGTATTATTGTAAGAATAATGTTTAATTTAGTGTGTTTCACCTAAAATCTTTTATGGTTGTGTATGATCAGTTTTGCTTTATATTGTGGCCTCCATCCACAGGCCCTTATTGTATCTTGAATTTATGCAAAAGGTGCTTGTTGACGACTAATAGGTTAAAAAATGCTCATGCAGTTGCAGTTTTCAAAAATGTCCTTGGCATTTCTGGTTCATGGTTTGCAAGATCCTAAAATGATGCCGTCTATTATGCAGCTGGTACTTCTGGTTTCAGTTGAAGCATTAGTCTATGCCAGTCTATTCAAAAAATGAATCTTCCTTTTCAAACACTTGCATTATCTTGCATACTCTTTGTTATTTTTTTCTCTTATCAATCCTTGCTGTTTTAACACTGCTTGACAATCTTTAGGTCGTCAATGTTTGCCAACATTTGGCAACAATCTAATGTTTATAATCTCACATTTAGTCATATGTAGTGCTGCTGCTGCAAAAAAAACATGAATTCTCCAATTATCTATCATTAACATAGGCCTTACAACAATAGGATAACTGCTCCTTGTCACAACCACGGTATAACAGATCTCATTTAATACAGTTTTTACCATAAAGAACTTTTAGCAAGCAGATATGTACAGAGCAAATGAATGAACAAAAATGGATGGAAGATAGAGCGGATAGAATAAAAACTGCTCAGATAAACTCAACTGCTCTGACATTTCTTTGCACTGTCATAACGAAACCCTTAATGCCAAGATTGAAAGGTGTGTTATTTGAAGATGCATACATTTCAAAGTGATATGTTAGTTATAACATCATACTGGTTAATTGTCAAACTTTTACCTGGACCACAAAACCAGTCATAAGTCGCACAAGTATATTTGTGGCAATAGCCAACAATACATTGCGTGGGTCAAAATGATAAATGTTTCTCTTATGCCAAAAATTATTAGGATATTAAGTAAAGATCATGTTCCAATAAATTATTTAGTAAATTTCCTACCGTAAATATATATTAAAAATATTATTAGTAGTAATATGCATTGCTAAGGACTTCATTTGGACAACTAAAGGCGATTTTCTTAATATTTAGATTTTTTTGCTCCCTCAGATTCCAGATTTTCAAATAGTTGTATCTCGGCCAAATGTTGTCCTATCCTAACAAACCATACATCAATGGAAAGCTTATTTATTCCGATGTATAAATCTCAATTTAAAAAAAATGGACCCTTATGACTGGTTTTGTGATCTTATTGAATATATTAAACAAGGTGGTTAAGCCCTGATAATATAAAAGGAAGATGTTTTATCGAATTGATTTTTCCATTTACTATCTCATTTTTAGTGTTGTGGGTGTTGGGATTAGCAAATTTGTAGTGATTTGTAGTGATGTTGTAGTGTAGTGATGGACTGATCATTAGGGTCACTCAATCAGTATGTATGACACAATGCATAATTTAATATTTGAATGATTAAATACACATTGCATGTCTCTTTTGGAGAAAATTCACAACACTGAGGTCCAGTTAACAAGTACATATGTTGGAAGAGGCTGTGCTACAATCATATTATAGGCCTGTTGGTCCAACTTCACAAAAAACAGACAGGTGTGATTTCAGTTGGACGAATGTATTTGCATTTAAAATAAAACAAATTTTAATCAGACTTAAATTTGAATTTTTAAATTCACTTGTCTATTTCAGACAAAAGTCAGTCCTTCATTCATCCAATATCTAAACCATGTTAAGAATGCTATGACTCCAGTACCAGAGGATTGTCACAAAGATTGTCCTATACCTTTTAACACCTACTGAGTCACCAAGAAACCACGGACAAGGAATGTTCTCATTAGACATCAAGGGTGTACATGTTGGCAGGTGTGTATATGTGTACGAGAGACATAGAAACTGAGACGCAAACAGATGGAAGGAGAAAAAGAAAGAGACAGACAGAAAGAGACGGGGAGGAGAGAGAGGTAGGGAAATGAGAGAGGAAGGTACAACAATCAAAGGGGGTGGAAAAGGGTAAGCATGTCAAACCAGTCAGGCAAGTTCTTATTACAGTAGAAAAGCATCATAGAAAAATGACAGACTGTAAGGAGTGAGAGAGCGCTTAAAGGCACAAGGGAAGATGGGGAGGACCTGTTCTCTCAAACTTCTAAGGGGCACAGAAGTCCTCTAAGGTACGTTACTTCAGTTTGAAGAGCTAAAACTCAACATGTGTGGTTAGATAATGTGACAGATAAATTGTATGTCCATTGTTCGAGCGTGTGCCATGGGAGAACAGGTGTTTCTGTAAAATGACACTGACCTGTTTTCCGAGGAAAGTCTGTAATGTTGCAGTCTTATGGGACCAGTAACCTTATTTTGCATCTATATCTGTGAAATACAAGGCACTACTACAATTTGTGGTTATAGGAGAAACTTTATAACAACTTATAATTACTGTGTTAATGTTTCCTATATTTGTTTTCAATCAGTTCAGGTTTATTTTCATTTGCGCTCCTGGAAGGCGTACTTCACGCCTCCTCCTCCCACTCTATCTCTGCTTGCTGTTTGCTCATGTCTTTTATTTTAAACATAACTACAGAACTTTTGACCTATATATATATATATGTTCAGTTTAAGATAACAAAGGCAATCTTTACAACAGAATGAGGTGGGGCAAACAAATCTTGAATGGAGCATTACAAAACCTTGATTTAGGTTTCAGCTGTCGATTCAAGATTGTCTTGAAAGGTTTTAAACTGATTTGTATACAGATATCTATATTGGTGTCTGCTTGATTGCATGTGACTATTATCAGATGTTATTGGAGTGTCTGAATGAATTTAAATGTTCTGCTTTGAATGAACGTGGGTGTGTAAGAGAGACAGGGTGCAGAGTTCCTGCTAGACTAATTGACATAATTCACAGATTTGAGATACAGTAAACCCATATTTTTTATATTCCGTATTGTTTATTCACAGAGAATCAACAATGACATTCTCACTTAATCTCATTCCTTATTAATGCAGAAATTCACTCACCCACTGCTAGATTGAATCGTACAGCTGCAGCTCACAAGCATGAAAGTTAGGGTTTATGGGCCTGAAGTAGTTGATACAGCAAATCAGCATCCTAATAAAGAGGATGACTGGCACAAACTGTATTTAGAAAATACAAAAATACAAAACTTAAATGAATTTATACATTTTAAAAACATGTATATGAAATACTGCCCATCCCTGTTTATTCACACACATCCATTGTAATGCATCCTCAGAAAGAATTATGTAATTTTAACTATGTGTGCACTGTGTAACTCTACGCACTGTGTAACATATGTGGTGTTAGAGAGGATTGTAGTCTGGTGTGTTTGACCTGTTATCTGATTGCATATCAGGTTTTGTAAAAGACCCAAAGAGTGTGACAAGTACATCAAGAATGTAGTAAGAGTAAACATGCAACAAAATGCACACACACTGGTTTAGTGATTTTTAAACCTTTTAGGAATGTTTAAAGATGTTTTATGGACTCTCGTTGTAATAAATAGTTTCATGATGTTGAAATACTGAGGTACTAGAATGAACCTGGGCAGGTGACTTGAAAATGCACTTTACACACGTAGACTTTGTTGAGTGAGAGGTATATCATAGTGGTTAAAGGTCTTGGTTGTATGTTCAGACCATACAGGGATGTGATCCATTCAGAATTATATTGAGACTGCCTTTTACATTCCAATTAAATTCCTGAATTTTAATCAGTGTAGCAAACAGGATGATTTGGAATTTGATTCTAAAGTACAATTGATTTATTAAAACTAATTTGCTTAAAGCTAACCTAAACGTGTGGTTTTTGCCTTTATATGACAACCAGATAAGGAGCAGAGAGCACTGAGACCCATTACTAGCTCTTTTTGGATCCAGAGAGAGTGAAACAAGAAGAACAACAAGCTGAAGCCAAAGTTAGCTGGTCTCCTCCGCCACCCTGGATTACAAACACATTTTTCCAGCTTTTATAACGATGGTAGGAAAATACAGCACTTCTTGATTACTTCACAAATGCTGCCATTTGTGAAAGGAATTGCAAGTTGCTGAAAATATGTTAGCAACCAGCCTTCCATTCATACTGTAATGAATATACTGTGTGCCATTCAGAGACATTTAAAAGCATGAGTTTGCATACCGGAACTTTTGTACGTCAATTTCCTGAATCAGACACAACTAGCGCCATAACTGAAGGTGCAGAATCATCCAATGGAACAGTGGCACAAAGTCATAGTCAGCCATCTGTAAAGCCTTTTGGCTCTGCAGCTGCTAGATTCAAAATACGCTCTGCAAAAACACTTCAGCGAAAGTGTGAGCCGTCTACTAAGGACCTCAGGATGATAAGTGACATTTTTGAGGGTGGAAAAGTAGAATACTCAAGCCAGAAAAGTGATCCTAGTTATTCCAACACTGACATTACTGACAAAAAGACAGGTAAACATTTAGATAATGGCACACATAAGGACTCAGCTCTTTCCATCAGTTCTGAGAAGGGTGATGTGAGTGCCAAGCAGTCAAATACTCAAGAAGAAGAGAATCAAAGAGCAAGTGACAGCAGCAGAGGAGAGGATTTGAGGAGATACCAGTTAAATAAAAGTAAAAGCTTAGACTGGAGAGGAATGAGTAGTAGAGCAGTACATGGGAACAGAACTGGGATGACTAGTGGGACCAGAGACTTGGATAATTTTGAGAAAACTGGGGCAAACAACAAGATAACTTCATACACACAAGATAATCAACCCAGTAGTGTTTCATGGAGGATTCAGGCCTACAGTGGAGCCAGTCAGAACACTGACAGAAAGGTTTACCCAATCTCTGGATCTACATCTGTAAGAATGAACCGTCTAAATTTTGCATTGGAACAGGCAAGCAGTGGCCAGTCACTTCCAACTAGATTGAAGCCAAGACTTAGTCAAGGTAGTATTGGAGAAGGTAGCAGTCTCTGGGCACAGCAACAAGGTGAATCAAGTCTTGATCAGATGGACAACAGAATGGGAACATGGGCCAGAGAGCAAGCACCTTCCAATACTGAGGAAGTAACTGGAAACCAAACAATAATGGAAAGAATTGAGAAACTGTTTGGGCCAGATGCCAAATCTGATGCACACTCAAAAAATTCAACCGGATTAAAACGCAATAATACTCTAAATCCTGATAAATCATTTCCTAAATCAATGGACACTGTGGACTCAACTCCAAAAAACACTACTGACTCCGTGTTTGGAACTTCTTCAGATTCTCCTGACAGCCAACAAGGCAAACCTTCTTACAATGTAGACAAAGCTCGAACATTGCCGAGAGGATTTTCAAATGCATACCTTGGTCCGAAGCAAGAACCCTCTACCAACAGGGAGAACAAAAATGACCAAAGGGACAATTCCTCTGCATTAAGTTTCTCTATGTCCTCAAAGCCTACATGGAGTACAGAAATGTCCAATGTTAAAAAAGTTCAATCACTTCTGCCTGAAGACAATGAGGAGACAAGTAGAAGGTTTGCAGGGTCTCCGAAGTTCTGTATTCAGTCCTTAGAAAGGACCAGGAGTAGGCTGTCAGCAACTGCTCAATACAATCCTCGCAGGAACCAGTCTCCATGTTCGGATAGTAGTTCAAGCATTTCCAGCCAGGGTGTCAAACATTTGTTAACCACTTCTGGAGGAATCCAGGAAGAAATTGGTAAAGTCAAACAATCAGATGAAGAGAGTACAATTAGACTGGACATAAATGAAAATGAAAAGCATCTTGGGGGTTTGCAAGATTGGATCACCCAGCCCAAGTACCCACTAGCCTCAAAAGGTGCAGCAACCAATGAAATAAAAGAGAAAGAGAAAGTTTCCACTGATAAAACTGAAGGAAGGAGAGGAGAAGGTGTACTAGAAAAAATGCGTGTACCATCCTTCGATTCAGTGAAGAATACAATCAGCATGTTTGAATCTTTGGCTCAACAAAGCAAAAGCACACCAGATATTCTTCTTACCAAGAGGACCTTATCTGTACAAGAGCATCCCAAACCTGTGGCTCTTGTAAAGAAGAGTAATTCAGATAAAAATCTACATTTTGGAAGGGTTGTGGGAAACACAAAAAGCCTAAGAACAGATTTCTTTAAGAAAAGTGATTCCAATAAGGAGACTGTAGGCACTCTAGATACAAGTAGAACTACTCATTCAAATTCCATAGTCAAAGTAAGACCAACATTAGAACGTCAAGAGACATACAAAAAGAGTGTTGAGCTTGTTCCAGCATTTAAACAAATGAATGAATCAAGAACTGACCAAGTTATCAACAGGAGGGATGAAGATCAATTGACAACAGTGAATAAAAAACACATGGATGAACCAGATTCTGCCATTACTGCAACCTCAGGGCTCAGAAACATAGGGGCAATGGAAGAAAAAGCAGGAATCCCATCAGTCTCTCAACAGTCAAATATCAAAAGTGTATCAAAGCAACAGATAATTAATTTAAAAATAGATGACGATGATGATGACACCGACGAAAACACACCGACTAACTCCCCTGATAGAGCCCCTCTCACAATTAGCATTCAGAAACAGATTAACCCTGGAGCCGTAACAGTCAATGGTACCCATCCCAAAGCGCTGCCCAATCTTTCTCAAAGCTTTACTTCTGTCCAAACAATCTATTCCTCACTCAACAGTTCTAACAATAACAACTATGAAACAACAAGGAAGGATTGCACCATATTGACTATTAGCAAGGCTAGGTGGAGCTCTGATGAAGAAGATGATGATGAGGAAGAAACTGATACCGAAGAAGATTCTGACTCAGGAGAGTCATCTGTGACCATCACAAGCAACATGAGCCAATCAGATCGCAGAAGTTTTTCTCTAAGGTAATTTATATGAAAAATAATAAAGTGATACAACTGATTCAGCATGTAAAAAAAGAAAGAAAATACATTTAGACTAAAATGGAGTGTCATCTTATTTCACAAACCAGAGGGTTACCCTGTTTATGGCTACACCTTACCTTGCATTTCTTCATGCTCCTGCCACCCTATGCTGTACTGTACCTCCTTTCTTTTCGTCTAAAATATTTTTATATCCCCACACCCCTATTCTCTTTCTCTATATTTACCTCTTACAGTCTTGTGGACCTATGTAATTATGGTGGGGTGGATTATAAACAGTTAGATGGCAGTTTGTCCGAAGATGAAGATTTGCCACCCACACGCTCTGCGTCCTTGAGCTCAGACATCTCAGCCTTCTCTTCTGTGACTTTGTTGAGCACTGATGAACTAGATCGCTTACTGGATGATGTCCGGGGCTTGGGAGATGACACCCTGCAGGTAAAACAAATCACATAACTATGTCATGTCAAAAAAGAGACAATTTCCTTTTGCTAACTTGTACCTCTGATGTATGACAGAAGTATGAAGAAGTGCAAGTGGTTGTGTTACACAAGGAGCTGGGGAGTGGTTTAGGATTTACCTTGGCAGGTGGAGTGGATCAGAATAAGCCAGTCACAGTGAGTATCACCAAATGCTGTAATGTGAACATGCTGTGATGTGAACATTGTGAACTAATAGAAACTGATGCTGGTGGTCTAACAAAAGTCCACACAAAAAGCAGAAAAAAAACCTATAATCTATTGTGTGTCTATAAAAATGGCAGAAGGAATTACTTCAACTCCGCATTTTATCGAAATACCAAGTTTAACTGGTCTTTAGGATTAAATCCTATATATGTCATTTAAGTACACCATATTTCATTTTATACTTCAACACAGTGTAATTGTACAATGCAATACAAATTTTGACTGTTTGGAAGTTATAGCAATTTGGCTTTTAACTGGAATGGGATGTTTTACCCTCCATCTCATCTCTTAGGTCCACAGAGTAATCCCAGGTGGAGTAGCAGCACAAGAAGGCTCTATCTTCGAGGGTGCTCGGGTGTTGTCGATCAATGGCACTGCCCTACAGAACTCTGCCCACTGGGAGGCTCTGCGTACATTGAGAAAAGCAAGGGGGCAGGGCATGGCAGTGGTTGTTCTTCAGAGTGGAAATGGCAGAAAAGAGGTCACTGAAAGACCAGGAATCACAGGTGGGTGACGAACAGCTGACAAAGAGGTGGTGATCTGAAGGAAAGCATTTTATCACACTCTAAAAATGCTGGGTTGTCAATCGACAACCACAACTGTTGGGTTCAATTTTAAATTACATTTTTGATCCAAAGGTTGGGTTTGTCCATATTTGACCCAAATTTGGGTTGTAAAAACCCAGCATTTTTAGAGTGTAAGTTACATATGTGCTTTTCACTTTGTGTGTGAAATCATCTGTGTAAATCAATCAACATTTTGGGAAAGTACTCTATTAAGCTGTTTGATGATAAAACTGATTAAGTTACCTTACCTTGTATACAGGTGAGATACAAATGTGTGACAAAATAAAGCAGAGTCTCTTGTGCAATCCCATAATTTGTGTGTGTATGCCCCCTACAGGCAGGAGAGTCCGTGTGACTCTGAAAAAGTCCAGCTCAGATCTTGGTTTTAGTCTGGAAGGAGGGGTGGGCTCCAGCTCAGGAGACAAACCCCTCACTGTACAAAAAATCTTCCGTGGTAAGACCACTTTTTTCAGTTTAGAGCAATCATATTCTACACAATTATTTGCTAATGCAGATTATCCGAGAAAGTCTGGGAAAATTGTCAATCTGATTCTACCGATTACAAATGTAAGGACCTTCTTGCTACTGGCATCCTTCCGGCACTTCAGCATAAGAGGGCAATTCTGAGTCTCATTCCAAGCTCTTTCATAACAATCAACTATGTCAATTACTTGTTTCCAGGTGGACCAGTCAGTGAAGTGTTTCCTGGGGATGAGTTGTTGGAGGTGCAAGGTCGGACTTTGGTGGGTATGATGCGGCTTGAGGCTTGGAACCTCATAAAGAAACTGCCCCCTGGTCCAGTGGAAGTCTTACTACACCGTCCTCACCAGCCACGCTAGCCACGCTGAAGACCTTTACTTTTCTTCTCGCACCTTACTTCTCAAAGCGCTTTGCAATTCAGTCATAATTTAAACACTGGTATGTTTTTCGCTCTTAGGATTTTTGCTGTTACAGGTTCTGTGAAGTTGTATTTTTGCAAATGTTCAGTTCTGCAATCATGAAGTATCATTTATCATAGTGTTTGAAGTGTTTTTTGTTTTAAGATAACTATGAATTAATACTGCCAAAATTAAGGGCATAAAAGCACTGGAGGCCAGGAGGCCATTCTTTTAAATATCACTTATTTTATGCACTCACAGTATGCAACCATTGATATTGTATTGTACAATCTTTATCAGAAGGCAATATATATTTTAGTTTTTTATGCTACATGTATATTTGTATATGTTGTCTGTACTGCACAGATCCGTCCCAATTAAACTTTTGTAATATTAAAAACAAACACAGCAACTGCATTTCTTTCAAAAGTGATATGATGGCATTTACATTTTTTTCATAAAATTACATTTAATGCACTACTCTTTTCCATTAGTTTTGTTAGGTTTTATTTTTTAAATATGATAACAGTAACAGAATATCTATTAAGAAATTGCATCTTTTACAAACCAATACTAAGGAAACTAATTGTACAGACTAATTGCAGTTCTCTTTAAAGATCCTGAAGTGAACTGCCTTGCTCAATCTCTCAATCACAGGTTCCCTCCTTAAGGCCCTTTCACACAAAAGCTACAATGAAAAAGTTAAAAGAATTGGGATGATCAAGCCGTGAACTTTTAATCAGCCTAGAGCCTTAAATGGGATAGTTCACCCATCATACTCACATTGTTCCAAACCTGTATGAATTCCTTTATCTTCTGTTATATTTTTTAAGAATATGGTTAAGCAAAAAGTTGATGGACCCCATTGACTTTGAAATATCCTGTTCAACTCTCCATTTCCACTCATGCAATCTTTAATTCAAACCAAGCAGATAAAGGGTTAAGGTTCATTTAGCCATCCTGAAAGAATATACTTATTTTAAATTCAATCAATGCTTGGATGCAACAGCAAAATTATTACCAATGGTAATATTTAATGTGATTAAATGAGTTTAAATAAGCATGCAGGCTTTGGGGAAGAAATTTGACAGATATTTGAGCTAGATAATTGCAGAATTACATAATTTCTATGTCATCTAATCTTCCAATGTCAAAATGATTAGTTTATCTGGATGTACAGAAAAGCACGATAAGTGTTTTATAGCAGCGGCCCATAGATCACTCAATCTTTCTTTTGCGTTCCTCTATATCTTTGTCCTGCTTGATTATTAATGATTCATAAAGGGGTCATGGTCTAGATCAGACAAGCTATGATGTGGATGTTGCCTGCCTGATGTGGGATGTTTGTACCCTGTGAGGATATTTAAAACAGGGTTTAAAGGTTAGCTGAGCTAATAGACACAGAGTGAGATCAGAGGTCTCTGAACAGCAGGACAGCAGCAAGTTTTGCACAAAACCTGCAAGCCAAAAATACTAAAAATGACTCTGGTAAAAAATATAGTTAAGAGGATGAAGGTGAAAAATGAACTGGCACGGCAGATTATGGGAGAGCTCTTAGGCACTTTTGTACTTCTGGTAAGTTTTTGCATAGTTTTCACTTTTAAACAAACAGTACAGTAGTTATTGATTTATAGATATTGTTTATTTTGTTAGCACATGTTTTTCATTAATGAAACATTTAAGATGATTTAAATTTTGTCATTTAAAACTCATTATCACTATGAAAAAAAAAAAACAATATGATTACATTTGTTAATGCATTAAGCATCATGAGATGATTAACATTGTTTACAGCATTTATTAGTCAAGGTTAATGTTAATTTATTTTTTAAAAAGACACTATTGTTTATTGCTAATTCATGTTTGTGCACATTATCTTAACTAATGTTAATTTATAAAAATGTAAAGATGTAATACTATGTAAATATTAACATGAACCTATTAATAAATGCTGTAAAAAAAGATTGCTCATAGTAAATGAAATGCATTAACTAATGTTAACAAAGCGGAACTATAATTAAATTAAATTGTATATATTTTGTGGTTTTCTGCATACTTTTTTGCTACATTTTTCCTTGATTCTCTGTTAATATTAATACATAATTCAAGAATTAAATTAAGAATTCATAAATATAGTTATAACAGTGATATGAATAAGAAGATGTGCAATGTGCCTTTTAGATGGGCTTATGTCGAAAATGATTGTGTTATCATATGTGTTACACCAGAAGATAAGCATAAGTTTTACAATGGACAAATGCAAGGTTATAGCCTGATGTTCTGTGAGCATGTGCTTTTGGCTATATATTCTGAGAATGTGTTTATCTATGCAATTTAGCAGAAGCAATTTTTATCTCAAGCAATATGCAGTCCATTTGATAATATTCCAGTGCAGGGTCAATTTAAGAGTACTATGTTAGTACTAACAGCAATATTACACAAGAATGTTACAATATGACTGAATACAGCTGCAGGTAATCACGCTCATGCTGACAATCACCTACAGCAAAAGTTTGATAAACAAGAAGTTAATATGTTTTTTTTTTTCACTAACAAAAATGGTTACAAAAATCCAAGGGATCAGGCTTTTCATATAGCCTAACACTGGAACAACAATGCTATCATACAATCATAAGACCATAACAACTGTAACTGTTGTATACCCTACTAAAATAGACAACTAAAATGATTAATATGTAATATATTCTCTGTTGTAGCTGTTTGGTTGTGCTGCAGCAGCTCAGGTGAAAACCAGCAGAGAAACTAAGGGGCAGTTTCTGTCTGTTAACATGGCCTTCTCCGTAGGCGTCATGTCTGCCATGTACCTCAGCAGGGCGGTATCAGGTAAAATGGTTATAGATTGGGCTGTTTTTAAGGCAGTTAAGGAGAAAGCCTTTGTAATATTACTCTTTCTGTTGACTCGATATATTTTCTCTTTCTCTATTCCTCCCTCAGGAGCACATTTAAACCCAGCTGTGTCTCTGAGTTTCTGTGTGTTGGGAGATCTAGCCTGGATAAAGCTGCTACCCTATTCTCTTGCTCAAATATTTGGGGCTTACCTGGCCTCTGGGCTTGTCTATCTCATTTACCATGGTAAAAAGAAAGAGATAAATAAAGACATCCTTTAGTTACAGTTACAGTCTGTATCACCATTCAATTTTTGTCAGTTTGGTGTTTTTGAAAAATGTGTGTATTTCTCAACCCTCGTCTCCTCCAGATGCGATCATGGAGTTCAGTGGTGGAATTCTGACTGTATTTGGTCCTAATGAAACTGCCAGTATCTTTGCCACTTACCCAACTGATGTGGTGTCAGTGCAGACCAACTTTCTCGATCAGGTAAGAAAAGGGCAAAGTCAGATTAGACAAGAGCTCTGTAGTTAATTCAAGGCCAGTATAAATACTACTGATATAATAAATCAGTGTAGTTGAATCTAATCTGATTTAATACGAATTGGTCTAACACAATATAATGTTATGCAACATAAAAAAATGTATGAAGCAATTTTTAAACATTAATCTATTATCAGTTGATCTTGCCAGCATTCTAGGTCTTCTGACTAACTTCACCTATCTCTTGTTTGCCTGTGTGTAGGTGGTTGGCACAGCCATGCTGATGTTGTGCATTCTACCTCTGAATGATAAGAGAAATGCTCCTGCTCCCGAAGCATTGCTTCCACCCATTGTAGCGACTGTTGTGCTTGGGATTTCCATGTCAATGTCAGCTAACTGTGGAGCAGCCATAAACCCTGCCCGTGACTTTGGTCCACGACTGTTCACATTTACAGCAGGCTGGGGCACAGAAGTCTTTACGTAAGTACTCAGATCAGCTTACTAAGTCTATTAACATCATATTAAGTTATCTTTGTTATCTCTGCCCTTATACCTCCTACCTTTTAACTTATCTCTCCTCCGATAAAACAATTACTGGGTATATCACTTGCTTAACTCCAGTGTTCCAATAAAATTAGCCGATCTCAACACATTGGCACACTTGCATTTGCACTGGAGTGTGTAACCAGGACTTCATTTTCATTCCCTCTTTTTTTCTGACCCACACAGGTGCTATAACTACTTCTTCTGGATTCCATTAGTGGCTCCTATGGTAGGGGGCGTGCTAGGGTCCATCATTTATCTGGTCTTCATTCAGTGGCATCTGCCTGAGCCTGAGGATGAATCTGAGTCTGAAGAGTTTAAAGATCAAACAAAGGTCATGGATAACAACAACAAAAAAGACGAGTTATACCTTAAAATGTCTTCTCTTTAAAAGGCCATTTAACCTGTTTCCTCCTCTCAGTGTTATTTCTGGACTGTTTTTTTTTTTTTTTTACTGTAAATGCAACAACATAAAAACTGAGGGAAAATGTATCCAAGGTGGACTCTAAAATATTTCACAACAGAGCTGAAGCCTTGATATACCACTTATTATTTATTATTTCCAACCCCTGGGACTTCTTTCACACTGTTTCATACAGTAGATGGAAATTAAAAATGTGTTTATAGTATGTACAGTATATTAGCTATTTTAGATGTATCTCTTGTTGGAAGATGGTGGCATCTATTTGTTGTCTAGTGCTCTTTCACATGCAAGTGAAGTAATATGTTGCAAGTAAATGTTGTGTGTATTATACATTGGGATGTGTGTGTGTGCATATTTGCGTATGTCATGTGGTGTATGTTAACAAGTTCACAAACAAAAAGTAAAAGAAAAAGAGTGGACCTGTTTGAACCCCTTATTGAGCAAATATTAATCTGACTTTTAAACTTTTGGGAAAAAATATATTGATTATATGTTCTCAGAAGGCCACTTTACTGGCATGGAATATCCCCTTTTGAGAGAAATTATTTCACCTTGCATTAAATGAAAGACAGCTATGCAAAAGTAGTGTTAATAATAACTGCAACCATAACAAGAATACAAGGATTTCAAATATAGCAGTAAGTCATATCTTCAGGGTTCTGAGAAAAGACACAATGAGAAGGTGTTTGTCCATGAACTTTTCCTTAGTGTTTTGAGGTCACTCATTCAACAGATTAAAGCAACTGGCTAATTATTCTGGGCAAACTATTTAGGGATCAGCTCACATGATGTAACAAATCACAGAAAGACTTTCAAAACTACCTAATTCACTTCATCTACACAAGTTAAACTCTGTGAGTTCAAATTAGCCCAGATGTGTGGGTCAAAATATGCACAACCATATGAAATCAGCAGTCATACTACAGTCATATAGTCATCATTCCCAAACTTAAAGGGAAGATGAATCTGTATTTAAATTGGGTAATTTATGTAGTAGAAATGTGAAATTATTTTGAATTTGGTGCCTTCTAGACTGAGAAAACACAGAAAATGTATTTTTGTCTCATGGGGATGAAAGACAACAACTCCCAGAATGCACTTGCTTCACTGCCCTACGAGGCCACTCTAGGCACAGCTAACATTACTGGATTACTTGCCCACTGCGTTCATTTTCATAAAATCAGTTCAGTTAGAGACAGTACAATTAAAAACTGAACGTGTCTGTTCAATATAATGAGAGTGAGCCGATGGAGTGTCACGGCAAAAACGCAGCAGGAGTCGGATTACATTAATCACTAGAGCTGAGGTAATCGCGGGATTCGTGGATGATGCTGCATTCACAGCACATGTTCAGTCTGCCGCATTTTTAATTAATGTCTTTGGAAGCTTAACTTTCAGAGGAATTCATTTTAGATTTAGATGAATCCCCACAGCGGCCCGAGCCGAGTGCGATGTTGAAAACATGCGGAAATAGCGCCCACTGCTGGCTGTAGTCTTTAGCCTCTGACTGAAAAATCCTCAGACGACACAAAATGAAGATATTCCATCCAGATTTTCCAGAAATAAAATACATAATTATCTCATCTCAGGGGGATATGAGGGGGGAAAGTTCAATAATTTGAATATACTCCCGGGTTTCTACTGATACAAAGCTTAATGCTAATCGCTGAACCCTTTTGCTAACCCTTTAAGTTGGATAACTTCTAAATATATGTGGTTTTAATAAGTAGTATTTAAACACTATAAAATACATTTTTCAGAGATCCTTGAAAATGAATCCATCCTTATCAATCTTGCCATAAACACCAAATCATTTTTAATGATCAGTATCAGTGTTGCCAGGTCTGCATTTAAGCCGAATATTAATTATAAATGCTAACTAGATGTGATCATGACTCTCTGTGGTCATTAAAAATCCCAGGATGTCCTTCGATAAAGAGAAGGGGTGTAACCCCAGCATTCTGGCCAAATCTGTCCATCATGGATGCACGCACGCATGCACGCACACACGCACGCACACACACACAGTCTCCTCTCCACCAATCAGCTGGTGTGTGGTGTGTGTTCTGGCGCAATATGGCTGCAGTCGCATCATCCAGGTGGATGCTGCACATTGGTGGTGCCTGAGGATATTCCCCCCTTCTATATGTAAAGCGCTTTGAGTGCCTTGAAAAGCGCTATATAAATGTAACAAATTATTAAATTATTATCATTATCTGTAGTGATGTGTAACATTTATCCACTGAAGAGGTAAGCGTTGTGAATCCAAGTGCAGCTACTTTATTAAACTTAAAGACACAACCATAAAAACAAAGTTACATTCAATAACAGACAAAGACTATGGCAAACATGAGGGCTTAAATACACAAAGACTGAGGACTAGACAAGACACGCACCTGTGAACAATGATTAAACAATGAACCAATGAAATGACACAGAACACAAGACCAGGGAGCACATGGCAGGATCACATGACAAACCAGGAAGTGCATGACAACAAAACATGACTGAACATGATAAACTTAAAAACATGAACCATGAACCCAAACCACCCTGTGACATTATGTGTGTTTATACTGATGTATATTTAATAAATGTTCCCTAAAAAAAATGTCCCTGTTTTTTTGCACTGCATTGTGGGATTTTTCAGGGAGCGAACATTTCAGTGCAATGGAAGGATTTCACAAAAGAAAGTCACGACAACACAATTTTTTGCATTTTTCGGATACAGACGACACCATTGTCAAAACTATCACCGTTCATATGGATCCACGAAAATTATAAAAAATAATTTGTACGCTGTATTATGCTTTCAGGCCAGTAGTTGGTGATGTCACTTTGTAAAGAAACACTACACGCCTGTAGACTAAACATATAATACGCATGAGTATACAACGTCACTGTTTTTTACAAATTCACGTTTTTGTAGTTGTATTTTTTGTACAAAGAGATGATAACAGTATCGTTTTCAAAAAACTTGCACTTAGAAACCTGTTTTCAAAAGTTTGCATTTTTCAATCCCACGCTGTTGTGTAAATGACCAGCCAAAACGCATAAACAGTTTTCCATTTTTAGCTGAAAACGATGTTATGTAAATGGCCCCTGAGATAGCCCTTAAAATGGCAGACTCTCTGATCAGTGCCCTGACCACTGAACTACGGAGCTGACTAGGATGCACCCATAATAAATACATAGGCTGCTTCCAAAAACGTACACTGAATTGCCTCACTGCCCTTTCAGGCAATGACTTCGCAGCATTTGCGCAACATACCTCATGAAATTTTGTACAGGATTGCGAGGCAGTGTAATGGTTTAATGATATTCAGAAAAACAGAGCAAGCTTTGGTGATAACTAAGCAAATATTTGATTACTATAATAATAATTTCTCTATAGAAATGACATCAAAAGTGAAAAATGTTAGTCAAAAATGTACAGATAAAACTGACAACCTACATTTTTTTAGCTTAACTGTCACAGAATGGAATGCTGTGGGCTTGGAATTGTGGTATATCAATGGCAGTAAATGATACATGCTGCCTTCAAAAATCAGACAGATGAAGGTATGTCATGAGACAGGAAGTGACGTAATGCCTTCCTACCTTGGAATGCATCCTCCAAAGGCAGCATTTTTAAGCTTCCTTGGCTGTAGGATCGTAAGCAAGTGGACTATATTATTCTACAATATTTATATATATAGATTTGGAGAAGCAGCTGAAATTCCCCCAGCACATCGTCAGAACAAATATGAGGCCAGATATCATTCTAGTCTCAGAGAGCACCAAAAACATAATAATCATGGAGCTGACCGTGCCATGGGAGGAACGCTTGGGAGAAGCGTTCTGTATATATATATACAGGTCCTTCTCAAAAAATTCTAAAAATTAAACTTTCATATATTTTAGAAACATTGCACACCAAATGAAATATTTCAGGTCTTTTATTGTTTTAATACTGATGATTTTGGCATGCAGCTCATCGAAAAAAATTTGCATATTTCATCCGACCAATAAAAAGAAAAGTGTTTTAATACAAAAAAAGTCAACCTTCAAATAATGTTCAGTTATGCACTTAATACTTGGTGGGGAATCCTTTTGCAGAAATGACTGCTTCAATGCGGCGTGGCACGGAGGCAATCAGCCTGTGGCACTGCTGAGGTGTTATGGAGGCCCAGGATGCTTGGCCTTAAAGCTCATCCAGAGTGTTGGGTCTTGCGTCTCTCAACTTTCTCTTCACAATATCCCACAGATTCTCTATGGGGTTCAGGTCAGGAGAGTTGGCAGGCCTGTAGGACCTGTAGCCCATTTCCTGCACACGCCTGTGCACGGTGGCTCTGGATGTTTCTGCTCCAGACTCAGTCCACTGCTTCCGCAGGTCCCCCAAGGTCTGGAATCGGTCCTTCTCCACAATCTTCCTCAGGGTCCAGTCACCTCTTCTTGGTGTGCAGTGTTTTTTGCCACACTTTTTCCTTCCCACAGACTTCCCACTGAGGTGCCTTGATACAGCACTCTGGGAACAGCCTATTCGTTCAGAAATGTCTTTCTGTGTCAAATCCTCTCGCTTGAGGGTGTCAATGATGGCCTTCTGGACAGCAGTCAGGTCGGCAGTCTTACCCATGATTGCGGTTTTGAGTAATGAACCAGGCTGGGAGTTTTTAAAAGCCTCAGGAATCTTTTGCAGGTGTTTAGAGTTAATTAGTTGATTCAGATGATTGGGTTAATAGCTCGTTTAGAGAACCTTTTCATGATATGCTAATTTTTTTAGATTTTTTGGGTTTTCATGAGCTGTATGCCAAAATCATTAGTATTAAAACAATCAAAGACCTGAAATATTTCAGTTGGTGTGCAATGAATCTAAAATATATGAAAGTTTAATTTTTATCATTACACTATGGAAAATAATGAACTTTTATCACAATATGCTAATTTTTTGAGAAGGACCTGTATATATATATATTTAGTATGGATTATTACCCAGCAGTTCGCCTTACTCAAGAGGACAGGATGATGGATTTATTCCAAGAAGGACATCCTCTGAAAGGATTATGTGGAGGAATTCCTGAACCTGTATCAGCAAGTGCCCTGGAATCTCCTCCAGGGCACCTCCAGGGTCCTCGTTTGCTCAGCCTCCACCTCAGCTCCACCTTGGCCGCTCATCACTACGGCTTTGCACTGCCCTCTAGGAAGTCAGTTGTTGCATGGTCCTTCCAGTCTTTCGGCTCCACCCAGGTCTCCAGATCTTCCTGCTGCACCACTGGTTGTCGGACTGCTAACTCTGCCTTGGCTCCTCCCACCATTGGTTCCACTTTGAGCCTTTATTCTAACTGTGTGCTGGATTTCCACCTGCCATTATCTCCTCCCTGGTTCCTCCCACTATCTGATTTGGTGGTCTCTGGCCTGACACTTCCCCCTAAAAGACTGTTTATCTGTTTCTCATTAGTCTTTTGGCATCAGGAGCCGCCTTCAAGAGGGGGGAGTGATGTCATGTTTAGTCTGTTTTTGTTTTGTTTTAAGAACTTTTAGCATGTTTCCTGCTTCCTTTGTCCCCATGTTCCCACACATCATTAGTTGTCATGGTTATTCATTGTTTTATCCATTAGAGCACACCTGTTTGCATTTCAGTTTGTTATCTTGTGTTTATATTGCACTCAGTTTTCTCAGTTCTTTGTCTAGTGTTGGTTGTGCTATGCACTCTGTTTCGCTTGTTTAATCATTGTGGACACTCTTCTTTTGTTTTGTATTTTGAAAAGTAAAGTTGTTGCTAAACTAAACTGCTGTGCCTCTCCTCATTTCCTTCTTAATCTGGAATGTGACAATAATATATCCAATTCCAGATGCTCTATAATATTGTATTAACATCTGACTTTATATTACACTTATATTTCATACAATTTATACTGTCCTGTAGTTTTTTAACCATATCACATAAGTGTTCTACCACTGTAAATGTTTTACTGGATCCATTGAGGATTATATTTTAAGCAGGCAAACCTTCTTAGTTTCATGAATGTATGATGCGTGGGAGGCTGAAAGTTAAAAGCTGTGACATAAATATTCCTCATCTCTATCTTTTAAGCCTTTTTTTCTATTTCCACCCCTTTAAATGGAAATAAATACATTGCTTTACTTCATTTGTATAACTATGGTGTATAACTATGTACGGTATAATATTGAATTAGGGACATATTTAATATTTAACCATATTATTGATTTGACAGCACTGACACTATTGAATGAGAACTAATATGAGCTGGATGACAATATTTCTGTAATTGTTATTTTTATATTTACAATAGAACTGAATCCACACTGACTTCAGCTGAGCAATGACACTATTTTCTTTTAGAGCTGCAGTACAGCCGAAATGTACTGTTTTCATAATTTAATAGTTTTCATTGTAAACCTGTTTTGAAACAATATGTATTGTATAAAGCAATATATAGCCTAAATAAAGGTGAGTTGACTTGATAAAGTATTAAATGTTTTTTTTTTTATTTAATATTGTTCTGTCTGGTTCCTAAAAGAATAAATAAAAGAATAAACAATTATTAGTAATCAACGCCAATATCGTTTTATATATATTTGTGGTTTCAAATTCATTTGCCAAAGTACACTGAATGAAGAATCACAGTGTGACCAGCAGAGGGCGCACACGACAAACCAAAACAATAAGCACATGGTAAGAGTCGGCACTGCCCCCATGCTGCACTGTGTGAACAAAGTTGCAGAACATATCTGCTGCATTCATTTTAAACGCTATGATAAACATAATTTAAAACCACACTAAATAACATAATTAAGATGCGTGCAGTCATCAGCAATGTTTAACCACACTTACTGAAATAGATACATAATAAAGACATAACAAAATTGTATTCAGTTCTTTTTTCACAGAAAAATAATTACTCTTGAACAGTGCAAGACTGAAAGTGGATAAGAGCAGATGCAGATGCAAACACCGCCCCTCCACCCACGCCTCCCTCATCCTATTACTATGAGCAGCTGCTGGCCTATCGGGTCCGATACACTTTCACCTTTCAAGGATGTTTTGATCGCGTGCATCTGATAAATAACCTATATTGCCTTAACCCGATGGGATACATGTAGAGAAGGAACAACAGAGATGTCTAAAATCAGCATTGCTTACAGGAGGAGCCGATAAAGGTAACGTGATCCCTGCTTATCCGCAAATAAAAGCTTTATTTTTAGTTCAGTATAGGGCTCTACATGCTAACAGCTTGACTTCTGAGAAAACGCCCGTTTTTCGCTCGTCTTTTTTTAAAACTGTCAAAATAGCTTTGTGAAACTCCACCAAGGCGGCGTTCTGCGCATTGTAACATCCTGCTTTAACATTTTCCCTATTTTGTTTTCTATTTTGCATCTATACCATACAGCCACATATAGTTAACAATATGGCCACCTAATGAATGCGACTATTCGCATAGATTAACGTATGCCAAGTTACGCCATGCGTTTTGAAGAGCATTAAGCAGTAATTTATGAATGTCAGTTCACATGTGGTCGCATCTCAACTGTGAAATATTTTTGAGCTGCGCATGTCTCAAACTTCAAATGTTACATTGACAAAGATAGTGTACAAGTTATGAATAAATGGTAGTAAGATTTCCATCTTAGTAATGCCTTGAACGGTATTGAAACATAGGCTTACTTTATATATAACTTTGTATAGAACATCCCCCAACATTACATTATATAACCAATGCTTAACATTTTATTAGGCTAGAAGTTAAAAATAGTTAAGAGTAAGAAATAGGCCGGAAAACCCAGTTGACACCCCTGAATTAAAACCCTAAATGATTTGCCGTTTGTTAATATCAGACTGTTTATTCAGACTATACCTGAATGTTTCTCGTGGGTTCCGAATTTTCAGGTTAGGTATTTGCAAGTAACTTGTAAACTTAATTGAACCAAGGATTTAAGCTAGTTCTTGAAATTCCTTTGAGGGTAAAATTCTGGCTGACAGCCAAGACATGTTATGTTGTGCTTAGAGAACCAACAATGTTATAATTCCCTAGAGAAGGAAAGCATATCAGCAGTAGGGGCATGGCCGATTATATTGGCCTATATATAACCGTAATGATTATTAATATAATTAAATGCATTTGGCCACATCTGTTTGTTTATATATGAATAGAGAGTGAGAGCGCAGACCCATCATTTTCTGTAGTCAATATCATTATTGTGGTTCTGGTTTAATGGTGATTTCCTGTTTGACCTTTTGAGACAGTAAGCATGAAAAATGGAGATAGAAATGAAAAAGATGGGAAGCCAAAGAGGCCAGAAGAGTTATTGGAAAATAAACTAGATTAACATGTACAGGAACAAAATACAAAGGTTGTAAAATATGCCACACATATGCTGATCATAAATAATGGGTCATAAAACTCAAAAGCAGACTTGTTCAGCCTTACATGACACAATGTAAATAAAGAAGAGTGCATTTTCTTCTCGTTTAAAATGGAAGAGCCCCTCTCGGATTATTCCATCTGGCTTGCATTGGGTGACAGGCTGTGTATTCTTTATCTCTGCATGCATGTAACATATGTGAGAGAATCCATGCTGCATGATGCTTATTAGAGATGCTGAGTTGAGTCAAATTACCTCCTTTATCTGAAGATGTGTACTTCTCTGACTGTTTATATTCGACATGGCTTCCAGATCTGGGATATTTAGTGTCAAAAGCAGCCTGTTTACTGGGTCTGTAAGTAGCTCTGTGTGTATCAGTGCGTGTCCTTGCATGTGTGTGTGTGTGTGTGTGTGTGTGTGTGTGTGTGTGTGTGTGTGTGTGTGTGTGTGTGTGTGTGTGTATGTGTTGTGGGTCATTGGTTTTGACCTGCTGGTGTGTAAGCCTCCAGTTAGATACAGTTAGACTGTAATCATAGATGACACACATGTGTACCAGCTTGTCTGTCCGTGTGAGTGTGTGTGCAATATTCCATCTGACCCGAGTTAACCTTAACTTTATACTGTGCATTCTTGCGTCTTTGGATTCTATTGTCTCTGGATGTTATTTTTGTGAAAATATTTTTTACCTGCAGCAGCATAGGTTTTTTTTGGGTCTGTTTTCAACCCAGAGATGGCCTCCTCCTACCCAACCCTACCCACGCTCTCGAACAGTCTGCTTTGATTGTCTACATAAAATGAAATCATATCTTTATTGTGGGTATTCAAAGCAACAGATCATTGTCAGTAATGTTTTGAGGGCAGCTCAGAGACAGAAAAATATCCCTCCGATGACTCTGCATGATGACCTCTGTTGGTTAAGGAAATATAAAAGTCAATATTTGCGAGCCAGTAGTGATGACTGAATTCCTTCAGGGAAAGTCAAAATGCCCTAATGTGCGTATGATCGTGGACAAAAGCACTGAAACCGACGCATTGCTGTGTTGTTTGAGAAAAGGCATGTTACAAAACCATAGGGATGTGATATTCAAATTATTTCACGTTGCGGATGATATTATAAATCTACACTACTTTGTAAAAGGAAGGGAAAATATAACATGTTAATACAGTATGAATGATAAATATTCCTTTGGGGACATATAGAAAAGGGAATATTGTTTGAATTTTATTGGCAAATTCAATATTGGTTGT
Source organism: Gobiocypris rarus (assembly GCA_023029165.1). Taxonomy (NCBI): domain Eukaryota; kingdom Metazoa; phylum Chordata; class Actinopteri; order Cypriniformes; family Gobionidae; genus Gobiocypris; species Gobiocypris rarus. The sequence continues at coordinate 21,559,767 of CM040926.1, read as the reverse complement.
ACAGTAAAGATATCAGCTGATAAATATGATGTCTATATTGATCATTCATATTAAACCAAGGTTTTTACTGATTTAAAAAAAATACAGTATTTGATATTCAACTGTGTAATTATGTGATATAACACAGCATAGTATAGCACTACTTTATGTTACTGGATCTGTTGAGGTTTCAGTTGAATGATATGCATTCATGGAACCTGTTTTTTCATCATTTGTTTTATTGTATTCGTCATAGTAAACAATCACACTAATATAGAAAAGAGCATTTCAACCTCCTATTGTATAAAATGTCTGAACAATTGAGTGAGGTGCTGCCTGCCTCTATGTTCCTTGTGCATCAGGCATAGGAGACAGAATGCAGACAGCATGTGGCGTCTTCAGAGTGAAATTTATTGGTAACCAGACCCGCACAGACATCAATGTGTTTCTGGAAAGAACCGAACCAGACCACTTCTATCACTTAGCATTAGCATTTTTTTCTTAATATCAGTGATGTTTCCTGCTTGTTCTATAACTAATGTGTATGTGTAACCACCTTAAACAGTGGTCTTATTCATTATCTTAATATTATCATGATTAAAAATAGATGCACAAAATGTTTTTCTAGGTTTCACAAAAGTTAAGCATTGAGATTACGGCGACAGGTTCATTAGCAGTGGCTTAGTTTTAGCTGACTGATCTGTCGTTGTCAAGGATTAAATATCGTTGAATTTCCTGAGTGAGCGTAAACTGTTGGTACGTCCCCTGTTTTACCCTTGAAATCCTGTTGACATTGTGGTTCTCTCTTTCTCTCTCTCTCTCTCTCTCTCTCTCTCTCATTGTGTGTGTGTATGTGTTTGCATGTCGGTGTAGATTTTCCCATGGGACGGAGCGGCGAAATTTCAGAGGTGTGGAAATGTTCAGAAAGAGACCTCCCCCAGGTAAACAATTAGCTACTGTCCCTAAACACACACACACACACACACTTTTAAATGTAATTACCATTTTGTGCTCTGAATTTCAAATACACACATACTCAAGGGCTCTCAATCTTCAAATCTTCATTCTCATGGCACTTTGTAACTATTCAATTCTGTGAATTGGTGACTAATTTGTATGAATTTGTACAACATCATTTGTTTATTTTCGGACAATCTGCTTATGCCCTACTAATGGTTACGTTAGGAGTGGACCTTCAAGCTTACTTTTTTTCCCTAAAACCGCATGCAGTTTTTATTTACAGTTATGTTTTCTCATAACAACAGGTTGCTCTGCTCGAGCAATGATGTTTATAATAGTAAGCCTCTTTCCCAGTAGTAAGGTATGGAATATGTTTTACACTTTGCACAAAATGTTCCTTATAGTGGAAAAAGCTTCTTTAGATTATTAAAATGTTCTTTACTCTAAGAATATAATGGTTATTTTAAGAACTGATCACTAAAAGGTTCTTCTATGGCATCACTGCAAAACCTTATTTTAAAGAGCGTTATAAATGAAAATGAAAATGCGACCAAACCGTAAGACTTTCGTTCATCTACTGAACACAAATTAATATATTTCCAATGAAATCTGAGAGCTTTCAAGCCCTCCATTGACATCTACGCAACTACCACTTTGATGCTTCAAAAAGTTTATAAAGTGATTGTAAAACTAATCCATATGATGTCAAAATTTTCTGAAGAGGCTAGATCACTTTATATAATGAACAGATTTAGTTTAGGCTTTTATTCACATATAAACACTAATCAGTAAACGAAAACAGAAGCTCAACCGAACCTGCCTTTATGCGCGGGAACAAACCTCATTGATTCTTGCGGAAGCTCAAACGTGCTGCGTAACACACGAGAATGAACCTGTTGTGGCAGCTCAAATGTGCTGTGTAACTCATAAGAATTAATCTCATTGGTTCTTGTGGAAGCTCAAATGTGCTGTGTAACACACACAAATTAACCTCATTGGTTCTTGCGGAAGCTCAAACATGCTGCGTAACACACACGAATGAACCTCATTAGTTTTTGCGGAAGCTCAAACGTGCTGCGTAATACGAGAATGAACCTCGTTGGTTCTTGCAGAAGCTCAAACATGCTGCGTAACAAGAGAATGAACCTCATTAGTTCTTGCGGAAGCTTAAATGTGCTGCGTAACACACGAGAATGAACCTCATTGGTTCTTGTGGAAGCTCAAACGTGCTGCGCAACATGAGAATAAACCTCATTGGTTCTTGCAGAAGCTCAAATGTGCTGTGTAACATGAGAATTAACCTCATTTGTTCTTGCGGAAGCTCAAACGTGCTGCGTAACATACGAGAATGAACCTCATTGGTTCTTGTAGAAGCTCAAACGTGCTTTGTAACATAAAATAATGAACCTCATTGGTTCTTGCGGAAGCTCAAATGTGCTGCGTAACACACGAGAATGAACCTCATTGGTTTTTGCAGAAGCCCAAACCTGCTGTGTAACAAGAATGAACCTCATTGGTTCTTGCAGAAGCTCAAACATGCTGCACACAAATGAACCTCATTAGTTCTTGCACAAGCTCAAATGTGCTGCGTAACACACACAAATGAACCTCATTAGTTCTTGTGGAAGCTCAAATGTGCTGCGTAACACGAGAATGAACCTCATTAGTTCTTTGCGGAAGCTAAAACATGCTGCGCAACACAAGAATAAACCTCATTGGTTCTTGCGGAAGCTCAAACGTGCTGTGTAACATACGAGAATGAACCTCATTGGTTCTTGTAGAAGCTCAAATGTGCTGTGTAACATAAAATAATGAACCTCATTGGTTCTTGCAGAAGCTCAAACGTGCTGCGCAACACAATAATTAACCTCATTGGTTCTTGCAGAAGCTCAAACATGCTGCGTAACACACGAGAATGAACCTCATTGGTTCTTGTAGAAGCTCAAATGTGCTGCGTAACATAAAATAATGAACCTCATTGGTTCTTGCAGAAGCTCAAACGTGCTGCATAACACACGAGAATGAACCTCATTGGTTCTTGTAGAAGCTCAAATGTGCTGCGTAACATAAAATAATGAACCTCATTGGTTTTTGCAGAAGCTCAAACGCGTTGCGTAACAAGAATTAACCTCATTGGTTCTTGAAGAAGCTCAAACATGCTGCGTAACACACACAAATGAACCTCATTAGTTCTTTCGGAAGCTCAAACGTGCTGCGTAATACGAGAATGAACCTCATTGGTTCTTGCAGAAGCTCAAACGTGCTGCGTAATATGAGAATTAACCTCATTGGTTCTTGTGGAAGCTCAAATGTGCTGCGTAACACAAAAATGAACCTCATTGGTTCTTGCCGAAGCTCAAACGTGCTCCGTAACACGTGAGAATGATTTTCTTTGGTTCTTGCTGAAGCTCAAACGTGCTGTGTAACACATGAGAATGAAATTCATTGGTTCTTGTGGAAGCTCAAACGTGCTGCATAACACACGAAGAATAAACCTCATTGGTTCTTGTAGAAGCTCAAACGTGCTGTTTAACAAAATAATGAACCTCATTGGTTCTTGTAGAAGCTCAAACGTGCTGTTTAACAAAATAATGAACCTCACTGGTTCTTGTGGAAGCTCAATCGTGCTGTTTAACAAAATAATGAACCTCACTGGTTCTTGTGGAAGCTCAAACGTGCTGTTTAACAAAATAATGAACCTCACTGGTTCTTGTAGAAGCTCAAACGTGCTGTTTAACAAAATAATGAACCTCACTGGTTCTTGTAGAAGCTCAAACGTGCTGTTTAACAAAATAATGAACCTCATTGGTTCTTGCGTAAACTCAAACGTGCTGTGTAATACAAGAATGAACCTCATTGGTTCTTGTGGAAGTTTAAACTTGCTGTGTAACACGTGATAATGTTTCTCTTTGGTTCTTGCTGAAGCTCAGATGTGCTTCGTAACACAAGAATGAACCTCATTGGTTTTTGCAGAAGCTCAAATGCTGCGTAACACCGAGAATGAACCTCATTGGTTCTTGTAGAAGCTCAAACGTGCTGCATAACACATGAGAATGACCTTCACTGGTTCTTGCTAAAGCTCAAATGTGCTGCGTAACACAAATTAACCTCATTGGTTATTGCCGAAGCTCAAATGTGCCGCGTAACACCAGAATGAGCCTCATTAGCTCTTGTGAAAGCTCAAGCGTGCTGCGTAACATGAGAATGAACCTCATTGGTTTTTGTGGAAGCTCAAACGTGCTGCATAACAAGAATGAACCTCATTTGTTCTTGCTGAAGCTCAAACGTGCTGTGTAACATGTGAATTAACCTCATTGGTTTTTGTGGAAGCTCAACGTGCTGCATAACAAGAATGAACCTCATTTGTTCTTGCTGAAGCTCAAACGTGCTGTGTAACATGTGAATTAACCTCATTGGTTTTTGTGGAAGCTCAAACGTGCTTCGTACCACACAAGAATAAACCTCATTGGTTCTTGTGGAAGCTCAAATGTTCTGCGTAACACAAGAATGAACCTCATTGGTTCTTGTGGATGTTTAAACATGCTGCCTAACACACAAGAATGCACCTCATTGGTTCTTGAGAAGCTCAAACGTGCTGCGTAACATGAGAATGAACCTCATTGGTTTGAGAATGAACTTCATTGGTTCTCGCCCGTCAAGTGAACATCCTTGAACTGATGTGTGCGTTTGATGAATGTTTATATTTCAAGTGTTCACACTTACATATCATTTATAGAGAGTAAATTTAAATGCGTATTTGGTGTACAGTTTGGGGGGAGGGCTTCGAGCTCAGATTTCGGCTCAAACCCAGAGTATGTAAGTGGTTAGAAATAAAAGTGTGGAGATGGGGTGGTGGAGGGATGCTGATAAAGTGTCAACAAATGGAGGTAAAACTGCTGCGTATATATATATACACCTTGTATTGTTGATTAGCTGAGTGCTTTCCACTTGTTTCAATTATCTGAATGTGCTCCTCCCAAACCTTGTCAATAAAACATGTAAATAAAAGCCTAAACTCAATCTGTTCATCATATAAAGCGATCATGTCTCTTCAGAAAATGTTGGACTAAACCACTCAATTTATGTGGATTCGTTTTTCGATCTCTTTATTAACTTTTTAAAGCATCAAAGTGTACGTTGCATAGCTGTCTATGGAGAGTACAGAAAGCTCTCAGATTTCATCAAAAAGATCTTCATTTGTGTTCCGAAGATGAACGAAAGTCTTATAGGTTTGGAATGACATGAGGGCGAGTTATTAATGAAAGAGTTGGTTTAAGTTTATGAGGCAATTTTAGATATAGCACATTTGTATAATGATGGTTTTTGTGTGTGAATGGTTAGCCATGGTGGGTGTGTTATTGTTCCAAAGCTTGGACCTTATTTTCACTGTGGTGCAGCACAACATCAAAAGTTAAACACGTACACGTGAGTTGGGAGGGTTCCTTCCTTGGCACGAGACTCCCCCTCTCTCCACACACTCTGAGATACACAGGCATAGCACGTGCACAGACACCTGACTGGTTGAGATGTCTTCCGCAGTGCCACCCCTTCTTAACCCCTCTTTGCCTTGGTATGACACTGCCTATTTTTCAGGAGCCATTTTGGCTCTGAATCTTATTATTGTATGGATATTCCATTGCCAGAGGAGCCAGTATGCTCGCTGGCTCATCTGTCTTACATCTTTCACAGCTCTGCAGTGTAAGTTGCCCCGGCAACCTCATCAACGAGTTCGTATTGGCCACATTCTTGGCCAATAGAAGGGCGTTCTGATTATGTCATATAAAAACAACGTCGTAGTTCTTGTGGCGCCGCTCAGTGTTTTGGTGAGAGTGAGAGTGTTATGTCGTCGTCTGCGTCAACCCAGTCAAAAGTCGATATTTTAGAGGTTTTTAGTTGTATGTCAATTAATGTTTGCTTATTTAGGAGTTTAAAGCCATATTAATAGATTAGACTATAACATTTAAAGTAAAACATATTATACAAGCATATCTGAAACGCAGAAAGTTACTGCGTGTACAATTGCAGTCGTAAATTTTTTTGCGAAAGTAATCGATTCTGATTGACACCGAATGTTCGACTCTGCGGCATATCAAAGGTAGAGGAGCGAGCTGCAATTTACCGCCGCGTCTGTAATTTGATGTCTTCCACTCACCACTCGTCATTCGGCGCCGGTCTGCAGCTGCCGCGCGCACGTTTCTCCGTCGCTCCGCTGGTGTGAAGTCCTACTGCTGTGTGCGCAGAGCTATGTAAATGAAACAACGGTGGGACAACATGACTATCCCGAAAGAGATCCCAGAGAAGTGGTTTCCAATCATTCTCCCTCTAAAAAGGAAGAAAGAGGGATTAACCAGCACGACAAAAATAAGAAACGGAGCAGGTACATTTGCTTTTGCGTTGTGATTTGTTTACCACTGATGATCTTAGATTTTTTAAAATATTTTTGTATTATTATTATTCTAAATTATATGATATTCACAGTGGAATAGAGGTCATTTAAACTTCCAATTAATAATGTAACATTTATTTTATTCTTAGTTTTATCAGCTCCATCCTCCTTGAACACTTCCCTGTCATGTAAATAAAAAGACATTGTTTTCTCCCATAAGTGTGTTTTCACTCATTATTTCACCCTAATGATTGTCTCACAAAATCACACCAATCTCCAGTGAACACTGTGTGCGTGTGGAAGTTTGTGTGCTTGTATGTCCCATGACCTTGTGATCATATCCATGATGCTTTCCCCAGTCAATACTCACTAACATTGCAGTCTAGTTACTGCATCTCAATTCATTTTATATGTGAAACAGTCTGTACAGTCAGGCTTTAGAAGGCTTGTTATTGAGTGTTATTGAGATGATTGCATAACCTAATTTCTACATTGAAAGTTAATATGTTAATTTGACTTCACAGTATGTTAAATTAGTGTGTAAACTGCTTATCAACATGCGATCTGATTATTATTAATATAATTTTTTTGTATTCGTCCCATTTAAATTAATTTATGTAATGAACACAGTCAGCAGGATTTGATTTGTTGTTGCAACAAACACAGTATATTTTTCACTAAAGGTTTCGGATTTTAATTGTTAGAGATGTTTTGGTAATTTTTTTGTTAGTGAAATTATTGGATGTTATGTATTTAGTTGTTGTGGTTTAGAGTTGAGCTGGACCTCTCAGAATCTGTGAAGCAGGCCACAACTGAACAAGCATTGGTGCGTTTTTGGGGATTTTAAGTTCTTGACTTGATGTGTCCTTTATAAGGTCTGGGGGATTTTTATACCTATATATGTTTGTGGAGCCATTTCCATATGTGGAGTCATTTGAGTCATTTTTTTTTTACCTGTACAGAAGGCTGGAAATGATTGTACGTTTTTTCATCTCTTTGTTTCTGGTTTATTTATGTCACACTTTTCTCATGACAAGATATGTTATGATTTTTCTCACGTCATATCACAGTGTTTATCACAGTATAGACTCTCTCGTTATCAGTTGCTAGACGGATAGCACCATTTGAAAATTCCCAGAATGAATCATACGGACAACAGGTTTTACAAGACCAGCAGTTTCACTTCAAATCAAGAAGAGGCCAACAAAATCACCTTTGCTGTCTTATTTGTACTTGTCAATATTCAAATAATCCAAATGTGATTAAGCATCCTTTTTTTAGTTTTATCATATTTATAAAAGATAGATACGCTGTACCAATTCTTTCTGAAAATAGCCAAACTCATGAAGGTGTGCAGTGGGTGGAGCTAAAGAGTCACTCTCAAGCACACACCCACCTTTGATGCACAAACACACACTTCATTGCATTATCCCTGGATATCTTTTCATTACGTTTGTTTTGTTTACATTATGTGCACTTACATTGATTGCCAACTAAACACAGACATTTGATGCAGTTTCACTCACCACCTGCGGTTTCAATTCGTGACTGGTAACAAACACACTTGCAGAACTCAGTTGCTGCTTCGGGAAAACAAACGGCATCCTTTCCTTAATGGCGGGTTATTTGGGAAACTGATCAATGTTATCCCTCCCTCATAACCAGAAACACACTTATTTAGTGACATTCGTGTTCTAAATGATAGCGCTGCTGGCGGCTCCCGTAACCCGAACGAAGCTCGTTGATGGGCGCATGCTTTCATGCAGGAGAAGTGCCCATACAAGGAATTCCACCCATTTTGACATCATACATACTCGAAAAAAAACTTTCCAAAACTTGTTTGAATCCTGAAGGAGTATTTTTGGAACAGAAATACTCCGTCATAAGTCAACTATTTTTTTTAAATGTTTAGCATGAGAATCAAACTCTTTAACAGTCTAAATAAGTCAGAATGCATGAAATTGAATTAGACCTACCCTTTAAAGAAACTTACCTTAAGTTAACCTTAAAAGCCAAGATATATCCAGTAGACAAGCCAAAGCCGCATAAAAAAATGTCTTGTAGTGCACTTTTCCATTTTGGGTAAGAATAGTTAATGTCTTAGTAATTACAGTAACCTTGTTCCTGGCCTTTTCAGTGGTTGATTTTTTTTTTAACACTGAGTTAAGTGAATGTCTCCCAGCAGTCTATTTTGTCACAGCAGTGATCATCTCCTGCTTGACTATCACATTTCTTTAGTGCATTTAACATTGCCATGATCATCATTACCTCCCATTAGAGTTAGAATTTAAAGGTTTAAGGGTGATACGTGTTTTTTTTGTCATCTCTGTAGATAACGTATGCTATCAAAATTGATTTAGCTGTATTTTATATGGCAGTGTTAGGTATAAATGACCTCTGAATGTATTGCATATTTATTGTATCGTGAAATATCCTGGAGAATAAAGGGCTTAAAGGGAATTCACAACTAGCAAGATTGGCTTTTAATAAAACTTGGTTGTCTATGCATTAGAAATGTGGAAAATTGACTAGAGAACGCAGAGAATCATGGCATCTCAAAAATAAACAAACATCCTCAAAATTATATTTATTTTGCAGTGAAATATATTTCAGGCAGCTAGACATACTTTAATTCACACTTGTATGATATGCTGAAAATTCTGTTTATTGATGCCTTATTTATTTGTATGTTGTGAGTATACAATCTGTGTTTTTTTCTAGTGTGTTTGAGTACAAACTTCTCTGGTTTGTTATAAGTGCAGTTGTCCAAGTTCTTAGCATAAGTTATTTTTTTACACATTTAAAATAGCCTTTAAGGAACATATTCTTGCCATACTGAATGCGTTTATCTGGAGTAAAATGTTTTTAGTTGCAGTCAGTGAGTGTTAAGCCTGTCCTTATGTGAACCCCTGTAATTCCTTTACTCTTGAGAGTCTACTAACATACTCATAGTGTTGGAGGTTTTGGTGAATGGATTTGGTCAGTGCAGCTAAGGTAAGATGGAATAGGTTGGCCTGAGATGGAAGGTGTTTTTCGGTATGGATAGATGAGTCAGCCAGCTGGGCAAATGAAGGCACATGGCAAAGAAGGAGTGGGGAAATGTGAGCAAACTAAGAGGAGAGAGGGGAAAGCAAGCAAATGATGCACAGAGACTGAGATGAAGTGAAGGTTCATGTGAAGGTCATGTGCATATTTTATCTGATGAACAAATTCCTCATGATGGCTCAGCATATGTTTTTTGCATTAGTGTGCAACTTTCCCTCATCATACAGAACCATACAGGACCTTCTACTTTAAGGAAGATGTTTAGAAGTAAATAAAGAGTATACAAACTATTTAGGCAAATTCTACCATTTACGAATGGATGGAGTCATGTATTTGGCTATTTTCTCTGCTGTGTGTGCAAAAAAGTTGGAGTACATAGCAATTAGCTCACCCACAAGGCTAATTTGAGCCTGTGGCTTGTCTCTTTTAGATGTTAAATAAGACAAATGCTTTGAAATAGTGGAGACAACAGGCACTTCAATTGTGCTTTAGGGCTACTTTGGCACATTGATTAAATGTGTGCTGTTTTTGAGACTTGACTGAAAGATTCCCTTTGATTGGAAGGAATTGATTTGTGTTATTTTATATAGGAATGGAGTAATGGCTGCTGAAAATCCAGCTTTGCTATCACAGGAATAAATTACATTTTAAATATATATATTCAAATAGAAAACAATTGTAATCATTTACAATTACTTTGTAATAATATTTCACAATATTACTGTTTTACTGCATTTTCCATCAAATAAATGCAGCATTGGTGAGCATAAGAGATTTAGATAAAACATTTAAAAAAAAATTAAGACAATCATTAAAAAAAATATTATTATTCCAGACTTTTGACTTGACTTGAAGTGTGTATGCAGTGCAGCAGTTTTGTGAAAATAAACGATTATGCTAAAATAATACTGGTGCAAATGAGCATCATGTCACTCACTGTGTCAATGAAGCTTTCCATGACTTTCAGAATAGTCCATCTATGCACCACTAGCTTACATGAGACACATGTACTGCAACATTGCACATAACCTGCTGGTCTGTTTGAATTTGCACAGATTTGTGAGCTAGCTAAACGGATGTCCTTGGCAGTTGTGCTGAATCACAGCAATAACTGCTCCTTCTCTGTCGACGACTGTTTTTTGAGAAACATCACACAAGCAGCGTTTCACCTGCGTCTTTTGCTTGTCCTTGGCTGTATTAGTAAGGGCGCTGTGTTAAAAGTGCTTAATGGCCCAGTTTGCTGAGGTGCTGTCCGGATGGAACCAGACCCTCCGACTGCCAGAGCCATTATGTCATCGGCAGCCAATAGGCAATGCACTCTCAGGCTCTGGCAACAGCAGTGTGGTTTTCCATTAGGACTGATAACAGAGAGGAAGAGAGTACAACAGATAGCCACGAGCAAGGGAAAAGAAAGATGTGACCTTGAGGAAGAGGGGAGAAAGCGAAAGGATAGGGGATGAGCACAGAATGAGGGAGTGATGGGAAAGGAAGGATAAAGTGTACAGACAGCTGAGAGGAAAGATACAGATTGTTTTTATTTTTTAAAGACAGGATGTAGTGAATTGAACAAATGCTGTTACCCTTCAAAAAATATCAAAGAAAATGCCATTTTATGTGTTTATTTGGAGTATACAGCTTGTGTCCTGGTGAGACCTGAGTAAGTGACAACCAAGAGAGTTTACTGATTAATACTAACTCAATACAGCATTGAGTATAAGGACTAAACTCATAACATATGGAAAACAAAATGTTCACAAGCAACAGATCAAACGCAAAAATGCTGAGAATAAATGTGTTCAGTTATGTTGTCTGCTGCTTTAAATGTTTGAGCTCTATAAAGCAGGATGGATTCTTATTGGCTGCCAATGCCAAATACTTCTGAAAGTGATTCAACAATATTGTTCCACTGAGTCTTTATAGTAATAGTTGTGTTGTGGACTTCCGATTCTAGTGAGGTGTACTGTATGAGTAGCCTACTCGACTACTCAGGCGTTACAATGACAATCGATCAAACGTGACATTTTCTGATTATTTTATTGCAGCATTTTTGTATCTGTGGGCTGATTGGTCCAGACGGCGCAATAAAGTGAAACTATAGATTTGAAAGCATGCATTTATGAGTTATTTTGAATTGATCATGAAAGTACAGGTAAAGGGTAGGGAATGCAATTTTATATTATTATTATAAATAATCATTGTAAAAAGCCAGATGCTTTAGTCTTTAAAAAACATTTTCTATGTAGTGACTTTTAATTTGGAGTGGAAAAAGGGGGAGTGACTTTATTGAATCAGAGGTGTGTCACTTTAATCACAGCTAATTGATCCAATATTAGTTTGATATCTCTTATCCAACATAACCTGGAGCATAACCTGCCCTGGAGCAGGTTAGCCATGGAGCGTAAGTTAATATGGAGATGAACACTGCTAAAAGCCAAACCACTTTCATGGAACCTTAAACTCAGGATTGGCACAAACTAAGTTTAAACATATCTGGTTAGCCAGCTAAACCAGCTTCATGGTATAGGTCCCTGTATCACCTGACTAATACAGATTCATTTCGGAGTTGAAAGTGTTGCCAATGAAATGCATGCATTCGGATACATTCACATACATTTGGATACATTACAGGTTTCCATTTCTTCCAAATTACTGTAGCATGGCGTGAGCAGCAATAAGCTTGTTGTTTTGGTTCAGGAGGAACTCTAAAAGTGGCTGCTGTTTCAGTTGGTGCTCTGTGACTGGCATCTACATGGCATGAAACTGTAAAACTGTCAGACTGAATGCAATGAGTGGACGAGCGTTTGCCTATGCAATCAGTACAAGAGGAGGCCTATATACACACAGCCGACTCACCTATGTTCCTCGACAGTTTTCTGCATCCCTCCACCACCCCATCTCCTCACACTAAACTGGTGTCCGCCATGATGGACACGCCCAGCTTCGTTTTTAGACGTTTTTAGGTCAGTAGTCTATTTAAAAGGTGACAAAAATGCCCATCCCCAATTAAAACGATTATTAAAACTCTATGGTGACTGCTATTATTATAGTTATCATCCTTGTGTGATTGGGCCTTTAATATATACACATGGTGCATTATTGACCTTTGTGACCATAGGAATGGTTTTAAGAACTTACCTTAGATAGTTCACCCAAAAATGAAATTTGATCATTTACACACCATCATGTCATGGGGTCCAAGCAACATCAGAACCTTTTGACTTTATTGTATGGACAAAAAATATATATACTTTTCAAAATATCTTCTTTTGTGCTCCATGAAACAATGAAAGTCATACAGAGTATACAGCATGAGTAAATAATGATAGAATTTTCAGTCACCCAAAAAATGTCTCCAATTGTTTTACCTCAATTTTATAAAGCATCGCAAGTGCTTTGTGCAAAACAAAAAAAGTAATTTACCACTTTATTTAAAAAATAATCTCCAACATGTGTTCATGCTACAATGTCTTCTCTAACTTCAACACAGCACATAGGTGCTCTCATGAAATTGCGTTGGAGATTAATATTTTGTTAATGAAGTATTGTGTTTTTTTGTGTGTGCAAAACGTCGCACAATGGTCACGTCATAGAGTTGAGTTTAAACCATTGGAGTCACATGGATTAGTTTTATGATGTCTTACCTGTCTGGGGAATTTAAATTTATGGATTGTGATATTGACCTTGTGTTTGCCATGTAAATAGCCCAGATGCTAACACTGCGTTAAAATTGTAATAAACAAACAAACAAACTACCTGTATGGGAATTGAAAGTGGTAGTTGCGAATGCTGTCAATGGACGGACAGAAAGCTCTCAGATTTCATTAAAAAGATCTTCATTTGGGTTCCGAAGATGAACCAAAGTCTTATGGGTTTGGAATGACATGCAAAGTGAATAATTAATGACAGCATTTTCATTTTTGAGTGAACTAACCCTTTAAAAGTACATATTAGTACCCTGACCTATTTAGCTTCAAGATACATATTGTATATATACATATATAGAATACAAAGGAGTACTTTTAAGGGTGTTACTGTCCCTGTGACAAGCTAAATGTACAGCTTTTTCTGACGATGTAGAGAATTTTTTTTGCCAGCATAAGGTTGTTTTAATGTGTGTGCATATTGCTGTGTGTTGGCTATGTGGGCAGTGGTAATAAACCGTCCAGAGTTGTTTTAACAAAGGAAACCACAGACATTTAGAGTCTTTGTGACTGAGCAGAGGACCAGAGCAGGTGTGAGGGCTCAGTATAGGAGGAAACAGACTACAGACTGGCTATATCTGTTTGCATGCATGGGTTTATGGGTTTGACCTTTTGATGCAAACACAGTAAATGATGCAGCTGCAGCTCTCGGCCATTCAGCAGACCTCTTTCTCTCGCTATCAAGCAGGGCGTAAATGAGGTCAGTCTTTTTTTTTCTTTTTTCTTTTTCCAAAGAAGATTCTCATCTATATTACAGCAGCACTTGAAATCAGACCAACCAAATGCTCCAATGTATCTTTATCTGCAAGATACTTGCATACTATCAAAGGTTTTGCTGAGGGTTAAGAAGAGATGTGAGATAAGAGTGAGTTTCAGTGTCTTTTGTCTTGAGATGAGAGCTTTGATAGAGATGTTTTGCTCAACACTTCCTTGGTCTATCAGCTCTAGCCAGCAAAAACTAGACCGTTTGGAAATTCATGATGGTCTATGATCTTTTTAGCACACGCAAAGGAATGTCTCCTCCACTAAGATGCAGCAAGTCACCCATGGATAATATGATGTGATGACACACACACACACACACTGTCTCTCATGTACGGCCTGTCACATGGAGTGGCCATTACCTAGCACAAAAAAACTGTCTAGCTGTGAGCACAGGATGTGACAGATGCATTGTTAGGTGAATACGACAAAGACATTTTCTACAGTTTCTGTCAAAATAGGAGAGAACCAAAAGAAAAAGAGCTTTTCTCAGAAACAAACTTGTGTGATTGTTCACTACACACTACTGTATTTTGTATTGTAAATGTCAGTCTGGCTGGAAACAGGTGCTAAGAGCTTAATGTGAGCTTCTGAAACTGTGAGTCTCACTTTCAACAGAAGTGAAAACAGCAGGATTATTATATATGCTTACCACAGTGTATTCTGTCACAGTTAGTCCCGTTTTCAACCTCATCATGCAGAAATTAATGTCACACTACAATTAGCCATTGGTTCATTCTTCTTGTTGTTTTGCGCTTGACTTAGCAACCACAGCTCAGTCTCTCTTGATGAAATCTGGTGTTTAGCATTGACACGACCCTCTTTCTGTCTCATTAAGAACTGAAAGTTACTGTTTGCCACTGTCTTTGAGTGTGTGACTTATATGGCTGTGGCAATGACCAATGAGCTTCATTTTACTCTAAAGAACTGACTTTTTCCTCAGCGACCGTAAAGTGCATTTTGCATGTGTTGACTGTTGTCCATGGAACACACAATCACACACATTCACAACATTTGAAAATGTTTTATTTCTATTTCAATTCCTTTTAAGCATTTCAGAAGATTCAGATTAGGGACATTAGCAAAAATTTTTCGACCCTGCTAACAAATTGATAAAGTTGCAAGAAAAAGTATGTGAACCGCTTGCAGAATTTTAACTAAATAAGAGAGATTATACAAAATGCGTGTTATTTTTTTGTGATACTGTCCTGAATAAGATATTTTACCTAACTTTTTCTTTTCATTTATTACAGACCTTTTTAGTTTATTTTATTTTATTTCAGCCTGTTTTTACATCTCATGTTTTGTTTTCCTCACAGAGGAGGAAAGGAGAGTCCGAGCCAATGATAGAGAGTACAATGAGAAGTTCCAGTATGCTGTAAGTCACACATTCGACCTGTACAGCTTAAATATGACTTAAGTGTACCTTTATCTTCTACCTATCCCACCCGCTTCATCTCTTTCCTGTCTGCAGAACAACTGCATCATGACCTCAAAGTACAACATCATCACCTTCCTACCAGTCAACCTGTTTGAGCAGTTCCAGGAAGTTGCTAATACTTACTTCCTGTTTCTTCTCATACTGCAGGTATATACTCCAAGTAAATGTTTATTATGATCGCTGATTATGTGCAGATAAATCAGTGAGGTTATTTTCAAAGGACTATTCATGGCTGTGACCATGGCAATATATTCCTCTAGACCTAATGGCACATGGACACCCATTAACACTCATGTTCTCACTAATCACTATTGCTAGATGTGCATTACTAAGTGTGTTAAAAATGCCTAAAAATAATTGTATGTTTTTGTCTCAGTTGATTCCCCAGATTTCCTCATTGTCCTGGTTCACCACCATTGTGCCTTTAGTGCTGGTGCTGAGCATCACTGCAGTCAAAGATGCCACCGATGACTATGTGAGTCTCACACTCACGCATACTGTAACTTACTGTAACTGGTAAACTCCCCTCCACAAATATTGTAACACTCAAAACATCACTTTAAACTCCATAACTACCACACGAAAAAACAGTCAGACACACACATTTTACACACATCTCTGTTTCTCTCACAGTTTCGTCACAAGAGTGACAAACAGGTGAATAACCGTCAGTCTCAGGTCCTCATCGGTGGCATGTGAGTCTTATATTAATTCACACACTTCCTTTTACATTGTGTTTACAAGAAAATCTACTAAGAAAATATGAATGTGTCTAAGCTGTTGTTGCATACATGGAGTTAATGTTCACAACATTAAAAGTTTATATATTTAAATGTTTTAATTAATAATGTATATACACCGATCAGGCATAACACTAATATTGTGTTGTTCCCACTTTTGCTGCCAAAATAGCCCTGACCCGTCAAGGCATGGACTCCACTAGACCCCTGAAGGTGTGCTGTGGTATCTGGCACCAATATGTTAGCAGCAGATCCTTTAAGTCCTGTAAATTGCAAGTTGGGGGCTCCATGGATCAGACTTGTTTGTTCAGCACATCCCACAGATGCTCGATTGGATTGAGACACTTCAACCTCGTTGTTGTGCTCCATGGCAGGGCGCATTATCCTGCTGATAATCCTGCCACAGCCACCAGGGCATGCCGTTTCCATGAGTAGGTTGTACGTGGTCTGAAACAATGCTTAGGTATGTGTCAAAGTATAATCCACATGGATGGCAGCAGAACCCAAGGTTTCCCAACAGAGCATTGCCCAAAGCATTACTGCCTCCGCCAGCTTGCCTTCTTCCCATAGTGCATCCTGGTGCCATGTGTTCCCCAGGTACAGTAAGTGATACTAACACACCCGGCCATCCACGTGATGTAAAAGAAAACGTAAATCATCAGAACAGGCCACCTTCTTCCATTTCGCCATAGTCCAGTTCTGATGCTCATGTGCCCACTGTTGGTGCTTTCGGTGGTGGACAGAGGTGAACATGGGCACCCTGACTGGTCTGAGGCTATGCAGCCACATGCGCAACAAACTGTGATGTGCTGTGTATTCTGACACCTTTCTATCAGAACCAGCATTAACTTATTGAGTAATTTGAGCTACAGTAGCTCGTCTGTTTGATCAGACCACACCGCCAGCCTTCACTCCACACGTGCATCAATGAGCTTTGGCCATCCATGACCCTGTTGCCGGCTCACCACTGTTCCTACTTTGGACCACTTTTGATAGATACTGACCACTGCAGACCGGGAACATCCCACAAGAGCTGCAGTTTTGGAGATGCTCTGACCCAGTCTTCTTGTCAAACTTGCTCAAATCCTTACCCTATTTTTCCTGCTTCTAACACATCAACCGAGGACAAAATGTTCACTTGCTGCCTCATATATCCCACCCACTAACAGGTGCTGTGATGAAGAGATAATCAGTGTTATTCACTTCACCTGTCATAATGTTATGCCTGATCGGGCCCCGTGTGTATATATAAAAATGATGTTATAATAACATTACAACAATTGTATGCCATTTTTACAACAATAACAAAGCACTCTTCACTTTCTCAGTCTTCAGAAGGAGAAATGGTTGAATGTCAGAGTGGGCGACATCATCAAACTGGAGAACAATCAGTTTGTGGCAGTGAGTTTTCCTCCATAGTCCTTCATGACAATAATGATTTAAACATGGTTCAGACACTTTACTAGCTCAGCAGTCCCAGACGCAAACTTACAATGTGTGATGCACTTGCTCTTGAATACTGCACTGTGATATTGATCCAGTAGCCAAGGCGTGTTTCGCTGATTATGCCGCTGGTTATATAACTTTGTCTCCTGAGGATAAAAAGCAGTTTGGATCTCTTGTTAATAAGCTAATTGCAGTTTTGATCTCACTGTATGCCAGTGTTATTTTAGTATTATTTATATACTATTGTGTTTTTTATTGATATTTTTAATGTGCTTTTATTTTTATACTTTTACAGTTTTAATTGTATCTACATTTTTTGTAATTTTGTTAAATTTGTTAAAAGTTAAATTTGCTTTTGTTTTTCTTTATTATTTTTCTTTAATTTAAATTTTTTATTTTCTTTCCAGTTGGTAATTTTAGTGTTTCAACTTCAACTAAATTAATTAAAGATGTTGCCTTGGCTACTAAGTTGAATAATTTGAGGGGGTCTTTAATTTCAGCTTTATTTTATTGAACACAAATGTTTTAATAGTTTAACTATAATAACCCTGCTGTATACTGTATATGTGTTGCAGGCTGACCTGCTCCTGTTGTCTAGCAGTGAACCACATGGCCTCTGTTACATTGAAACTGCAGAACTGGATGGGTAATCCTGTGTTTATTTCTTGTATTTGTCCTGTTGATTTTATGAGGTCATATTTCCAGTGCTGCTCAATACAAAAAAAACCTTTGTCTTTGTTAATGTTTTCTTTTATCTTGCCACAGCGAGACGAACATGAAGGTGCGCCAGTCTCTGTCTGTTACCTCGGAGATAGGAGATCCTAATAACCTGGCCCAGTTTGATGGTATGTCATTTGGTATCCGGTCAGGCTAGATGTGAAAGTTAGTGAGAGTGTAAATGGGAAAGAATTAGTAAGAGAAAGAGAGTAATGAGCAATCTTGTGAACTGATAAATTCGAGAATATGTCTGCACAGTATGTTTCAGATTTGCAGAAGTACATGGAACAAGAATAGAAAGGCAATAAAAGGAATTGCATATTTTGAAAGGGGTCGTTCCAGTATGAACGGCACTCTCTGATAGTTCTGTTTATTCGCATGTACTTCCTGTGTTGTTTTAGCACAGATTCACTAATGGAATTATGCAAATCAGGTAACAGCAAAATGGTTCAAGTTTGACGGTGATAGATGCCATCATTTGATGAACTGCTCCTATGACAAAAAAACAAAAAGTATAATTAAATAAAATAAATAATAAATGCGCTAAATATGCTAAAATACCGCAACTGTTTTCCCTCGCTGTGAGTTAGTGTACTGGAAAAAGAGAGCGAGAGAAAAGATACACTGAGTCTAAGTGTGAAGAAAGCAGTGAATGTGGTGGACAAATTCTCAGCAACATGTCTTTAACAGCCATCACAGTTTTCTGCCACACACTCACGCCATCAAGCGTGTGTCAGCGCAGACCACCTACACTTCCTGTTTTTAAAGAACAAAAAAATGCAAAGCTCACAATTGTACCAAGGCCCAGGATGCTGAACAGTTGGTCATGACACATATTACATAAAATGGCACTGTTTCAATTTGTACCTTATATGTGACCTAATTTTTCTTCTTCTCTCTCTCTCTCGCAATGCGTGTATCTGCAGGAGAAGTGGTGTGTGAGCCTCCCAACAACAAGCTCGACCGTTTCTGTGGGACTCTGTATTGGAAAGACTGTAAATACCCTCTCAGCAACCAGAACATGCTGCTCCGAGGTTGCGTACTGCGCAACACAGAGAGCTGCTATGGCCTCGTTATATTTGCAGGTTGGTGT
This sequence comes from Gobiocypris rarus, assembly GCA_023029165.1. Taxonomy (NCBI): domain Eukaryota; kingdom Metazoa; phylum Chordata; class Actinopteri; order Cypriniformes; family Gobionidae; genus Gobiocypris; species Gobiocypris rarus. Next base: position 21,540,497 of record CM040926.1, on the reverse strand, counting down.
GTGTTTGTGTCTGTCTGTGTGAACGTGTGTGTGATTTTTAGTTCATTTTAACCTGTCATAATGGTGCATCTCAGGTCCTGACACCAAGCTGATGCAGAACAGCGGACGGACTAAATTCAAGCGGACCAGTATAGACAGATTGATGAATACACTGGTTCTCTGGGTGAGAAACTGTTTACACACACTCTGCTACAAACCTCTGCTGAATGTGTAATGATTTGAGTACCAAAACGTAATGTTTGAATGAAAATAAATAGGCTCACAACTTAAAATGAATCCAGTTTTCGTTTACGTAATTTTCCCCTTCTCAGATTTTTGGGTTCCTGGTGTGTATGGGAGTGATATTGGCCATAGGAAATGCCATTTGGGAAAAAGAAGTGGGTGCTCTGTTCCAAAGTTTCCTACCCTGGGACCCTCCAGTGGACAACTTCCTGTTCTCGGCTTTCCTGTCCTTCTGGTCCTATGTCATCATCCTCAACACAGTTGTGCCCATCTCTCTCTATGTCAGGTGAGCGAGAGCAAGATGTGGAGAGATGAATGGTGTAATGCAGGGAGAAATTTGTGAATAATATGGAAATGGCCTGAAATACTAAAAGAATGTTTTAAACAAATGGTCAGTGAAAGGCAGTGATATAAGCCTTACAAAAGCTGTTTTATTCTCTTTTTATTTTATATGAGGTTTGTCAACTATGTTTTTGATATTTGTATGATTTAGTCATTTTCTAGTGGTTAACAGAGCTAAGCATTACATTTTTCGTCATTCAAATTAGTTAATAAAAAACATTGTAATAGTTATTTTTTTGTTGTATCAGGGTTATTATCGATAACTAAAACTATTAAAACAATTTTGTTAACTGAAATAAATCTGAAATAAAATATAATTGGAGTAAGTTGAAGTTGAAGCATTAAAACTGGAAAAAATACATTAAAACTAAACAGTAATACATTACTAAAAATTAAAAATTAAAATAAAAAAATATAACATAAAAGCTCATTCAAAACATGAATAAAAACTATAATAGCATATAAATAACTCTAAAACAGCATTTGAGTTGTATGATTTTAGTCATTGCATACTGTCTAGAAGGCCAAGAGCTTTGTGACAAAATCAGAATTTTAAGGGGGGATTTTAGGACTACTTTTCATGCTAGGTTATTTTCATGTTAGTATGATACTTTACCTTAGCCTGACATTGTCATACTCAATTCTAGTCAGCCGAGCTCAAATGTTGTTTGGTTGAGTTCGGCTGGCATCCAGGCTAACTTTATCTTGCTTTTTGAAAAAAGACTTGAGACACCAACGTGTATCATATTCATGAAAAAGGCCTACTAAATCTATTTCTCTAGACTTTTTTGTATTAGCTTCAGTTCATTCTATGCTTAATACATGCTTTATGCATTCTGTTTATTTTATTTAGAATTCTTTGTTGTTTTCATGTTTCCTCAGAGTTTCCTTAACAGGTAAGAGAAAGACCCTGTAGACTGCCCCTTTTTTCTCTCTCTCTCTGACATAACAACAGTCTCCGTATAACATAGTCCATATAACACCACTAAAGTCCTGATCCGAACCCTTCTGAACCAGCTCTCTGAATGAGCGCTAACTCTGCTGTGTGGTCCAGTGAATGTAACCCACTTCTGACTGGTGCAGACTCATACAGGAAGAACTGCAGCGTGGCACTGAGCAGCACCATGGCACAGCACATCCATAGTCTGTTTGTGCATTATTTTAAATGAACGATTTGTAAAGCCTCTATAAATTCAAAATGATTAATCTTGCTTTTAATTGCCTGGCAGACTGTTGTGCTATTGTCTGTCTCAGCTGCACACTAAATAACTAATGTCTGTAAAACAGGAAATGTGTGTCTGTTATGTTTTGTTGTGAGTTTGCAATGTTTCGGAGGTCTTTTTAAGTGTCTCTACAGCTAACCACGTCACATTTGCATTGTGATAACTCTTCGTCTGTTTCTCTTTCCGTCTGTTTGAATCTCTTAGCGTGGAGGTGATTCGTCTGGGTCACAGTTACTTCATTAATTGGGACCGGCGGATGTTCTGCAGCCGTAGTAATACAGCAGCTGAGGCCCGGACCACCACACTAAATGAAGAGCTGGGACAGGTGGAGTACATCTTCAGTGACAAGACAGGAACCCTCACCCAGAACATCATGACCTTCAACAAGTGCTCCATCAACGGTCATGCATATGGTGAGGAACACACAATGCTGACAGTTTTATCAGAGGTATAATGTGCAAACAGCTGGTTATTATCAAAGTATCAGTCTTGTAACTTCTTGAATGGGTTTACGTTGTGATAATGACCAGCTGACTGTATGTTACCATGCTTTTACACAGCTGCTTACCAAATAAGTAAATATATGGGCATGAAATGAACAGATAAATCAAGTGGTCAGTGAAAGATAAACCTTCAAATAAAATGTTAATCATCAGGAGGTCAAATCTTTTATTTTCTACTCTACATTCATTCGTTCATTCACTCATTGCAATCCTTTTACAAAACGTTGGTAATTGAAAAAAATTGTTTTATAGTGATTATAAACATGTAAATAATTATTAAAAATAAATCAACAGTAATAATAAAAATGTGTTATTTTTATAATTAAAAAAATAAATAATAAATTAATACCTCAAATAAACAGCTAAAATGGTTTAGCAAGGTTGAAAGTAACAGGGTTGCAGATTTTATAATAAATAAAATAATTGTAATCATAAAAATGTACAATAAACAATTAATACAATAATACACAAGCAAATGAATTAGTAAAAATGAGGAACATGTGCATAGAATGAAGCAGGCACTTAATCACCATAGGAACTAACTCGAAACATTAAAAAACAAACCAAAACACGTGTAAAACCAATACAAATCAAACAGGAAAGATTACACGTGACGAAACAAACCAGAACTCGGATATCCCTTACAGTAGCTACAAACACAGATATGTTGTATTGTATTAGATTAGATGGATTGTATTGAATCTCATTTCAGTCTGTCTCTTGTTTCACAGGTGAGGTGATGAATATTCTGGGTACTCAAAGGTCGGTGCAATCCAGATTCACTTAGTGGAATTAAAGAAGATGCTGTCATTGTTAAAATATTGCTGCATAGAAAGAGCTAACATAATCTGTTTTTCTCAGAGGGTCCAGCCCCTGGACTTCAGTGCTTGGAACCCCTTAGCAGACCGGGCTTCTGTTTCTACGACCAGTCTCTGCTAGAGGCAGTGATGGTGGGAGAACCAGCAGTGCATGAATTCTTCCGGGTCTTGTCTCTCTGCCACACCGTCATGAGCGAGGAGAAGAGCGAGGGTAAGGATCTGGAACAGTCTTTAATGGATGATTATCTGCCTTACTCAAGGGGTTATTTCATCCAATTGAAGAGTTTAAATAAGGAAGCTGTTGACTGTAATATTGTTAGGATGGAGCAATGCTGGATTGTAATATGATTATATCTCATTATCTGTTCTCTTTCACAATGTCCTCTTTGCTTATTTTCTGTCTTTCACTTCCTAAAGGAGAGCTGCTATATAAGGCTCAATCTCCAGATGAGGGGGCATTAGTAACAGCTGCCCGTAACTTTGGCTTTGTGTTCCGCTCTCGCACACCTGGCACAGTCACCACACAAGAGCTCGGCAAAGCGGTCACATACACGCTCCTCGCCATCCTGGACTTCAATAACATCCGCAAAAGAATGTCTGTTATAGGTAACACAAGCACACACTCTCATTCCTGCATTTTACATAACAAAAATCATTTGACTGTGTTTGTAAAGTGTATCACAAAAATGAAAGAGCTGCCACATAAAATCATTTTAAAAGGGAATTTCTGTCAGATTTTACTAACTTTTGAGCCCAAACTATAGCTAAGTACTTACATAAACACTTTTTTTATATAGTTTTTAAACATTGTTTAGACTGTAATGCCAGATGGTTTAGTACTACGCAAGAATGAAAGGGCCAGTAAAATTCCTTTGAGACTGAGAAATCTGGATACAGCATAAATACTGCCCTGCCAAGCATCATAAATAAGTGGAACATTTGTGCTACATTCAATTCAGAAAGTGTTGTGCGTGGCCTATACGCTCTCATAATGCTGAAATATAGCCCTTATGTTTGGGTAAGTGGTGCTTACGTTGTATCAGGCATTTTATTTTAGTTTGCATATTGTCATTTATGTCAATTTGGACTGTTTACATGGAGAAGTGAGAGATTAATTGAATGCACTGCAGAATTTTCTCCTAATCGATTTTTTTAACCATTTTGTTTCCGCATAATATTGTCCAAAATATTGTATAGCCGAAGTTATAGATTGGCAATATACAAAATCTTTGTCCATATGGGGACATTTTTGGTCGCCATGAGATAAACATGAGCTAAATGTAAACGGCTTATAAATCATATTAAGTGAAGTTTTTTTGTGATGGATGGGTTTTTAGGAGTAGGGTTGGGGGATATAATATACAGTTTGTACAGTATAAAAAGCATCATGTTCCATTAAATATGTAAACTGCACGTGCCGTTATGAGGACGCAAAGTCCTTATATTGTGGTGTGTATTCAGGTTTCTGGCCACGTCTCCTACATTATGAGGACATGCCGGTGTCCTTGTAATTCAAAACGCAAAATAAACATACCAAGCAATTTTTTATAAAAAAAATGTAAGATAGAATATACGGTTTGTACAGTATAAAAAACCATTACGCCTATGGAATGTCTCTGTATACCACCTATACCAACATGTGTGTGTGTGTGTGCGTGTGTGTGCGTGTGTGTGCGTGTGTGTGCGTGTGTGTGTGCGTGTGTGTGTGTGTGTGTGTGTGTGTGTGTGTGTGTGTGTGTGTGTGTGTGTGTGTGTGTGTGTGTGTGTGTGTGTGTGTGTGTGTGTGTGTGTGTGTGTGTGTGTGTGTGTGTGTGTGTGTGTGTGTGTGTGTGTGTGTGTGTGTGTGTGTGTGTGTGTGTCTCAGTGAGGAATCCAGAGGGCCGTATTCGTCTGTACTGTAAGGGGGCGGACACTGTGCTTTTCGAGAGACTTCATTCTTGCAACCATGAAGTAATGAATATCACTTCAGACCATCTCAACGTGAGTGTCTGCATTTTCGTATTTGTTTATTTTGTGTTTTCTTGTTAGCTTACCTTGACTGTTTGTATCCAATATCAAGTCCAAAAAAAACTGTCTGCTGCTGTTTTTAACAACAAGTTAAACAACAGAGCCCTCTTGTGGATGTTTTAATAATGAACGTCTATTAGTTGCACTTTTATTAACATTAAATGAGCTATTGTTGTGATTTTAGTTATTTACAATAAATTGGATATCAATTCAACCGACTACACTAATATACAAAAGGCTGGGGTTAGTAAGATTTTTTCTGTTCTTACAAATTTATACTTTTATTCAGCAAAGACAAAGACTTTTTCATTGTTACAAAAATCAAATAAATGCTGTGCTATTAAAAAATTATATTTATCAAAGAATAATAAAAAAAATTCACGGTTTCTATAAATATATAAAGCAGCACAACTGTTTTCGACACTGATAATAATAAGAAATATTAGAATGAATTCTAAAGGTTCATGTGACACCGAAGACTAAAGTTATGATGCTGAGAAAACAGCTTTGTCATCACAGGAATAAATTACATTAAAAAAAAAAATTAAAAAAATAGAAAACAATTATTTTATATTTTAATAATATTCACAATATTTTCTGTATTCTTCATCAAATAAATGCAGCCTTGGTGAACATAAGAGACTTCTATAAAAAAAGGTAGTGTTTCAAAAAATCTAAAAGTTTTTAATTGTTGATGATAGTTTATCTAATATACAGTATCTAATGGTTCTCACAACAAAAAAACTAATTAAAAACATGCATTCAACTTAATTATAAAGTGACATTAATCTTGAGCTGATTTGAGAGGTTTGTGTATGTGTGTTTATTTAGGAGTATGCGGGTGACGGGTTACGGACGCTTGCAGTGGCCTATCGGGATCTGTCTGAGGAGCAGTGGGAGGAGTGGTCAGAGCGTTTCCGTGGCGCTGATAAGGCCACAGACTGCAGGGACGACCGGCTGGCTGCTGTCTATGAGGTGATCGAACAGGACATGATGGTATGTTTGTGAGTCCAATTCTTTTTGGTTTGTTTTCCATACCATTTTTTATTTTTGGGTGAATAATACCAACTAAATACTTGTTATAGTTGTTGGGGGCAACGGCTATAGAAGATAAACTGCAAGAGGGGCGTTCCTGAAACCATTGCCATTCTCTCACTGGCAAACATCAAGGTCTGGGTGCTCACTGGAGACAAACAGGGTAAGAACTGTATCAGATTCTAATGGCTTGCAGATCATTTACTTAACATAATTGCATCTTGAATGAGTCTTTTTCTCCCTTTGTGATAGAGACTGCAGTGAATATTGGCTATTCCTGTAAGATGCTGACGGATAACATGACGGAGATCTTCATTGTAAATGGACACACTGTCCAAAGTGTACGTGAAGAACTGAGGTACAACGCTGACGTTTGCCCGAACCGTCCAGCCATCCATCACTCCATGAAATATGAGAGATGCAAATTTTTCACAGAAGGCATTTTTATTTTATTTTAGGAAAGCAAGAGAGCGAATGCTAGACTCAGCACGCACCAGAGATGGAGGGAAGGAAGTTGAAGCTCAGGGATTGGGTGGGGCGTGTGCCTTTGGAAATGGATGTGGAGGTGGTGGTGCTGCTAACTGGATACCTGATGAGAGTAAATGCCCCCCTCCTCAGGCTCCGCCCTCCTCATTATTGGGAGTCGATCAGTGGAGAGTTTGCCCTCGTCATCAGTGGACACAGTTTGGTAGGTAGGAATAGCATTCAGGAATGTAATAAGACGGAATGAGCCATAAGTGTATTAGGGTATGTTTACAAGATAACAATGGACTAAAACAGAAAAAGGTTTTCCTTTGCATTTTTTTGCATGCATTTTTTCGCATGCAGACACCACCATTGCATAAACATTGCGCAAGTGAATTACAACATTGTGAGCACAGTGACAAAGCTTGCATGTAAAATATAAACCTGCAGAAATAACAAAACCTAAACTCACACAAATCACCACGTTGCAAGGTGAAATAACCAAACTGCGAGTCCTGACAGATCTCACATGCGCAGAACTGACCACAAACGCAAGTTCTGTTCTGTGCTTGCGTGCAAATCTGAACACATTCACGTGCGAGATGTAATCTTCACGCAGGGCGGGTTCCAAACCTATGTGTTAACAATTGCTATTAGCTGCTGGCCTTCTCTGAAACAATTATTTTGATTGGCTGCTTGTATTACGTCAAAGGGATACGTTTTCTTTTTGAGTTCAAGACAGTTTGAGTTTGACAATCTTAATAGCTGTAAGATTCCTTCTGCATTGGAGCAGCAGGTTTCCATTAAGGCAAACATTCTCAGTTTCATAAATGAACGATGCTCTAAATGCTAACAGCAAATTACAGTTAGCCATTTAAAATGAAAGATGAAAGTTGTGATATTAATCTTGTACACTAGAGCAACAGTCTCATTCCACAGGATATTTTAAGCCTAATGTTTTTCCTATCAGTTTCCAGAACTAATATATGCTGGCTTTTGCTTGAATATGCTCATGTGTCATGTTTGCTTGCTTGTCCATTTGCGATCGTATTGTCGTTCACTTCAGCTATGATATTTACTTATTCATTTCCACACCCTATATGCCTGGAGCATCTAAACCTTCTCCACTGTCTGTTTCAAGCGTAAGAAAAAGTGTGTACGAAAAGTACGATAATATACTCCTAATATATGTTTGTTTCTTTTGGTTCCTCTTTTCGTGATCGCTATAACCCTCTAATCTAATCATTGTAATATATTCGTTAGTTGGTCTGTCATGCTTGTGCTATCGAGTTGTTCATGAGAACTTTGTTTGTATTTTTGGGATGTAAAGGATGACTTTTTCACTGAACATTCAACCTGGATTACCATAGTAACACACACATTTCTTTTACTTATTGATGACATCATATCCTCGTCCGGCTGGCACAGCAGATTCCGCCACAGTTGTTGCCTGGGTTACGTATGTGTGAGGCGGAGCTATACAAATTATGGCGTGTTTGTTTTGGTGATTTGAAATCAGCATCGGTCACCAGAAAGCACCCACCTTTAAGTAAAATGACAGTTTGTTTTGTGTAGTATTTCTGCATTCCAGTATTATAATTTCTACAAAAAATATTACTCGATTGTTTTATTACAGTGTTTTCTTGGTCATGGGCCATTAAAACCACATATTTAATTTCGTTTTCAGGCCCCCAAAACGCCGTTGTCGTGTAACTGAATGGCCAAAACACGGAAAAAGTTTTCCGTTTTTAGTTATGTAAACCAGTGGTTCCCAACCACGTTCCTGGAGGCCCACCGACAGTGCACATTTTGCATGTCCTCAATCAAACACACCTGATTCAGGCCATCCACTCATTAGTAGTGACTCCAAAACCTGATGTGGGTGTGTCAGACAAAGGAGACTTTTTTTTTTTCTTCATATTTATATTTAATTATTTCAGTATAATTTACATATTTCAGTTTTAGTCATTTTAGTACTTAAACTTATTTCAGTTTCGTTTCTAGTATTTTTAAGTTGAAGTTTTTCAATGATTATTTATATAATATTTAAGTTTCTTTACAAAAAAAAAAAAAAAACAGTTAAAACGAAAGGATATGAATGATCCCATTTTTAAGAATCAAATAAATGGTATTTAGTTCAGTTTAAGTAGAAGACATATTTTAGCTGTTTTAAGCTGGTCCAAGTTGGTGTTTTACTGGTTTAGATGGACCAGCAAACCGGCTTTGGCTGTTTTAAGCCATTTTTTCAACAGGAATATTAAGACATTTTTTCTTGTCTTTCTGGATCAGGCTCATGCATTGGAAGCAGATATGGAGCGTGAGTTTTTGGAGACGGCGTGTGCTTGTCGAGCAGTGATCTGCTGCAGAGTGACTCCTCTTCAGAAAGCTCTGGTGGTGGAGCTGGTTAAACGACATAAGAAGGCGGTCACACTCGCCATCGGAGATGGAGCCAATGATGTCAGCATGATAAAGAGTAAGAAAAACAGATGCAAACAGCGTTGTTCAGCACTTGTTGTCTTCGCCAGGACATTGACACTTTCTTTTTGGCGCTGATTTGTTTTTGATGTGCAAATAGTCAAATTACTAGGATTGGTTAAGGCTAGAAATAACACATTTTCTGTATACATTACAAATCAATGTTGATATTGTTACTGTAAGTTTCACCATCAAAATCTCAGTGATATAATATGTAATTGTGGAATTAATTTAAATACACTTCTATTCACAAGTTTGGGGTCAGTAAGATTATTTAATGTTTAAGTCTCTTATGCTCACCAAGGCTGAATTTTTTATCAAAAACAGTACTATTATGACAAATAATTACATTTTTAAATACATATTTTTTATTTTAATACAATTTAAAATGTAATTTATTGCTGTAATAGCAAAGCTGAATTTTCAGCATCATCACTCCAGTCTTCAGTGTCAGAAATCATTCATATACAGTATGCCGATTAGCTGCTCAAGAAACATTTCATATTATTATCAATATTGAAAACAGTTGCGCTGCGAAATTTTTTTGTGAAAACCGTGATACTTTTTTTGAGGATTATTTGATTAATAGAAAGAACAGCAGTTAGTTTATAACAATGTAAAAAAATATTGACTGCCAAATTATTGCCTAATTTCTTTAAAATAAAATAAAAAAAACTCTTACTGACCTCAAACTTTAGAGTATATATTATTGTGATTTATTAGTATAATGTTGAGCTTGGGTTTATTCAGTTTGTTTAGAAGATAATTAGCAAAGTTGAAAGAATTAGTTTATTTTTTAATTGCATTCACTTAGACTTAGATATTACAGGTAAAGCACAGTGTAGGTTTTAATTCGACATAATCTTGTTTTGTGATAATTCTTGTAACCATGAGAGTATGAAATCTAATTTAACATTTTTAGTAAGTACAAACCAGTCAAGCAAAACACATTTTTAATGCGTTTGAGTTCCTTTTTTTAGATTATGCAAAGGTGCCCAGAGAAACCAGATTAGTGATGTTCGTTCCTTTGTTTAGTTTGTTGTTGTTGTGTGTGGTTGTGTTACTTCCCTCGACTGAAAAAACATCTCAGAACTTTGTCCTTGGGCTCTCACGGTGTCACAACTATATTTCAAAAGGCTGCTGTGAACATGGATAACGAGATGTGGAGGATGTGGTTTATGTCTTAATTTCTTTACACCATCCTGTTCTGTCCCTACTCAATATATTTACACACACACACACACACGCACGCACACGTTCTTGCAATGTTCCATCTTCTGTTTGTTTGATGCTATGGGTGTGGTGGTTGTGTTCAGGGGATTCTTCTGGTGGGAAGCAGTCAAGTGTCAATGAAAATGATTTGTTTTTCACACCATTGTCAATCAGTCTTTTGATGACTGTCCCCCTGGTTTTAATGTTATTTAGAGTGATTCATATCACTGTGGACTGTTCCAAATGTATGGTTTTAGTAAAAAGGAGATTTAGGTATTTGTTTATCTGCCTTAACCCAACATTACTTGATTGTTACTTGAACCGTCAGAAAGCTGATACCCAAGAGCAGGGATTTTTGAACCGTCAGAAAGCTGATACCCAAGAGCAGGGATTTTTGAACCGTCAGAAAGCTGATACCCAAGAGCAGGGATTTTCAAACTGGGCTCCAGGGACCATAAGTGGATGGATGGTGGATGGTCCCCCCCCCCCCACACACACCTCATGCTTCCATCCACTTAAGGTCCCTTATATACTGTATTTGTAGGGGTGTCAGAATTAACATTGTAACTTGAGATATTCAGTATGTTTTAGGCAATCATTGTTTTATTTAACTGTAACTTTAATGAATTAGATAATAGCCTTTTACTGATTCTAAATACTGGATTAAATCTTTCTGTGGCAAGCAGGGCAGGGCAGAGAGCCGTGGGAACGGAGCAAGGCCGTGGTACGAGTATTAATGAGCGTCCATGGCGGCAGACTCTGCTCAGCTCTGCTCGATGGCACTGCCCTGCTTGCCAGACTTTCATAATGTGATTATTTTATTACAATGACATGCATACAAAAGTTGACTTGAAAATGTTTCCCTATATATTTTACAGTACTCTAAAAGTGTATTGTATCTATTTTTTTTTAATATTTTTTTTTCTCAGGCATGTTTATAAAAGCTACTTAAATGTCCTGGCTTCAACTAAGCCCTGTAATGTATGTTGTGAAACCAGGCCTAAATGTTTAATAGTAATATCTTTGGTAGCCTGGCATACTCAATTCTAGTCATAATATGAGTCTGGTACCGCTCCATTGAGCTTTGATTATGGGGCGTGTTTCAACCGATGCCAGGAAAGACCTCAATTGGATAGACCTACAACCAATCAGAACAGCGATGTTGTAGGTAAAGTTAGTTGTCAGTTGTCAACAGAACTCAACTGCACTGTGTTGTCAAGCATGAGTTTTTCCCCATGTCCGCAGGTTGAAGCGACCCCAATTATGTGATTACATAAACCCAGGAATGCGAAATTTAGTAGAGCAACGTGCTAAAAATAAATATATTTTGCCAAACTGTATTTTTTTTTTTTCCCGAGAATTTTTCTGAGAGAAATAGTGAAGGTGAATGCATATAGAACAAGTTCTCCGTTTAGGATTAGAGCAAATTCAACCCAAAGCACCTTTGATGACATGGATGATTACGTTACTGTTGATCATCTGTCCATCATCGTCTAAAGCCCGCCCTGACAATTTCATTGGTCCGAACAGTTTCTTTTCGTTCATAATTACTCCTCTATGGAGCGAGGCCAGACCGAATTGCCCGAGCAAAAAATGTTGTGGGCGGGGTTTGAAGTACAATTTAACAGTTTAACCATGTTAATTAAATTGAATCAATACAGTAATCATACTATTAAATATTAAGTAACATTAGAAAACATTGACCTATTACTAACTTGATATTTATTATTTAATTTACTTAAAGCTGCAGTCCGTAACTTTTGGCACTCTAGCGGTTAATTGACACTGCATGTGTCTTGTGGAAGAACATTGCAGCCGGATCTACTTCTCTCTGTTTATGTCTATGGCGAGTCACGCAGGGACTGTGCTCCTCCGCAGCGGTTCCTACCAGGCCGGTCTGAAATAATCCCAATATAAACACTTATTGTAAGTGTACCATAATGATTCAGGGTAAGACAAACACACGGTTTGGAAAATGGATTCATGTTGTACATTCTCATTGTATCATTTTTGTAAATCTTGAACACAAAAAAAAGTTAAGGACAGCAGCTTTAAGAAGAGTTTGCTTCTTACTCGCTTTACTCCAGTTTTCCCTTTAAATTTGCTTTCTTTTTTTTTGAAAAACAAGGCAATTGGTTTCCAGACATTTTTAAGTAAACTGAACTTAGTTACATATATATGTATATTGCTGCCTTAGTTTCTACTTTAAGCTGGGAGTCTGCTGTAAGAGGTTTATATTGAAATCAAATTACTCCCAAATTTACCAGTTAAATCCAATTGCAAACCCTTCAAGTTAGATCAAATATTAAATTGAACAGCATTATCTGAATTAGCATGTTTTTCTCCTTCTGTAGCGGCTCACATTGGCGTGGGCATCAGCGGTCAGGAGGGGATACAGGCCGTGCTGGCATCAGACTACTCATTTTCCCAGTTCCGCTTCCTGCAGCGACTTTTGCTGGTACACGGACGCTGGTCCTATCTGCGCATGTGCCGTTTTCTCTGTTACTTCTTTTACAAGAACTTCGCCTTCACTATGGTGCACTTCTGGTTCGGGTTCTTCTGTGGGTTCTCAGCACAGGTGAGAGATTCATTCTGAGGCTCAGAAAAAGTTATTTATGAGGTGATGTCTTAACCTCTGTTTACTGCGATTTCTTTCATTTAGACTGTCTACGACCAATACTTCATTACTCTCTACAATATCGTATACACATCCCTGCCTGTGTTAGCCATGGGCATCTTCGATCAGGTAAGAAAAAGCGTACATCAAATACTAATTTTTGTTTACATTTTATATGAAACCCCACCACAAACACTGTCTATTTCAGGATGTTCCTGAACAGAGGAGTCTGGAGTATCCAAAGCTTTATGAGCCGGGCCAGCTGAACTTGCTGTTTAACAAGCGAGAGTTTTTTATCTGTATCGCACAAGGAATCTACACTTCGGTGGTTCTGTTCTTCATTCCGTACGGTGTTCTCTCGTACGCCACACAGAGCAGTGGAGTCCCACTGGCAGACTACCAAACTTTTGCAGTAACTACAGCTACGGCCCTTGTAATCGTTGTCAGCGTCCAAGTGAGTCTATGTGGAAAGCTGGTCAAGATTAAACATTAGCGCTTAAGTAGGGCTTCTGAATGTATATATGGTTTAGTGGTTCTCATTTTGTTATTTAGTGTTTAAGGTTGTGTACTGTGACAAGACATTTTGTTAGATATTTAAATGGCTGAAGCTCTTTGTTACTTGTTTATAGATTGCTCTGGACACGGGTTATTGGACGGCAATAAATCACTTCTTTATATGGGGCTCTTTGGGTATCTACTTCACTATCCTCTTCGCTATGCACTCCAGCATCCTGTTCAGCATCTTCCCCAAGCAGTTCCATTTCCTTGGTGAGTAAGCACTCTTTGGCCCAACAGAAATCTTGAACAAAAACCCACATTTAATAACGTCTATACAGTGTGTGTCACAAGCACAAGTTATGAGCCAATACATCTGTAAATGCAGATAGCATTAGTCTGTATTCAGGTTTTTAAATGACAAAATAACTGTTTATGGATACACTACAATTCAAAAGTTTGGGGTCATTAAGCTTTTTTGTTGTTGTTGAAAAAAAAAACCTTTTGTTCTGCAAGAACACATTAGTGATAAATAAACTAAGTGCTAGTATTTGTTACAAAAAAACTTAAAGAATCCTGAAAAAGTATCACGGTTTCCACAAAAATAACTATTTTCAACGTTGTTTCAACACTGAAGACTGGAGTGATAATGCTGAAGATTCAGCTTTACCATCACAGAAATTATTACGTCGGAAAAAAATGAGTTTTTAAAATAAATTTGGTGCTGTCACCTGTAGCATGCTAACATGTGGGATTATTTTATTTTTAGTTCACAGAAAGATGCATGCCAGAATCGGGTACTCTTTCGCGCTTGAATGAACAATAACACAGAATTATGCCAAAATGACCGTTTTGTTGAGTATTCTCATGAGAGTAGTCTTAATGTCTTAAATTAACTTGTGAGACTGTGACACCGCGTCAGATCCGTGTTAGCAGCCTAAAAAAACATTTGCTATGATGTCTGTCATTAATATTAATCAAAGAACAAACAGACATAATTGTGGCTTTAATAATCTATATTTAATGTATAATGTGAAAATTGTTTTGAAGTTCACTTAAAATAGTTTTTTAAAGCCTTAAAAATGTTGCTTTGCTTTCAATTATGCTGTAATGTTGAATGTAAATCGTTAATATTAAAAATATATATATTTCATAGAGACATCAGTAGCAGTATTAGTATCAGTGATATTGGCTTTCATTCATAAAAAGAAGCCATTACAACAAATATATGAAGCAGGAAAAATAGGGTAAGGATTTGAGCGAGTTTGACAATGGCCAAATTGTGATGGCTAGAAGACTGGGTCAGAGCATCTCCAAAACTGCAGCTCTTGTTGGGTGTTCCCGGTCTGCAGTCGCCAGTATCTATCAAAAGCGGTCCAAGGTAGGAACATTGGTGAGCCGGCAACAGGGTCATGGGTGGCCAAAGCTCATTGATGCACGTGTGGAGTGAAGGCTGGCCGGTGTGGTCCGATCAAACAGAAGAGCTACTGTAGCTCAAATTGTGCAAGAAGTTAATGCTGGTTCTGATAGAAAGGTTTCAGAATACACAGCACATCACAGTTTGTTGCGTATGGGGCTGCATAGCCGCAGACCAGACAGGGTGTCCATGCTGACCCCTGTCCACTGCCGAAAGTGCCAACAGTGGGCAAATGAGAATCAGAGTGGTGTGATGCTTTGGGCAATATTCTGCTGGGAAACCTTGGGTCCTGCCATACATGTGGATGTTACTTTGACAAGTACCATCCTACCTAAGCATTGTTGCAGACCACGTACACCCTTTCATGGAAACACTATTCCTTGGTGGCTGTGGCCCCTTTCAGCAGGATAATGCACCCTGCTACAAAGCAAAAATGGTTCAGAAATGGTTTGAGGAGCACAAAAACGAGTTTAAGGTGTTGACTTGGCCTCCAAATTCCCCAGATCTCAATCCCATCTAGCATCTGTGGGATGTACTTAACAAACAAGTCAGATCCATGGAGGCCACACTTCGCAACTACAGGACTTAAAGTGTCTGCTGCTAACATCTTGGTGCTAACATCTTGATGTTAACATCTTAACGTCAAAAGAGACTTATTTCAAAAACATAAAAGAAATCTTACTGACCCCAAACTTTTGAACAATAGTATATAAATTTCCTTTGGCAAAGGAACCAACTGTTGAAAAAAGAAATAATTAAAATACAATGACAAGTAAATATACTACAAAATACTGTCTTTAAAATATGCATGGATTTTAAATTTTGTATTGTTCATATTTTATCTTGTTCAAAATGTGTGTGCATTTGGTGTAAGTATGTGTAGCTTATTTTGTTTTTGTGTGCATACCATGTGCGAATTAACCACAGGAAGTGCCCACAACACGCTCGGACAGCCAGTGGTTTGGTTAACTATTGCTCTGGCTACCGTCATCTGCATTGCTCCAGTCCTTGCTTTCCGCTTTCTCAAACTGGCCCTTAAACCTCAGCTCTCAGATACCGTAAGTATGCGTGTGATACTAGTTTGTCTGGCCTCCATCTTTGAATATGTTATGTTTTATGTTTATATTCAACCAAACATTCATTATTAATATATCACAGCAAAGATCTGTCTCACACAATACTTAAAATGATTATATTTAATGAATATTCTTTATTTTCTATGTGATAACTGTGTAAATCCCTAGTCAGTTTTAGTGATTGTATTTCTTGATGTGGTTATTTGTATTTGTGTTAGTTTGAGTGAAATAATGTTTTTTAATGTTAATGTTTAATATAAAAATATATATAAATAAACACAAATATAAAGGATAAATATAAAGGATAAAATTATCAAAATAAATGTTTGGTTGATTATTGCATATTCTGATTCATAGCATAGATCATATTTGTTTCACATCAGTAGGTTTGACACATTTTGTAGTTTCTGGTTTTCCCCTCACACTCATCCTCGCCCCTTGTTACATTCTCACTCTCTTTCTGCAGGTGCGCTACACTCAACTTGTGCTGCAGAAAAAGCGGAAGCCTGGTGGGCGTGCGGGTCGTGGAGTGAGCGGTTCAGGAGTAGCCAGTGGCAGTGCTCTTGGTCGTTTGGGGAGAGGCGGATCACGCCGCTCCGGTTATGCGTTTGCTCATCAGGAGGGCTTTGGCGAGCTGATCACTTCGGGGAAAAATATGCGGCTGAGTTCGCTGGGTCTCGCTTCTTTTGCTTCCCGCCACAGCAGCAGTTGGATCGATACCCTCCGTAGGAAAAAACACGCTAACAGCCCTGGTGTGCAGAACACCCCGCCCACCGGAGATGACAGCGCCGCCTCCTCTCAAGCCCCACCCCTTTCCACATCTTCCTCAGTAAATTGTCGTCAAGACACAGTGGCAGGCGAGGCAGGGCAGCAATTCAATGAATTCGTCATCACTCACAGCCCTGATGATATCTCTCTCAGCGTGCTCAGGTGTGCAGACAGAGAGACGGGAGGATGTAGTACTGGAACAATGCAGGTAAATATGCATCTGAAAACAAGTTCAAGCACAAATTGTATACATATACACCACAAGCAGGCCAACATATACAAATATAAGACATTATGTAACACATGACCAAGGGTTGATATGACATTTTGTGGATTGATAAAAAAAAAAGTTAATTTCCCCCAAGGAGAAAACGGCAGGAAACAGATCTATTAAAAACACTTTCATTTCTCACTTTTTGCAGATAGTAGTGGTCTCAGCTATAGCTGCCGGGAGTTCCTCAGTATTTAGGAAAATGCTTATAGTTTATATGGTTCATTATTTTTTGTAATATATACATTATTGTTCAAAATATTGTCACTAAGATTTTTTGTTTTAAAGCAATTAATACTTTTATTCAGCAAGGAAGCATGACAATGATCAAAAGTGACAGAGAATATTTTTGTAATAATGCAAAAGTCTTTAATTTTAAAATAATGTTGTAACTTACTCATCAAATAATCCGGAAAAAAATGTATCACATGTAACATGTTAAGCAACAACATTGATAATAATAAAAAAGAATAAATGTGTCTTGAGCACTAAATCAACATAAACCATTTCTGATTAATAATTTTGACACTGAAGACTGATGTAATTATGCTGAAAATTCAGCTTTGACATTACAGGGAAAAAATGCATTTTAAAATATATAAATATAATAAAATATAAATATATTAAAATGTAAAAAAAAGATAAAGTTTTTGGCTTTAAATTGTAAAAATAGTTGCTATAATAATGTAGCATTATGCTGTTTAACTGTTTTTTATCAAATAAGTGCAGCCTTGTTAAGCATAAGAGCTCAAATTTTAGAACGTCTGCGTGCGTGCATGCGTGTTTATTTCCGGTGGGGACCTGACTGCACAACCTGACTGCACACAGACTCATGGGGACTCGTGTCACTGTGGGGACATAAATTCAGGTCCCCATGTGTACAAAAGCTTATAAATCACACAGAAGAGAGGTCTTTTGAAAATGTAAAAATGCATAAAGTTTTGTGTGGTGGGTAGGGTTAGTGTACAGAGAATATAGAGTTTGTACAGTATAAAAAGTTTGTACAGTATCGTCTATTGCAAGTCCCCAGAAAGATAGCGTGCCAGACGTGTGTGTGTAAATGTTTTTTCTATTCCTGAATCCACAGACTCATGGGGACTTAAAAATGTGGTTCCCATGAGGAAATCATACAGAATGAGTTTTTTTGAAAATGTACAGTTTTATGTGATGGATATGTTTAGGGGTAGGGTGTAAGGGGATAGAATATACAGTTTAATGTACAGTATAAAAAACATTACATCTATGGAGAGGCCCCACAAAGATAGTGAACCAGGCATGTGTGTGTGTTACAAATAATTCATAATACACAGTATACAAATTATGAACTTTTTTTAGGGCTGTGGTATAGACTATGTAAATATTTAAAATCAGAAAGCCTAGCTGTTTTTCTACTTCTTTTATTCCTCTCTTTACTTTGCATGTTTTTCAGAGCTTGTTTTTTGGACATGTAGCTCACACAGTGAGAGAGTTTATTTAAATTCTCATCTAAAAATGTTTAGCTTGACTATGAGATGGGACTGAGCAGCTGTTGTTGACATGCCATTGGACAAAAAAAAAGCATATAATAAATGCTGATCATGTACATAGTTGTGGTTGCAAAGGGGAGATTTAAGAGCGAACTAAATGTGCTGAATGATTTCTGAAATGGTAGACAACACTATTTAATTAGTAGTTAGTTGTGGTATCCCGATCCATTGTTTAGGTAGAAAGGTATACGGTTTAGTAAGTAGCTTTAGGTAATTAATAGTAATGTGATTCCATATGAAAAAATGACTGGTGAGAAAACAGAAGTTAAGAAAGTTTTTTGTTGTGTGCACCAGCTCTGCTCGGCACTCCAGACTCGATGGACTGAAGAAATTAATGTACCGGTACTGTGGATATTAAAATTGTATCCACACAAATTGTCATTTCTTCTTTTCAGTCCATCAAAGTCATATGTGAGTAAAAACACACTGAAGAGCTGCTTTATAGTAGAAAATGAAGTTCCACATCAAAAAAATCCCCAGAGCACAACTACCTATTACGTAATCGGCAGGGGCCATTGGCAGTTTAAAGGTGTTTACTAAATGGAGCAAACTTTTCCAGAAAGTTTGCTATGGCAAGCTGTTTTGAAATCCTGAAACGAACTCCAAACGAACTTGATTTTGTTCAGAATGATGTCAGACTATATCATTCTTTGATTTTGCTTGAAGTAAATCCGGGCCTTAAGAGGCACCTTTACTCTAGTGCATTTCATGTAGGTAATATGACCATGTGTTTTGTGTTGTTTATTAGTCCTCTTATTGATTCTTTTTTCTAGGAAGCAGCATTTGTGTGGAAGGGATCTGGAGCTCGTATCAGTGGTGCCAACAGCCCTGGACCTCCTCCCATTGCAGAAGAAACCTCCAGTGGAGAGTGATAGATAAGACTAGACCAACTGGAAACCTTCATGTAAATGCTCATGTTTCTGTCTGAGGACATGGCCAGAGAAGACAGCCCCCCAGACAGTTTTGGAGTAAACACACTTAAAATACACATGGAAATGGACGCAGATTCAGTAGACAAACTGTGTACACAGACGACACAAAGGGTTTCACCCCTCACATCTCCTGTATTGTTCCCATTCTCAGATTTCTTGTCAGTGAGAAGGACAAATTTGGTGTTATTTGAGCTGTTTATGACTGAGTTTTTCATTCTAGCCAAGTTAACAGACAACAAACCACTAAATAACATTGCCATTCTGATATTGCATCACACCTGACCTATAGCTGATGTCAATTGTTCTCATATACTACATTACATTTTACGTTACACTTAAATATTCATTCTTTTTCATTGTCATTCCCAATGTTTGACATTTAAAAAATTTGTCTCATATTTTACCTAAAATATATCAATACATATTACAATATATTAATGTATTACACACAGGGCTTGACATTAACACCCGCCAACCCACCAAATGCGGGTGTATTTCAGCAGTGGAGTGTAACACGGTCGCTCCTACTATCCACTTTTGCGGGTTGAATTTTATAGGCCTATATAATATATACATTTTTCAAATGTAGTCTTTTAAAAAGGCATCTGAAATAAACTAAGTGCAATGTAGTGTTGTCAAAAATATCGATTTTTCGATACATATCGATACTGAAATATCGTAAAAGCTTCCAATACTCATTTTCCGCAGAATAGATACACGGTCCCAGCTGCGCTTTCTCTCTCTCTTATCTCTCTGACAGCGAATTGACGCACAAACCCCTCACACACACACTTCCCCTCGCTCACTCGTTTTATTTGCTCCGGATGAATATTGCTGGTGTTACAGGGCTTGAAATTTAGCTTGGGATTGCACGGATTGTGCATAATTTTACTAATTCCCAAAGTGTGCGCGCATAAAGCCACCTCTCAGTACTAAATTTAGTTATTTTTCCTAGGTTATTGCGCTTAAACAGTCAAGCACAAAAAATAATGTCAAAATGACTCTTGGCGTGTAAACAGTTAATTATGTTTTAAGTGAATGTAAACAGTTGAGAAAGAAAATGCATGTGTAACAGTATAATGGATCCGTGCGTCAGGTCTTAAAGTGACAGCAGTCCAAATTAGGAGATAATATTAAACATATCTATATGGCAGTTTTTCCATGGTATCGATGTCAAAATTGTGGCCAGTGAAAATGCTAGTAACTTAGGAAAACCACTAGCCACAGTGGCTGGAGAGCAAAAAAGTTATTGTCAAGCCCTGATTACACATATAACAGTTTCAAGTAATGGTTATACAAGTATTACTGATAACTAAAGGGCCCGCAGCTTTATCAGATTTAAGGTTTTTGTATTCAAATTGATTAGTTCTGTATCTTTTTCATTTGAAATCTCAGTCAAGTCATGTATTGTCTTTATCTAAGGGTGGTTTAACTTTTTTCTTCCTTTTTTCAATCTCACAGTGACTTTCTCTCTTGTGGTCTCATACTGTTAAGATCATTTTGTCAGCATATTGTTTTGCTGAGTCAAATACTTCAGCTTTTTATCTGTTTGTTGCTCAAAGGTTAGTAAATCTACTTCAAATTGGGCAAGCGAATTTCCCATGTGCTGATAGGCTGCAGGTTTTTCCCCACTGTTGAAAATAGCACTAAGATATGTGCGGTGTGTGATAATACACTACAGTTCTCAGTGAGAACGTGACTCTGCTGGATGAACCCATTCTTCCTCATCCATTTCTTTGCACCATATTGGTGCTCCAACCCTGTCTACTTGACTAGAAGTCCAATTCAATCCCAAAATCTGCTGGACCCTTGAGGGTCTAGCCATTTGCCCAATGGTGATGCATTGATCCAGTGGACTGTGATAACAAATATGTTTTTTTAAGTTGTATTAAAATAATTCACATAAGAGTTACCAAATGGATTCCACCTTGACCGTTCTGGTCTAAATGTGGCCTTTACCAGTGTTTGAATTTAGGTAAATGGGCTAATAATAATGTAAACAAACAATTGTGTGTGTGTGTGTGCGTGTGCGT
Source organism: Gobiocypris rarus (assembly GCA_023029165.1). Taxonomy (NCBI): domain Eukaryota; kingdom Metazoa; phylum Chordata; class Actinopteri; order Cypriniformes; family Gobionidae; genus Gobiocypris; species Gobiocypris rarus. The sequence goes on along the minus strand of CM040926.1, from coordinate 21,519,060 downwards.
GTGCGTGTGCGTGTGCGTGTGTGTGTGTGTGTGTGTGTGTGTGTGTGTGTGTGTGTGTGTGTGTGTGTTTTATTATGAGATAGACCAAGAAAGTTGATAAAGATGTTTGAAAAGTAAATGAGCTCCATACTTGTCCTGTTCCCTGTATAAGTTAGACCTAGCTCTCATACCGTTAAATGGGTAACAATTATATATGCCTTAAAAGCTAAATGTGTGTGTTCATTTTTTTTTTTTTATGTCTCTTTCTATCAACACATTAAAGTATTTACATACAGTATAATGCAATTATAGGTTACAAGTCTAATACCCAGCAAGCAATAGTTGTCATTTCACTGTCTCGGTACACCCGATATAGTCTGGCTATGAGTAGCAAAATAACCTTGAATTTGGTTACATGTCATTTTTGCCAAAATAACTTAGAGATGTATGATATTTCATCATGTAAGCGAAGTCAACCGTGATTACAAGGTGTTTGGTTTTATTTCTTTGACATGTTCATGTTCTAAATGACTAGTCTATTCTTGGGCTATGGTTAGACGTCTATTAAATTTTCACTAACTGTCCAAATATTACCTTGTCTTAGCCTAGACATCAGGGCTGTGTTTGGACGGCTCTTTCAAAAGCAAATTGCTTGTTGGATCTCTTTCGGTGTCTGTTAGCCAAAATAATGGAATGGTCCACATGACCTGTGAAGTAAACAGTGGATAGCCCTGCTGTTGTGAATGAGCCAAGTGAATAATGGAAAATGGATTATGATTAAAATATTTTAGTAATGTAAAAAACTTGATAAATTGATAAATGATTTCTAATGGAATAGTTCACCAAATTTTTTTTTTATTATTATTATTTTTTTATTGTCATAATTTGCTCTCCGTCATGTTCCAACCCTGTATGACTGTATGAGATTTTTTGACTCTTGCCCTGAATTGTACTGCTCACTTTTTCCCGTGCAATGAATGTGAACTGAAGATGTCAAACTTTAAAAAGGGACACAAAAACGCCTTTAAAGAAGACCATATGATTGGTCATATCATTTAACATCTCTGTTCTCACAAGAGAGAAAAAAATGCCCGTTTTGTGAACGATTTGTTCTTTTGAGTTGGATCTTTTCAATGAATCAATTCGGTTCACAAGACTCGTTTGAATGAGTCAGTCGCGAATTGGGCTGATTCGGTTCTAGAGTTCGTCTCACTCACAATGATCCATCCGCAGCATTAAATACTTTAGGGATTATTATTCAATTATCAATGAATAGCGAGCACGAATATGAACTTCTATGACGGTTTTATACAGACAGTCAACATGAGGGTGGATAAATGAGGGAATATCATTAATATAGGCTAATGTAAATTTTGCTAACAACGTAATTTATGTATCCAACAGGACCTCAAATGAATTTCGATATTCTGGTGACCCTCATCAACATAGTAGATCATGGGTCATGGACTTCTCTGTAGTATAAACCTAACCGCAAACAGAAAAATTTTGTTTCTCGGTCTTTGCCTTGTCAAATAGGAACTTGTTTGTCTTTGTGTCTCGCAGTGTCGCAAGAGCGGATTTGTTAGTAACAGACAGTCTAATGTGGAGAGGAGAGGAAGGGGCAGCAGTCTTCAGCTTCTCTCACAACAAACGAGCTCCGGGTCGTAATTACCTTGAAGCAACTGACAATATTTTTGTCAAATAATTAGTTAATGCTTGTCCTAGATCTGTGCAATGCTCATAAAGCTTTTTTAGGTTGATGTGGGGAAAAATGTAAATAATCATCTCTTTAAACTTGCTGAACGGGTTGGCATTATGACCCGTTATGCCCATAGTGCATATTTTGGTGGCTGAATGTTTTTTTTTTTTTGGTAGTAAAAACTATAATAATGTGGACCCGATCTACACTCATGTTTCTTTTCGGTGCATTGGCTGTGATTAAAGTTCAATCTGCCCAAGAAGATGAGCTGTGTCCTCGACCAGGTAGGCTAATTAATAATTTAATTTCAAAATACAATCTTTTTTTCTTTTTTTTTTTTTGTTATTTAGCCTAACCCATATCAGTATGTTAGCTACTTGTATTGCAGTATATTTTAACTACCTGCATTAATGAACTCTCTTTCGTGGTCTTGTAGTGTGATTCATCTCTGACTCGGGTTAATGGTTAGTCTAATGATGAGCGCTTTAAAGAAGCTAATATTAATACATCACACCACGGGGCTTTTAAACGGTTATGTGTGAGCTGTAAATAAATAAACCCATAGAGAACAGTAAAGCAATAATTTGTGTATGTTTCCTAAGTAGCTATCAGGCAGGGGTTATATTACATTATTTTTAATAAAACAGGTAATCATGCACTTTCTTTGATCATGTTTTATATAATTATTCTTTTATAAACTTTTTAGTTTGCCTTCATCATTTATTATTGTTATTATTTTCCATTTTAAATCTTAAAATTCTAAAACATTAAAAATAAAATGAGTTAGGCCCATCACGTTTAAATTAATTTTGTGGAATTTTTATGTCTATATTTTATTATTTATAAATTATTAATATCTGTATTTGACTAAATGATTTAGTCACCACATCTCTACATCTCTTGACAAAGGCTACATGTTTGCCAAAATGTTCTTAAGAGAGTGTGCAGTTATAATTTCTTTTCATTAAGTTTACTTTTCTGTGTGTTTGCTTTGCTGTGTAATTTCCACCACAATAATTAAAGCTATAGAGTAAACTAGTTTGCTAAATATAGCTACAACATGAAAAGCATGCATGAAATAAAGTAATTATGATATACGAGAGAAAAAGAGGATAAATTATTATAAATTTCACTTGTGATGAGATTTTGTCACACTTTAGTTTAGGGTCCAATTCTCACTATTAACTAGCTATTAACTACGACTTTTGCCTCAACAACCTCATAATTACTGCTTATTAGCAGTTAGTAAGGTAGTTGTTAAGTTAAGGTATTGGGTAGGATGCAGTCATGCAGAATAAGGGATTAATATGTGCTTTATAAGTACTAATAAACAGCCAATATTACATAACTAGTAACTAATAACTAGTTGATAGTGAGAATCGGACCCTAAACTAAAGTATTAACAGTTTTTTTTATTTTATTTATTGTGCATAATTTACAATCAAGTTAATCTCAGAGACATTAAATGCTAGCGATTTTAGACTCGGCAAAACAAAACTGTATGTCTGCCTCCCCAAAATGTTCTTAAACGCAATATATATTTTAAGATGTGGTAGAAATGACAATGACTTTAAGGGGATCTTCTATGATTCGTGTATGTCCACATTGGATATTGTTAGTGGACAAATTTAATAAGAAAGTGAGGGTTTATTTTCTACAGTCCAAAGAGCCAAAAGTACCCATAGTTTAAGATAAATAAATCAAAGGCATCAATGAGCATTTAAAGGGGTATTTCTCTGGTAATGTATTAGCAAGTGTTTGCGTATGACACATACAAATGAAGCATAGTCTGGGCATAGATTTTATAGGCTTTCAACAGTTCTTCATTGTTTTAAAGTGCCATGAATTTGGAGATTAAAAAAACATTACATATAGTGATCACCTTTAGTCCTTCTATAAGCATTCTGGTGTTGTATTGCCTTGAATCATGTCCAACTGTTGCAACGGATGATGGATCGTGAAGAATAATCTGGGGGATTTTAATAAAAGGAAGTGAAAGCAAAAGTACCTCTGTTGCATAATTTTGTTCCATATTTAACCAACGCAATGAACTGTGGGTATAATGTACTGTATACACTCACCCATGTGTGAATATCATGTACTCAGACTAGACAACAGTACACGTGACAAAGCCCAGCTGTGCACAGAATATGATGTAAAGGATTATTAATGTGCTTATCTAACTGCTGAATGTTCTTGTTTAAAATCTTCCTCAGAGCCCCTTCCTGGAGTTTTGGCTTTGAAGTTAGGAAGCAATGTTGTGCTTGGCTGCAGAGGCGATGTCACTGTGGACGATGTGCCATTGGCTTCAACCAATGTCAAGAATAAAAAACACAGAAACAAGCAGAGAGAAGACATCACTGTCAACTGGACGTCCCAAAGAGTACATGCTAATGCTACACAGATAACCAATATGAAGGGAGATGCTACAATTGGAACATACCAAAAGATTAATTCTGGAAAGTATACCAAAAATGAAGGAGACACAACAGTCACTGATAAACCCCCGGTAACCATAAGAAAGGAACACAGCACTTCTAGACGTGTTTTGCGTGCTGTCGGCCTAACTGCTGGACATGAAGAAGAGGCCTTTGGTATCACCATGGGAACAGATCCTGATCAAGATGATTATGAGGACTATGATTATGAAGAGGAAGGGTCCAGGGTGACACGAGGCATCAAAAAGCGAACACGCTGGACTCTCAATGGACGAAGTGTGCATGTTGGAGTGGAAAGGGGTGGGATTTTAAGACGTCCACATCTCAGCTGGGCAGATGCTGGGAATTACAGCTGCTACAGAGGAGAGAGACTCATCTCCACATTTAAAATCAGCGTTGGGGGTGAGGACTTTCTTTCGCAAGTAAATTGATAACGGAGTGTCTATTCCCACTAAGTGCAAATAGCGTGCCTTGTTGCCAAGTGCTATTCGCACTAGCTCCTCCTACCAATGCCTATTTGGGCCAAACCAGATTTAAGCGCTTTGTATTATGATGTCTTTAATGGCGCAATCAGTAAAGCATATGGATTAAGCATTTTGATTTTGATGTGATTGACTGGGTTCGAATCCGCCTTGGGCAGAGTTTGTTCTCATCTCTTTTTTCATCACAAATCACACCAGAAATGCATTTACTTTCAATAAAAATTAAGAAAATGTTCTAAATGTGGAAATAAAGTGCCTGATGAAATGTTTAATAATAATAAAAGCCTTTATTGGGTAGGTGTAGGGAGGGCTTTTATTGTCCCATTCAGGCAGAATCCATTTAATAATTTTAATGAATATAATCATTTACACTCAATGCTATTATGGCGTCCTTTTAATGTACAACAACACTGGTGTAAATAGTATGTATCTTTCAAAAAGTATAAATTACATGTAATTACTATTTACACATATTGCAAAGAACTGCTACTTTAATGTGGTGTTGAATATAACACTTTTTATTGAATATATCAACTTAGTATGCTATTTAACTTAGTAAACTTAGCACTTAGTGCAATTATCATCTATCGCTATTTGCACTTAGTGTAAATAGCAATTATCATTAAGAAAATATGCTATTTTCACTGAGTGTAATATAATCAATTTGCTATTTACACTCGGTGTAAATAGCATCTATCACTATTTGCACTTAGTGCAAATAGCCGCTGCCTATTGATAAATGATTTACTACAGTACGCAGAAGAAATTCACATTCTTGTTATTTTCACAGTGCCCCCAGAGAGACCCTCTGTCTTTTGCTACAGGAAGTTTCACACCAGTAAGGTCCGCTGTGACTGGACGTCCAAGCATCCAGTAATGCCACGTCCGCTGTGTTACTTACTACTTACTAAAGGGTGAGAATGTGTCATTTGCATGAGATGGACAGAATTTATTTAAAGGGGTACTTCACCGCTGGGAAGATGAATGTGTATATAAATTGGGTCATTTAAGTAGTAGAAATGTGAAATTATTTTAGAAGTTGGTGCCTAAATGTATTTTTGGCTCATATGGATGAAAGACAACAACTCCCAGAATGCACTTGCTTCGCTGCCCTACGAGGCCACTCCCACCGGTTACATCACTTGCCCACCGACACCACCCCCACCGACATTTTGACTTTTATAGAAATTAAAATGAAACAATCAGCACATTCTGATCTCTTTTGTACACTTCTCTTCCTCCCTCTCTCTGTCCCTCCAAAGATTGTTTGGTAACATCACCCGTGTGCCTTGTTCATTCTCCCGGTCCCGCTGTTGGTGTGCTTTCCCCATGGAGGAGGGTGACAGAGCTCTCCATGTGGCAAAACTGTGTGTGTCTAACACAGCAGGCACCGCCACGAGCCCTGACCTCAGCTTCAAGCTGCACGACATCAGTGAGTGCTTGTGTTTTTCTGTCGTGTAGGATGTGTTGTTTAGTTACTTTTAAAAGCATACCACCAATTTGTTTGTGAAATGAACATCTCTTTTTTTTCTCTCTGTAGTTAAGCCAGACCCCCCATCCAGAGTAGTGGTGAGAGCAGTCGAGGGCCAGAACCATATGCTTAAAGTATCCTGGTCTTATCCCAGTTCCTGGAAGCATGGCTTCTATAACCTGCATTTCCAGCTAAGATACCGACCACAGCTTGCGGAGCTGGTAAAGTTGGAGGGCTTGTATATACTTATGCATAGATCTTTTGGATGAAATGACACAATGGCTTACTTTGAGTTATGTGTAGAGTCTGTGTCTATATTTTTGAGTGCTTGTATTTGTATTTAGTACCAGTCAGTGTTGATAGATGACCAGATGTACAGACGACAGTCCTGGATGATTTATGATGCTCTGCCTCACACTCAGTATGAAGTGCAGCTTCAGGCCAAGGATGAGTATGACGGTGTCTGGAGTGACTGGACTGATATTGTCTTTGCAGTCACTTGGTCAGGTAACAAAATGCATGGTCATTTTTAATACTAATTTTAATTTATTAAATAAAAAGGGCTTATTCAACTTCTTTCCTACATTTAGATATGTGGGCAAATCCATTTTTGTCTCAGTACATGCATTGTTTTAGTTTGGCAGGGTCGCCGCTAGCTTAGCTTAGCATAATGAATGGAATCCTAAGTTGCCAGCTAGCATGGCCCGAGTAAAAGGGATCCTGCCAAACTAAAACAATGCATGCACTGAGACAAAAATGCATTTGCCCACATTTCCTAAATGTAGGAAAGATGTTGAATAAACCCTATTTCTAAAAACGGCTGAGTGTTCCTTTAAGGGCCGGGGGATGAACATTTATTTAATTTGAAGATCAGGGTAAATTTTACTTCATTTGTCTTCCGGGAAACATGTAAGTTCTGTTGCTTCTGAAGGGCAGTAGTAAATTAAATTTTTTATATTTAAACTAAATATGAAAACTTTGAAAGTCTTAATCCATTTGACACATTTTGAGCACTGAATATGGATAATTTTGCTTGTGATGGCTCACACGATGAAAGAATGATTATAAGTTGTGAAGAGCTTGACAGTTTTACTGAGATTCAACATGTGTGCATTTAGTCATTGTGCAAATTGTAGACAATTGACTAACTCTTTTGCTCTTTTTGCCAAAACTAATGCAATTTGTTTAGATCTATAAGAAATTCGGTAACACTTTTATTAGTTTTATTAGTTAACATTAGTTAATGTATTAGTTAACATGAACTAACCATGAACAACACCTCTGTTCAGCATTAGTTAATCTTTGTTAATGTTAGCTAATATAAATCCAGCTGTTCATGGTTTGTTCATGTTAGTTCACAGTGCATTAACTAATGTTAACAAGATTGTAATAATGCTTTAGTAAATGTTGAAATTAACATTAACAAAGATAAATAAATGCTTTCTAAGTGCAGTCCATTGTTAGTTCATGTTAACTAATGTAGCTAACTACAGTTAACTAATCTGATGTGAACAAGAAATTAATTGTTCAGAGATCTGGACTTATTGTTTTGTGGGGGGAGTCTCATTCAAGAATTAAGCCAAAACGATTGAGAAGAACTGTAATCCAACCTGATTGAAACCTTGCTTAAGTGGGAGTCTTTGGGACAAACCTGTACTATTGATTTTAAGCGCCAAGATCAGTGTTCATCGCACAAAAGGCTCTAAACACGTTGCTTTAGTTCCCGTCCAGATGGTGTGCTTCACTAGGAGACTAGGAGAGCACCATTTAAACTGTTTGCATTGGGAAAAACATCTGATTGTCAACTGGACATTGAGCTTTCAATCAATTGGGCAAGCTCTCAAAAAGGACAGGACTTTTACAACAAACATCCAAAATTGCAAATGACAGTTTTAACTGCCAGCATTCAAAATAAAAAAACAGCCATTAAGTCGAAGACCCATTTCGTTGAAGTCTTTCACATTGTGTATTGTCTATAATTATTACCTCTTGGTATTTGTAAATATAAGAAAATATATAGCCTCTATAATCCATATATACAGGTCCTGTATATGTAAAAAATTAGCATATTGTGATAAAAGTTCATTATTTTCCATAATGTAATGATAAAAATTAAACTTTCATATATTTTAGATTAATTGCACACCAACTGAAATATTTCAGGTCTTTTATTGTTTTAATACTGATGATTTTGGCATACAGCTCATGAAAACCCAAAATTCATATCTCAAAAAATTTGCATATCATAAAAAGGTTCTCTAAACGAGCTATTAACCTAATCATCTGAATCAACTAATTAACTCTAAACACCTGCAAAAGATTCCTGAGGCTTTTAAAAACTCTGAGCCTGGTTCATTACTCAAAACCGCAATCATGGGTAAGACTGCCGACCTGACTGCTGTCCAGAAGGCCATCATTGACACCCTCAAGCGAGAGGGTAAGACACAGAAAGAAATTGCCACCGTGCACAGGCGTGTGCAGGAAATGGGCTACAGGTGCCGCATTCCCCAGGTCAAGCCTGACCTGGGCTACAGAGAAGCAGCACTGGACTGTTGCTCAGTGGTCCAAAGTACTTTTTTCTAAAGCAAATTTTGCATGTCATTAGGAAATCAAGGTGCCAGAGTCTGGAGGAAGACTGGGGAGAAGGAAATGCCAAAATGCCTGAAGTCCAGTGTCAAGTATCCACAGTCAGTGATGGTCTGGGGTGCCATGTCAGCTGCTGGTGTTGGTCCATTGTGTTTTATCAAGGGCAGGGTCAATGCAGCTAGCTATCAGGAGATTTTGGAGCACTTCATTCAACCATCTTTATGGAGATGAAGATTTTGTTTTTCAGCACGACCTGGCACCTGCTCACAGTGCCAAAACCACTGGTAAATGGTTTACTGACATGGTATTACTGTGCTCAATTGGCCTGCCAACTCTCCTGACCTGAACCCCATAGAGAATATGTGGGATATTGTGAAGAGAAAGTTGAGATGCAAGACCCAACACTCTGATGAGCTTAAGGCCGCTATCGAAGCATCCTGGGCCTCCATAACACCTCAGCAGTGCCACAGGCTGATTGCCTCCATGCCACGCCGCATTGAAGCAGTCATTTCTGCAAAAGGATTACCAACCAAGTATTGATTGCATTACTGAACATAATTATTTGAAGGTTGACTTTTTTTGTATTAAAAACACTTTTATTTTATTGGTCGGATGAAATATGCTAATTTTCATGAGCTGTATGCCAAAATCATCAGTATTAAAACAATAAAAGACCTGAAATATTTCAGTTGGTGTGCAATGAATCTAAAATATATGAAAGTTTAATTTTTGTCATTACATTATAGAAAATAATGAACTTCTATCACAATATGCTAATTTTTTGAGAAAGACCTGTATATACACTCACCTTAAGGATTATTAGGAACACCATACTAATACTGTGTTTGACCTCCTTTCGCCTTCAGAACTGCCTTAATTCTATGTGGCATTGATTCAACAAGATGCTGAAAGCATTCTTTAGAAATGTTGGCCCATATTGATAGGATAGCATCTTGCAGTTGATGGAGATTTGTGGGATGCACATCCAGGGCACGAAGCTCCTGTTCCACCGAATCCCAAAGATGCTCTATTGGGTTGAGATCTGGTGACTGTGGGGGCCATTTTAGTACAGTGAACTCATTGTCATGTTCAAGAAACCAATTTGAAATGATTCGAGCTTTGTGACATTGTGCATTATCCTGCTGGAAGTAGCCATCAGAGGATGGGTACTTGGTGATCATAAAGGGATGGACATGGTCAGACACAATGCTCAGGTAGGCTATGGCATTTAAACAATGCCCAATTGGCACTAAGGGGCCTAAAGTGTGCCAAGAAAACATCCCCCACACCATTACACCACCACCACCAGCCTGCACAGTGGTAACAAGGCATGATGGATCCATGTTCTCATTCTGTTTACACCAAATTCTGACTCTACCATCTGAACGTCTCAACAGAAATCGAGACTCATCAGACCAGGCAACATTTTTCCAGTCTTCAACTGTCAAATTTTGGTGAGCTTGAGCAAATTGTAGCCTCTTTTTCCTATTTGTAGTGGAGATGAGTTGTACCCGGTGGGGTTTTCTGCTGTTGTAGCCCATCCGCCTCATGGTTGTGCGTGTTGTGGCTTCACAAATGCTTTGCTGCATACCTCGGTTGTAACAATTTCAGTCAAAGTTGCTCTTTTATCAGCTTGAATCAGTCGGTCCATTCTCCCCTGACCTCTAGCATCAACAAGGCATTTTCGCCCACAGGACTGCAGCATACTGGATGTTTTTCCCTTTTCTCACCATTTTTTGTAAACCCTAGAAATGGTTGTGTGTGAAAATCCCAGTAACTGAGCAGATTGTGAAATACTCACACTGGCCTGTCTGGCACCAACAACCATGCCACGCTCAAAATTGCTTTAAATCCCCTTTCTTTCCCATTCTGACATTCAGTTTGGAGTTCAAGAGATTGTATTGACCAAGACCACACCCCTAAATGCATTGAAGCAACTGCCATGTGATTGGTTGATTAGATAATTGCATTAATGAGAAATTTAACAGGTGTTCCTAATAATCCTTTAGGTGAGTGTGTGTGTGTGTGTGTGTGTGTGTGTATATGTATATGTATATATATATATATATGTATATATATATATATATATATATATATATATATATATATATATACATATATATATATATACATATACATATATGTATATATATATATATATATATATATATATATATATATATATATATATATATATATATATATATACATATACACACACACACACACACACACTCACCTAAAGGATTATTAGGAACACCAAATTCCTAAGGGTTTCCTTTCACCTAACCCTGCTTTTGTATCTAAAGTAGTGGACTCATCTTATAGATGTCCAATTACAGAACTTACAGCTTTCCACCCTCCTCCGTTCTCTTCGCCAGAGGAGAAGAGATTAAATTCTTTATGTCCGGAATGGGCGCTTCATAGGTACATGGAAAGGACAGCAGGATTCAGAAAGAATGACCAGCTTTTTGTATCTTGGGCTACTCCTCACAAAGGAAGCCGTTGTCACGTCAACGGCTGTCCCATTGGATTGTAGAAGCTATATTTCTAGCTTATGAATGTAGAGGTTCTCAACCTCCTGAGGGCTTAAGGGCCCACTCCACTAGGGGCATGGCTACATCATGGGCCTTACTTAAGGGAGTTTCAGTTCAGGAGATATGTGCAGCAGCAAGTTGGGCTACACCCCACACATTTGTGCGGTTTTATAGACTAGATGTGTCTGAGCCATCCTTAGCTCATGCAGTGCTAGGGGCAAGCACACTGTGACATGTTTGATTAAGCATAGCATATGTTGTGCAATCCGGGAGTGGTCTATATCTCCCATAGTGAAACACCGAGCAAAGTTAGAACAAGAACGATGGGTTACTTAACGTAATCCCGGGTTCTTTGATAACAGAGTGAGGTGTTTCACCAACACTTCCCTTCTCGCACAGGATGGGAATAAATCTCTCTATAATGACTTCGTGAGGGGTCGACCTGAGTGATATAGGTGGAGGCGGAGCCTGATCTCAGGTCAACCTGTCTGTCAAGACAGACGTGGTGTCATTGGAGCTTCCGTAGTTGGTCACGCCCAAAGCGATTCCCATAGTGAAACACCTCACTCTGTTATCAAAGAACCCGGGATTACGTTAAGTAACCCATCGTTTTCTAGTGTAAAATATGCAAGAACAAAATGAAATACACATTGCTCAAAGAAAGTAATTGACCAGACTGCATTTTTTCAAAATTGGAATCAATAATTCTCTAAAAATAAGTCTTTTTATACATATTTTATACAGCTTTGCTGTAGGAGGAGCAAAACAACAGTTTAAAGGTTGAAACAACCATTTATTTTTGCCCTTAAAAACATGTTTGTACATTTGAATGTTTGTTTGTGTTTCTCTGTAGCTCCTGAGACAACTACTTCATCTGAGAGCATTACCTTGGTAAGTTCATTCAACACAATACCTCACATAAACACACATACATTCATATGACCATATTTAAACCTTATGTTTATTATCTCTTCCATCTTTCAGGAACCCTTTGAGATGTTTCCTGAAGGTTCTGGGGGATCTGGAGACGTGCCTGATATAGGTGAGTCTGAAACAAGGGTAACATATCTTTGTTCTCCTTCAAGTACTGTTAATCACACATCTGGTAATTCTATAATGAAACAAGAAAATGAACATGGTACCTTACTGGAAAATCAAAACAGGAAATGATCACCATAACATGTCTGAAGTTTAACAATGTGCTGTAGTTTCCAAATGTTTCAGCCCTCTGTGACCTTCCACCTCTGTCCTCACTCTCTCAGGATCAGTGGAAACAGTCGGAGCTGCTGATAATGTATATGCTACTGCATGGCTGTATGTGTTATGTGTTTTTGGGCTGTGTTTTCTTGTAGCCTTCACCACATTCATTTTCTTCAGGTAAAACTCTTCCCTTTCTCGTCTATCTTTTAATATTCATTTAACAATTTCTTAGCTCTAAAAAATCAGAGTCAAGGTCAAATTTCTCTTTAGAAGTCAGTTTTCCAATAAAATCATTTTCTTTTTCCATTTCAAATCTAATTTGTACAGTGTTTTCATTCTATTGTTTTGTCTTCTCAGGAATAGGCTGCATTTCTTGTCTAAAATAGGAAAACAGACTTTGCCCTTTACATTCCTCTACATTCTTCTCGCACACTTCCTGCTCATGTTGCCTCGGAGCAACTTCCAGAGGAGGGAAGTCCTGATGTCTCCTCACAAGTACAGCCAGCAACACTTCCTCCTGTTCAGAAAGAGGAGGAGGGCATTCATCTGCATAACATGGATTATTTTCTGTCTCCAGGGACTTAGGGTTTGCCATGGAAGATAGACAGGGATGAGTAAACAGATGAAACCTCACATGACTGATCACACACTGTGTCTTTACAGTATGGTTCAATAATAGTTGGGTCTTATTGGGTCTTGATATTTTTGACTACTAGCAAAATTATTTGTAAATAAGTATTTTTAAAGCAACTTCAACAAAATGCCTGCCATGTTGACCATGACAGTCTCACACGTGAAGCTATAAAGCACTTTTATAAGTCGATCCGAATCTCTGCTTAATGCCTTACAGGAATATTACAGGTTTCTGTATTTTATTCAACAAACACACACACATAAATTTGACTAAAAGAAATCAAGATTATGGTGAGTAACTTAGCCTACAATGAAAGTGCATGGATTTTTTTAAAGCGAACATGTGAAACTTATAATTTTATAAAAGCATTTAGATGTATTCTTCTGTTGAAACTTGAGTTATTGAGTTATAAGGGTTTTATGCATTACATTGTCGAAATGTATCCAAAACAAAGGTGTAACATTGTAAATAACACAGAAAAGATTAGTAAGTAATTTGTAATTTGTTCACAATTTACTTACTAAATGTTTCAGCACTGATACCGTGTGGATTTTAACAGACTGGTCCCATTCACTTCTATTGAAAATGATTCAATGTAAAAAAAAAAAATTTAAAAGAAAATTGCATTTTTGTGGCAATCAACATTATGCAGTGCTGTGGCATTGAGTTTAATTTGTTGAACCTGGAATAATCCTTTATATGTAAATAAGTGTTTACCTTGTAATAAAAGCAATCACCTGTTGTGAGAAGTTGTGGCCTTGTGGATTATTGTGCATGTTGACCACATGTTGTAACGTTTTGTCATAGATGAAGAAGATAGACAAAGTCTTACAAATAGAAACATTGTTTATTAATACTCAAGTAATCAAATACTCATGAACCACAAACGAGACAGCATGTAAAACACAAGAATACCAGACAAAGAATTGGAACTAATGTTACATTGGGGCATGTTGCTTGTCACATTTCACTTATATTTTTTTCCTGGGTACATCAAGAAAAAAGTATACACTGTATTAATTAAACAAACCCCTATAATGTACTAGTGAAATTAGTGTGTGTGTGTGTGTGTGTGTGTGTGTGTGTGTGTGTGTGTGTGTGTGTGTGTGTGTGTGTGTGTGGTGGGGTTGACTCTTGTGAATAATTATAGTAGGCCTATACATTTACATACTTGAAAGTTCAATGAAAACCACAAAAACATGCAATTTAGTTTAAGAAGTTTTTAAATAATAATAATAATCTATTTTATTTATATTGCACTTTACATTTAGAACAATCTCAAAGTGCTACAGGGTCAAGAATTAAAATTAAGTTAAAGAAATTAAAAAGTAAATTGTACATGTCAGTTGTATGCTTTTTAAAAATATATGTTTTAAGTTTTTAAAAAAACATCTGTAGTCTGTGGGGCCCTCAGGTGGTCAGGGAGGCGTTCCATAGCCTGGGGCAGCAGAAGCAAAGCCCTATCACCCATGCTGCAAAGCTTGGTTCTGGGGTTTGGAGGGTGTGTGAGGTTGCAGACCGGGTGTGTGAGGAGGTCTGGGGGGTGAGGAGTTCCTGTAGGTGAAGGGGGGCATGTCCATGAATGCACTGGTGAGTGAGGAGGGAGACCTTGTACTCAATTCTGAGTGGGACAGGGAGCCAGTGTAGGGATTTAAGAATAGGGGTGATGTGGTCATGCTTGCGCACCCTCATCAGGATCCTGGCAGCGCTGTTCTGTAGGTACTGGAGTCTCTGGATACTCCTGCCAGAGATCCCGATGAGGAGTGCATTACAGTAGTCCAGCCTGGAGGAGAAAAAGGCATGGACGAGCTTATCTGCATCTGGTAGGGTGAGTGTTTGACGGTGTTTGGCGATGTTCTTGAGGTCGTAAAATGATGTCTTACAGAGGTGTTTGATGTGGGTGTCAAAGGTGAGTTGTCGGTTGCTTGGAGTCACCAGGGCTGTTGTTGATGATGTTGGAATAAAACATGGAACGTGCATCCCTTAGTGCTTCTGCATACTCCCTCCTATATTCCCTGTATGCCTGTTTGTGGACAGTCAATCCAGAGGCCTTGAGCCGACGCTCAAGGACACGCCCAGTCGCCTTCATCTTTCGCAGTTGTACCAGGTGTACCAGGGTGCTGAGCGCGAGAATGAGACTGACCTGGATGTTAAGGGGGCGTGGAGGTCCAGGAGATTGCTCAGGGACTGGTTGTAGAAGTCCACAGAGTCATCAACAGAAGGGAAGTCAGTAGAGGCAGAAGAGAGAATTTGAAGGTCCAGGGTCAGGGCATCTGCATTTATGTTTTTTATTTTCCTGAAATGGATCTGTCGCTTTGGTTTGGTGTGGGTGGGGGGGGGAAGACAGCTCCATTGACACGACTTTGTGATCTGAAACACCAAGATCGTAAACCTATAGGTTGCTGATGGGGGCGGAGTTAGAGATGACCAGATCAAGTGTGTGTCCCCTGCAATGTGTGGGGACATCAACGTGTTGTCGTAGGTTGATGGAATCTAGCAGCTGAAGAAAATCAGCAGCGGGACGACATGAGGGGGTGTCAACATGAATGTTTACATCACCCAGGATTATGGTATTGGCAGAGGTAGTACAGAGTGTTGTGTAGAGATCAGACATTTCTTGGATGAAGGCAGAGGGTCGATAGATAAGGAGAACATTAATGGGAAAAGACGGCTTACATTTAAATGCAAGACATTCACAGGAAGATGTTGTAGGCAGCAAGATGGGAGACAACTGCAGGTCCTGTCTGTAAATGACAGCTAGGCCACCACCGCGGCCAGTGCTGCAAGCTGCCTCCAAGTAACTGTAGCTGGGGGGACAGGCTTCATTTAGGGCAGAGTAAACCTCTGGTTAGTGCCAGGTTTCTGTCAGACACATGAAGTCAAGTCCTTTCTCCCTGATGTGATTTTCAATCAGTGTGGATTTATTGTTGATAGATTGAGTGTTAAAAAGTTTGAATTTGACAAGTGCCTGTGGGGTGAATCTCTGTACAGAGCGCAAAACACTAAAATCCACTCCACGCAGATTGGAATCCGGTCCACGAAATATATCCAGCCGGGATTTCAAGGATCTCATGCTGGAATTCAGCGATCTCGCGATATTTCCAGTGTTGAATGTAAATATCTCTTCTCTCTCACCTTCCTAAAAATGGTTTAGTTTAGTCCGATGGTTATTTCAGCTCAGTCATCGACAGACAGCTGACCCAATAAAATCGCAATTTCTTGTATTTTGTTATTTTATTAGTTTGACTTGCATAATTGCTTGATGACTGTAAATAAGTTTAACAATAAGTCTAATTATCAACCTTGTATAAAAATGTATATTAAATAAGTAAGAGAAATAACCTGTATTTGCATTTATTTATTAGTCTGTTTTGTTATTTTGTAAAAAATCTAAATTAGGTGCATCTTATAAACCTACCGTTACCATACGTGATATATGAGTGCAGGGCGTTGGCGGTCCATGTCAATTTTTTCAGGGAGCCTAGGATTCCATAGCTATGGCCCTGCTCTGGACGCTTACACAAACCGAGAAAGTCAGAAAGCGTTAGGTTGTGCCCCGCTCTACTGGCCAAATATAATCTAGCGAAGTGACTAATTACAATATACGATCCCACTTTATATTAGGTGGCCTTAACTACTATGTACTTATACCAAAATATAAGTACAATGTTTTATTGTGTTCAGAATACTGTATTGCAAAACACTTTTGCTGATAGGTGGTATACATGTAAAGTTAGGACAGGTGTGGTGGTATGGGTAAGTTTAAGGGTAGGGTTAGGTGTAAGGAAATTAAAAACATGTATGTACACAATAAGTGAATTGTATCAAATGATTAATTAAAATGTAAGTACACAGTTGTTAAGGCCACCCTAATATACAGTGGGTCCCAATATACTAATTGGCTTTATCACGTGGTTTCCTCTCCACCAATCAGTGGGTGTGTGGTGGGCGTTCTAGCGCAATATATCTGCCTTCGCATCATCCAGGATACTGCACATTGAGTACCCAGAAAAGCGCTATATAAATGTAACGGTTAATTATTTATTATTAATTATCTGTAACTAATTCAAAAGGAGAAAACATTTTAGGGCAAGTGTTAATAATAATAAAAAAACTAGTCTTGTGACTGCATCAGGTAGACCCATAGACACTAAACTGTTTTTATCTTTCTAATATTGTGAAACTAGCTTTAAAATCTGTTAAATTAGTTCCACGAGTCCTGAGGAAAAATAGCAGCTTGTCTGTGTCCGGCTGTGTGTCGAAGATATATCAGCAGGTGGCGACAAATGATTGTTTGTGTGTGTGTGTGTGCGTGTGTTATGAGTAGCCTACATGGAAATGGATATGTTTCAAAACATTGAATTGCAGAACTGCTCAATACACTGTTTTACGAGCCTTTGCATTATACATCTGACTTATTAGTTCAATATACCTATGTTATATTATACTGTACTAGCTACAGCATATCAGTCTAACAACTCATTTAAATTGTTATTGTACAAGAATTCAAACTTAAAGTTAAAAAATTTCACATATTGTTATAAATTAAATAATTAATTTGTACCGGTAAAAAAGTAAGTAAATAAAAAAAAAAAAAAAAAAGAACAATAAAGATGTTCACCAAAAAATACAAATTTACCGTTGTGAACAACTGTTTGAATGAATGGGGCATTTATATAGTGCGTTCATATGTACTACTGTACACCCAAAGCGCTTTACACTCATGTTAGGGGTCTTTCCTCAAACCACCACCAGTGCAGCATTCACTTGGATGATGCCACAGCAGCCATGGCACAGTAGGCTTTAGGGGCTCCGTGAAATTAGTGGTGAGAGGTATGTAATAACAATACTCTTAGAACAATCCTTTTTTTATAACAGATTTGATTTCATTTAATTTTACTTTTATAACATTATAAAAACTTTTTTTGCAAACAGCTTTTGCAGACTAAATGTAAAGATAAATTAAAAGTGGCACTGTCATTGTTATTACAATAATACAGGAAAAATAGTATTAATCATTATTAATTATTAATTACTATACTGCATTTAAATTAAATTGTTTTTTGCTCCCTATAGCTATGTGACTGCCTCAAAAGTGACCCTGCTTTCATGGAGTCTCCAAAAAAATAAGCACAAGATACCTGAGATCAGGAGGGTTCAGAAAACCTATCATGGACATGCTTGAGACAATGAACAAAGACATGGCTACCAAGTTCCACAAGGTGGAATTTCACCATCTACTCTCTGAAGCGTCTGCACTGGACCCAAGGTTAAAAAAAGGGCATTTTCAGAGGACCATCCAGCAAATGAAGCCTTTAAGAGACTTAAAACTGCCACTGGGAGAGTGAGATTGTCTTCCTCGGCTCATCAAACAGAGCAGCAAAACACATCAGCAGCAGCACCACCACCACCACAAGAAACACAAGAAAGTTTAGTATGGGGTGATTTTGATGAACAAGTTGCAGGACTTGTGACAAGATCAAGTTCTTCAGCAGAGGCTCTTTTGGAGATACGTTCATATTCAGTGGAGCCCCTGCTAGCAAGGTCCTCCAACCCACTACTCTGGTAGCAAAACTGGTCACTGATTTACCCCAGACTGACCCAAGTTATGTTGGAAAGGCTTTGCCTTGTGGCAACATCTGTTCCATCTGAAAGAGTATTCAGTAAGATGGGACAAATAATCTCTGACAGAAGAAGCAGAATCAGCCCCTCTAAGGCCCGACAGCTGATGTTTTTGAATGCCAACTTGAAATGATCCTGCTGTTATCCCTGTTACGGTCTTTTGCTGCTCTGTTGAGTATTTTTGCACTACTGTGTTTTTTATTTATTTTTATTATTATTATTGTGTGTATTTTTTGTTTGTTATTTTTTGCACTTTATATAGGCCTACTGTTTACCTTTAATCTTTGCACTACTGTTTACCTGCTTCTCTTACATTTGATTGTTTACTCAATTTAATGTAAAAAAATTTGCACTACTGTTTTAGACTGTTTTTTTTACCTGAATGTTTACTTAATTTAATTTTACACTACTCTTTACATATTTTATTATATTTTATGTTATACTCCTTTTGTAAAACAAAAACAAACAAAAAAAGAAAAGAGAAAAGTTGCCCTTATTTTGTAATTGCACTACTGTCTGTGTTTTAGACTTGACACTTTGAACAAGTAGCCTAACTTAATTCTTTACTGTACATAGTTTTGTAAAAAAAAAAAAAAAAACAAAAAAAAAACATTTAAACAATTTAAAAAAATGTGAGTATTGGTTAGATCTCATGTGCGTAACGTCAGCAAATATCATTCTAGTTCGGGCTGTGAAGAGCATGTACTAATTGCAATGACTGAACGAGAGAGGGAGAGATTTGAACGAACGAATTGAACGAACTGCCACATCTCGTTTGTGAATGAACTGGTGTGTATACATGTCGTTCGTGGAAATGAATGACATTAAATTTTTTTTTTTTTTTGCTACCATGAGTCATTGTGCATATCTGTGTTTGTGTGTGATCATGTGCGACAGGAAGGCGTGACGTGTGCCTCTGCAATCTTTATTCATAAAACAGCTCCTATCCCTGCAGCTCAGACACTCTCGGAGTAGTCGGTTTGAAGCTGCAGGCAGTAGTTTATCTGAATCTACAATTATGAGACACGTCGTGATTTCTATACTGATGGTATGTCTGGCGGGGCATCTTCTGGCTTCCCGAGAAATGAACGGTAAGATTAAGACAATAGAAGGCGCAATAGAAGCTTGCAGCTAGTGCAAACATAGTGATAAGTAGCTCTGCTCAAGTATTTGTCCAGTATCGATTTCATTTTATTCTGGAATCAATTGACTAGAGGCTCGCGCATCTATCCTGCGGTTTAAAATAGGGACTTTTCACTATTGAAGGCTGTGTGTAGCAGAACTTTAACACTTAGCCACTGTAAAGCGACATCAAAGATGGAGATACCATGAGTTTACCCAGAGTTGAGAACTAGTCTGATCAACTTTTTTTGTGCTTTTTTGTGACATTGTGGTTTGTGTTTTTCAGAATGTACCACAACCCAGAAAATGCTACTATGTGAGACCCCGAAGGTTTACATACCAGGTGCCTCATGACATGACAGATTACCTGAGAGATCACAATTGCGAACATGGATGGTATCATACGGTGGGTAAGCCTTTTTGTTTTAGGTTTTCCTTTAGAAGACACATTACAAGCAAATATTAAGATGTTTTTATAATGATTCCGTTTTCTTTTGTGCGTAGAATGGAACGTTTATTGCTGACTCAACTATCGCTGCTCATGAGAACCTGACGCTGAGCGCCTGTGCAAGCCTTCAATGGAGACTTCACTGTGACGACCTTCAGGTATAGCAAAGTTGTGTATCTGATAAGTGCTGAATAAATAATTACAGCGCATAGACTCCAATATCACTTTGAATGGGCAGCTGCAGGTTATAATGATATTATTTTTGTTCTGTTATAGGATTGCTGGATTATTAATTATACAGGTAAGCACATCACACCATAAATGCTCTTTATAAAAAGTCTTAGGCCTATTTATAAGAGCAGCCTATTCACCAGAACTGTTAAATGAGTCATTTTATGTACTTTGTTGATGAAAGATGTTAGGCAGAAGAACAACATTTGTAACCATTTCATTACATGCAGATACAGTGCAGTGATAATGAATTGCAACTGAGTAAAATATTTCCTTTTTATAGTTTTTCCAGCATTAATAATGTGCATTTGTGTGTGTTTGTTTAAAGTAAAACATCAAGCTACACCACAATCTCTGCCAGGAAATTACACATTTACAGAAGACAAAGAAGATGGTAAGATAAACGTACTTAAACTTCACCATTAACTTTGTCTTTGTCATATTATAAGCATACCTCTCTCTTGTCCTGTTTGTTTCAGCAAATTTTCCCAACTGGCTAATTGCTGTAATTGTGGGAGTGTGGTGTCTGTTACAATCCTGCCTGTTATCATTTGGTTATTTTGGAAAAAATGTGTAAAGTAAGTTCCTGTTATAAATGTTTGTGTTCAGTATTGCTGTTGTTGATCGTGGGATTTACATACTAATGATATTACTATATCAAGATTAGAATATTGATGTGCCTCCTAATGTAACACAATAAGCAATAAAAGCATTTGACCGGATATATATATATATATATATATATATATATATATATATATATATATATATATATATATATATATATTTTTTATATTATTAAATATATATATATATATTTTTAAGGAATGTGTAATATTTGTCATATTATTTCTATAATATTTGGAATTGGAGTTTTTCTTTTTTTCTTTTTTTTCTAGGTCCAAGTACACTCCTCCAGGTGAAGGTGGATCTGAGACAGATAATTGAGTATTATAAAGGTCATCTATATTTGAAGTTATTTAAGATGGGGGGGGAAAACAGCTCTATGGCATTGGTATTTTTATTAATACTTTTTCAGGCCGTTTTCATGAATGGGAATTGTCATACGTTTTAAATAATTTAAAACAGAGCACTTATTGTGTAAATACAAATAAAATAAAAAAATGTTTTCATATTGTACATAATTATATTTAAACATCTCCTGCATGTAATTACTAATACTTGTGTCCCACCTTGATATCAGCAAAAGTGTTTTGTAATACAACATGAACAAAATAGGTACATTTTACCTCACCATGTCTTAACCCTTTACCCTTCTACTTAAGTACATTAAAGTAAGAACACCTATGATAATGTGGGATTACTTAACAGTTTTAGATCTTCAAACTGCATGTCATGACTGGCAACAGCAATGTGCATCTGTGAGCAAAGGCTGAGGCTACCAATGCTGCCAATACCTGCAACAATGACATGACAATTCCCTGTCACTGGATAAATGCATATATATTTATTGATTATTCAAGAAAGTTTTTTTTGTTGTTGTAATTTTTAATAAGTGGCAAATCAAAATGGCAACTTAAATATGATTGATTTGTGTTGTCTTCGTGCCTGATGGTTGTGATGTTGCAAATAAATACAAACGGTTGAATGTCTAAAGGCTACTTTCAGATGGATAGACATTGTTGGCAATTGGACTGAACAATTATTACTATTGTTTATGTTGTAGCAGAGCAGAGGATTGCATGGCATATCGACATCAGCAAACCATTCTTATGATGCCACAGTGCTTCATGCCTGTCAGGGCTTTCTCTTCTGTCAGTTTTCCCAGTCTTCTGGCTGTGTGCTTCCATTTGTTGCCAACTCTGAATCATATTGACCTACTGACACTCCCACTATCACTTCTTTATTTCTGTTTGCACTCTTCTGTTCAACACATTGTTTTAAACTAACACCATTGTAGTGTGAAAACAGTGTTAGATAGTGTTTAAATAAGAGCAATGAATCAATACAAAATTATGATTAAATTGTTTTAGGCTATGTTGTCAGAGCAGAGACTAGTAGGTTTATTAACTGTACTGACAAGAGTTACAAATAATTGTAGTCAGCATGCGTGGAATATCATTGTAATGAGAATGAAATCAATAGAGAATGAAATAGCCTACAGAAAATGAAAAAAAAAATTATTGAAGAATAAACGAATGAATGAAGTAAATATGCTACGAATAAAGACCGGTATCTCTTCTCCCTTCCAGATGTTTTTAGTCAGAACAACACCAGGTTCACATATACTCCGTATGCGGTGCAGAAGCGGGGCACATTGTGCGTTCACGTGGGCGTTTACAGTGCCCAACTCATCGCGCAGGCCTGGGCCTACCACAAATATAGGCTACATTTATTTTTATTTTTTTTATTATTTTTATTTTTTCAAATCCAAAAGTTGTTACTGCAAATGTTTTTTTTTGTTTGTTTTTTTTTTCTCAGAATTTTGATGTTCTTCTTACACAGGGTAACATGGGAAGATTAGCCTGGCATGGTCATACTCAATTCTAGTCAGAATATGAGTCTGATACCGCTCCATTGAGCTTTGATTATAGGGCGTGTTTCAAAGACCTCAATTGGATAGACCCACAACAACCAATCAGAGCAACGGAGCGGCGCATTCGTTAGTTATCAAATGTCAACAGAACTCAACTGCACTGGGTTGTCAAGTCCGTGTTTTTCTCCATGTCCGCAGGTTGAAGCGACCCCAATTATGTGATTATATAAACCCGGAATCTCGAATTTTAGCAGGCAACCTTGCCAAAATAACATATTTTGCGAAACAAGCGCCATTTTTTTCCGGAGAACCCCCCGGAAAGTTATTGTTTTGGGCTATATTTTGAGTAGCAACTGTGTGCGACATTGCAAAAAAACGTGGCAACCCTGTCTGCACTCGCTGGATTAAGTAATGTTACAAGAAAAAGATGAGTGTAAACGATATTTGCCAGTATTGTAATAAAATAATTTAGTACACAGAGTACTTACCAACACGATTATCATTTCTGAGAGAAATAGTGAAGGTGAATGCATATACAAACAAGTTCTCCGTTTAGGATAAGAGCAAATTCAACCCAAAGCACCTTTGATGACGTGGACGATTACGTTACTGTTGATCATCTGTCCATCATCGTCTAAAGCCTGCCCTGATAATTCCATTGGTCCGAACAGTTTCTGTTCAGCATAATAACTCCTCTATGGATCGAGGCCAGACCGAATTGCCCGAGCAAAAAAATTGTGGGCGGGGCTAAATTCGGCTGGCATCCAGGCTAGGGGAAGATGCCCCTTTAAGAACAATGTGGATTTACTTTTAAACTGTGACAAGTTTAGCTGGATGATGATGATGCATCAACAAATGTGTTATTAAATATATACAAACATTTGCTAATTTAGTTATAGAACTAAATTTACAAAAAAGTGACATTAATGTAAAATACTAGGCCTAAATCAACTATTTTATTTATAAATTTAATTTGATAATAGTTAACATAACATGATAAACAAAGCAGAAAGGAAATGTGTCTAAAAGGTACAATTATTCTATGATTTCACTAGCTGCCCATATTTTAATTGAAGATAATAGCCTAGTGTCATAGAATAACCGTCAAATCAAATTGAATGATTTGACTCAACTATAGGCTGTTTTAATGAAAGCGAAGATGTCTGAAATGTACATCTAATTCATGGAAAGAGTGAATAAATTACCCAATCAATTACTATAATTATTAAATACAAAAAATAGCAAAAGTAACATGGCACTTGATTTTCTTTTATTATATTTTTTTATCGTTTTACTTCAAAATAATATATATATAGCTACATTTTACTCCCCAATTCCAAAAACAATTGTCTCCACAAATCCCTCATTAACAAACAAACAAAAATGTTTGATATTCAACAATGTCATCGCTATTTTCCAGAAACACAAAATTAGATCAATTAACCTTAAAATTGTTTTGACTGGCTAAATATCACAAATGTTGATATGCAGATGAAATTACAAAATACAAAAATAAAGCCACACACATACTTACTGTAAACTGTGAACCTGAAGTTCTGGCTTGGGATGTCTTGCTGTAGCCTAGTGGACGACGTTTGACATTTACTTTTTTTATTGTTGAACACTGGTTATGGGGAATTAATTAGTGTAGGCTACTTGTTACTTTCTACTTTTAATACGTTTATTAGATACTACCCTTGGTGAGGCAGGTTTTAAATCATGTTCAGTTAGCCTATTATTTAGTTTGATTTTTACTAATAAGTTTTCATTTTTATTATAAATATTTGCATTCTAGTTATTTTTTAAATCGTTTACACTTTTATTACAATTTTCAATTTCTAGTTCATCTTAGTTTTTCAGTTTTAGCTTTTAGTGTAGTGTAGGGGTGGGAGGAGGTGCAGTGGGCTCTCTAATAGGCTGCAGGCCCATGCCTATAGGATCATTATAGGCCTAAATCCCCAATTTCATGTCCAGGGCTCTGTTGGCTAGGCTAGGCCCTACGGATTTAAGCATAACATCAATGTCAAGGCAGGACAGGACAGAGGCTTCCATTAATTTGTGTGTGCTTTAGCGCGCATCCGTAGGTCTATTCGGAATCTAGATTGGTCACACATTCACTGATGAGGAAACTTTCCTTTCTGGTGCTGTGCAGTTTTCTATTAGGCCTAGGCCTATTAAAGACAGAAGTCACAGTTAGTTAGTTAGATAGTTAGTTGGTTTTCGTTTGTGTGTGTGTGTGTGTGTGTGTGTGTGTGTGTGTGTGTGTGTGTGTGTGTGTGTGTGTGTGTGTGTGTGTGTGTGTGTGTGTGTGTGTGTGTGTGTGCATGTGTGTAGGCCTAAACTGTCATTTAAATCCATCAATGGCGTAAAATTCTGTGATTTTTTAAAAACAATTTGTAAAAAAATAATAGCTAGGCTACTTTTTATTTTCACTATTCTGACAACCCCCGATATAGGCTAGCCAATATCGAAGCTTTGGTCGATGTACAACAATGAGCTAGCTATTCGCTGTAATTATTTCGCCAACGCCATGCATCATTTGTAGCGTAATATTTCAATCATGCCTGGTTGAAGGACTGTGTGACTGTGGGACATTTCAAGATTATATTTTTGTAGAACTTAGTAGGGACATGTTCCTACTAATATCCAGCCACTGCGACTAGTAGGCTGAATTGTTCTATTGTAATTGTTATATTAATTTTGGCCGCATCTGACATGATATTACATTGACGAGCCTACCCGAGGAGTTATACTGCGCTATAAAAATATAAATATACTGCGCTCTTGGACGTGCATTTATGGATGGAGTATGAACATGAGGCAAGTGTTTAAAACACGGGCACAGTTCAAATGAATGATAAAGCTTAAAAAATGAAATGATAATAATGAAAGTCCGTAATGAATGTCCTCACCAATGTCAAAATCATGCCCATTTTAGAAACTCTGGTTTGATTTAATTCATGATTAAGTTGTTAGATTGAATTAAAAATCAATTGTTGCAAATTCACAATGAATTGATTTGAATCTGAAATTAGATTAGATTAGAATATATACGGCAGTCTTTTGATACTTTCTAGTGTGTCTTGAGCAAGAAAAGTAATTGATAGCCTACCTTTTTTGCCAACATTTTAAAAGGCTAAATTAAATTGAGGTCATACGTTTACGCAAATACAAAATGTTAATAATTGCTAATAATTATATACTGAATTTACTCAAAATACCCAGTTCAAACGTTCATATGCTTGATTTCTATTTACACATTTTGTAATAGGTGTGAGGCCTTTGGATTTCAATATCACTGTTAGAAAGGGTTATGGTCTCTGAAGTATTTTTTTCTGAAGAACAGTAGGCTAACTCGGACTAACAAATAATAAACTCACAAAATATGAGTAGGCCTTTCGAAATATGAGTAGCTAATATCACAGAACATAAATACATTTTGATTTTCCGGTAACAATAATCAAAGGTATAGGCTTTGTGGAATTTTGAATGGGTTCATCTGTGTAAATTCAGCTATTGTTTTGTCTTGTGGACTTTAACATTACTTTTTAGCATTAGGCCTACTAAAATCGCAATAAATTTTTCAAAGACAAAATATTAACATTTTAACAATATTAACCAAATTGAACCAAATTATTCCATATTTCACTAGAAAAAATATACAATTTTAACATTTTAACGCTTTAAGACTTGAACGCAATTGTGCGAGAATTGTACAATTTGCTCACACGACTGTCATAGAAAGTTATAGCTAAGCCTCTAAAAACTGCTCAGAAAAAGAAAAATCACGGAGAGCGGGAGAAATCCCGTAAAGAACAAGCGTCAAAAAGTGCTGTGTTTGTAATGGAGAAATGGGCCTAGGCCACACTTGTCTCTAATTCGCGGATATAAATGCATGCTAAAATATTGTGTCATCGAAGTGTTGGGCATATGGATGACAAAAAGGACGACCACACTAAACCACACTTGCCTGTCTAAACGTAAATTATGTTCAGTAATAGGTAAAGCATTTCACGGAGATTTTTTTTTTTACATATTAAGTTAGTCTATTTGCTTTCATTTCAGACCCCAGCTCATTCATGCAGCAAGAGGAAGAGGTCTTTGTATGACCCCATGAATGACAATATTTTGTAATGGTGCTTTAATTTGTCAATCATCTGACAATTCGTAGACCAATTTAGGAGGTGGCTAATTCGTACGACCTCGATTTATGCTAAATCATACATATTTTACGAATTGCCAAAGTCGCAGCTTAAATTCGTATCTTCGATAACAAAATAATACTTTATTTTATCCTTTTAGAATTTATCCTACCTGTGAATTTTGTGCACTAGAAAAATAAACTATTTTGCATCTGTTTTTTTCACTGCATTTACTCAAGATTATTTTGGAACGATTTATAAACTTTAATGGAAAACTGATAGAAATGTGTGTATTCGATGTCCTTTTTTGGGATAATTTGGAATGCAAAGAACAGCATACAGTTAGGCCTATTGATTTTATTAGGAAAACCTAATGTAGATAAAAAGCAGTGGGCTCAATGTAAACAATGTTTTTCACATTTTGTAAACGAATTTAAATTATATGTAAACCTTTTTGGAACAAAATAAAAAAGTGATGAAAACATGTAGCCTAATGCTTTGAAAGCGCTGTACTTTATGTAAAAAAAAAAAAAAAAACTTCCTGGCAGGTAGGCCTAATGCTAATGTGATATTATGAGTATGTAATATCTCTTGTTCTCATGGCATTGAAAAAAATAAATAAAAAAATCGTAGCTTGGAATGACCCTAATGAACGAATTCGTACGAATTAGCCACCGCGTAAAATTCGAACGAATTGGTTGTGAGATAGCGTTGGATTAACAGACTGAAATAAACTAGGTGAAAGATCAATAAGCCTACTCGTTACACCAACAGCTCTTTCATTTACAGGTAGACCTACTGCTGAATCCTCTCCTGGTTTCCCCCATCCTCCAAGAGCTGCCTGCTTTGGATTCGGGACCTTTATGGCAGATACGAATGCCCTCCATCCTCAATGTGAACCTTTCCCTGGTCTGAAAAATAAAATTAGCAAAGTTTTACTATTGAGTAAAAATTCTCCAGGTGTCCTTGCATGTTTGAAAAATAGAACAATTACACTTTCAAACCATTGAGCTTTTCATAGACAACAAAATATATATATTATAGTTTTATTTTAAAAAATAATTTTATTTTTTAAACTATATTTTACATTGTCCTTGTTACAGAGGCTATATTAGGCCTACATGTACTTAACATATAGTGATAACAGTAAATTATGGATAATTACATGCTACTAACCCTCAACCAAACCATAATCCCACCATAACCCTAGAAATACATGTAGTTTATTATTATTATGCAGATTAATTTATTAAAATAAATATAATTGTAAAATAGTATAGGCTTTTTGACAAAGATGCCACAAAGAACCTCAAAGGAATAATAATTTAAAAAAAAACTTCATATTGAATACATTTCAGAAACTGACGCTTACCTCTGAGAAATAACACATTTATTTTTAATGTAAATTTTAACCACTGACTATATCTCATGAGACAGCACACAAATTACATGGTTAGTCATTCCAGGTTAATGATGTACTAAATGTCATAGTGGCACAGAACCACAAACACTTTCAGATGTTTTCAGAGGAAATGAGATCAGCTAATGCCTGTTTGTGCAGACACACACCACCAGGAAAAGAAGAAACCTGAGATATCAGTCTCTGAACTCAAGCAAAGTGGCAGTCAGAGAGTGAGGAACTGATAAGAGTTGGCACGGTTGTTTGTGTGTTTCTAAATGCAGTGTGCTTCATACATTAAAAATATTTTTTTTCTTCTGTTACAGTGTGAATGCAATATCAGGTGTACTGGTAGGCCTAAGCATGAATCCTCACACCAGACATGCATGCTCTAAAAATGAAATACTTTTTTAGTTAAATGATGCTTTTGATTGTATGTAGGCCTATCTAAAGTTACAGATATGAAACAACAACACAATCACCAACACATGACCCCAAAGAAGAACAAGATAGCAACCACAATGGCAACGGTAAAGCTATGGTAAAGACCATAACAGTCCAGTCATAATATATGTAGATTTTTTGTCAAGGCCATGTTTACCTTCACAGAAAGACTTTTGCTTTTTATGCTTCAGGCCTCAGTGACTCAAAAAGAGATGATGTGGTGTTAATGCTTCATGCCTTTAAGCAAAACACCTGCTTCCTCAGTTGCTCCAGAGAAACTGACCCTGCATGAAGCCCTAAATGACCAAAATAATTGCTTCTTTATTTCCACTCATTCATTTCCAAAAAATGGAAGTGAAATGTGACAACATGCCCCATATGGCATAACATATCCAAGACAAACTAAAATATT
The DNA here is from genome assembly GCA_023029165.1 of Gobiocypris rarus. NCBI lineage: Eukaryota > Metazoa > Chordata > Actinopteri > Cypriniformes > Gobionidae > Gobiocypris > Gobiocypris rarus. Next base: position 21,489,717 of record CM040926.1, on the reverse strand, counting down.
TCGTCAATAAAATACAGTTACTCATTTTTAATTCTAGTATTAACAAATAAAATAATGGCATTTTTAATCATTAAACATATACAATTTTTTTGAGTTTGACAAACTGTTACATTTCTGTTTCTGTAGTGTTGTTTGCCCTAGTCACATGTTCCTTTGTCTGTTTCCCTCAACTTTCTCCGTCTCCTTGGTTACACTGTTAGTCTTGTTCTGTTCAGCTGTGTTTAGTTATCCTCATCTGTATCACCTGTGCCCAGGGCCGTCGCTGGTGGGGTGAAAGCTGGTGACGATTATAGGGGCCCCACTGCCCAAGGCCCCACAAAATCCAGAAGTTATACTATATAGTCCCTGTTCTGTGAATAATTATACTATTTTTATTAGATGTATGCCTGAGATTTTAATGAAAACCACAAAACCATGCAAATAGGTTAAAGAAGTTTTTCAAATATCTGCTCCTCTCCTCTCCATACAAATGGTTCAGTCCGGTTTAGTTTTTTTTAAATAAATCAGTCAGTGAGAACATTAGATCATTTGACCCAATCAAATTGTAAGTCCCACCCCAGCTCGTGAACAGAACCAATCGGAGTTAAGACGGCAGCTGAAGTTAAAGATGAACTTGTTGAAAGAACAGGAGACTGATTGACAGGCTGAAAATGTCAGGGAAAAGAAAATATAAATCAGGGTACCAGAAACGCCTTGAAAAGAACGAGAGGAGGCCAGGAGAGTTGCTGTATCCCAGTCGATCAAGACGTTCTTTAAGACAGGTTAGTAACTTAGTAAATTGTTATTTCGCTGTCAGATTTACTTTCGTAGGAAAACTACCGCCTGCCGCCTACTGTCATTACGGCACCGCGCGCACGCCCGTCAAATTGATTAAATGATTACGTGGTCAAAATCCCCATTTTTTTACGCTATTGTATTGTAAATAGAGTTTGTTTGTATAACACACAGAAAAAAATGTCACAACGCATGTCACAAGCATTATGCACCTACTGGCTGTTGATTTATTTTATTAGGCTACAGTCAAGAAAACACGAATACAACACACTGCTCTTGGATGGATACATTCATTAGCTTTATTTAATAATATATTACACAGTTACATAGTGTCTTTATTTAAATAAGACAAGTAATTCTTATAAAAAAGACAAAAGTCTTTACATTTGACTGCATTCTTGACAATTTATATGTTTACTTTTTGAATTTATTAATATTTAAAAATGTCTTGGTTTTTGTTAAGTTTTTATTAGTTGTAAAAATGTATATAAACATTGACCTTTTGAAATAAAGAGTTTACAACACCACCACCATTTTATAATGTGTATTTTGCTTTTGCTGGTGTTAAGTAAAAATCTTTATTTACATTTATCTGTTTTGTTATTTTGTAATAAACCCCTATTAGGTTACATGTGGGCCTCCATTCTCATATATTATACAGTATATGATTTGGGTGGGGGGCCCACATCAATATTTTTTCAGGGGGCACCAAATCCTCTAGCTACGGCCCTGCATGTGCCCCTCATTTAGTTAGTCATCAGTGTTTGTATTTATTTCCTCGTGTTCTCTCACTCCTGGTCCGGTCTACTTTATATTACAGTTATGTCAGAGTGACGTTAATGGTGTTTGATGTTCTGTATTGAGTCTGATTTCATTAAAGCCCGTTTGTGTTTGGAAGTCGTGGATCTCCTCATCTCTGCTGCATCCAACACCCAAACACACTGCAAAACACAGCTATATACATTTACATAAAACCTCATCAATCAAACTGAATTTTGTAATACTACTGATTTAATTCCAGCTTACATTTTACTTTAGATATTCAATAATGAATAACTTCTGAACATTGATTCTCCGTCATTATTCACATTTGTCTTATGGTTTCTCAATAGAATTCATAAATGTAATATAGTTCTAATAGGGGCACATTTGAACACAGTGAGACCACCTGAGTATCTGGGATTTAAACCTGGCTCGTGTCTTCGATCAGCTGGTTAGATCAGCATTAAAGAACGATCTCAACTGTTATAACAGATTTAAGATTAAAATAATATCAGATTTGTCTAATTTTAAATAAACACAAAAAACAGAGCTATGGTTAAATAATGTTCCGTGATATCTTCCAAATATATATAAATATATATATTTTTTTAATTCTGGCGCAATTTATTTTCTAAATGGTGTTGAAATGGCAACTACCCCTAAATAGAATAAGTTTCCTAATGCTGGCATGTGTGTAAAGTTTTAAGCTTTACATTTTAAGTTACAGCTAACCCCGCATTAGGTTGTGCTCCGCTCACCAAATACTAAAATAAAGGAAAAAAATGCATTATCTAAAAAATTTTTTTATAATAATGTTGAAGTAACTTTTAGCTCTATATCACTACCAGTGGCGAGCAATGCACAAGCTGTGCTTTGCCAAGGCTACAAAAGCTATTTGAGTTTGTGACTCACCTATACATGACTACAAATTCATAATATTTGTATTACGTTTCATTACATCACCAGAGTGTGTATTTTTAAAAATGTATTTATATGTCTTTCTTGTAAAAAAAAAATTAAGATACATTTTTAAAATCATTAATCCAAGTTAGCATGCATATGTCAAGGGGGCATATGTGTTTAGTATGTATGTTAATTTTAAACAGTTTTAATGTCAGTTTTGTATAGCCCATAGCATGCAAACAGCCATAATCCAAACTACAATAATAATACAGGTCCTTCTCAAAAAATTAGCATATTGTGATAAAAGTTCATTATTTTCCGTAATGTAATGATAAAATTAAAATGTCATATATTTTAGATTCATTGCACACCAACTGAAATATTTCAGGTCTTTTATTGTTTTAATACTGATGATTTTGGCATACAGCTCATGAAAACCTAATCTCAAAAAAATAGCATATTTAATCCGACCAATAAAAGAAAAGTGTTTTTAATACAAAAAAAGTCAACCTTCAAATAATTATGTCCAGTAATGCACTCAATACTTGGTTGGCAATCCTTTTGCAGAAATGACTGCTTCAATGCGGCGTGGCATGGAGGCAATCAGCCTGTGGCACTGCTGAGGTGTTATGGAGGCCCAGGATGCTTCGATAGCGGCCTTAAGCTCATCCAGAGTGTTGGGTCTTGCGTCTCTCAACTTTCTCTTCACAATATCCCACAGATTCTCTATGGGGTTCAGGTCAGGAGAGTTGGCAGGCCAATTGAGCACAGTAATACCATGGTCAGTAAACCATTTACCAGTGGTTTTGGCACTGTGAGCAGGTGCCAGGTCGTGTTGATCTCCATAAAGCTTTTCAGCAGATGGAAGCATGAAGTGCTCCAAAATCTCCTGATAGCTAGCGGCATTGACCCTGCCCTTGATAAAACACAGTAGACCAACACCAGCAGCTGACATGACACGCCAGACCATCACTGACTGTGGGTACTTGACACTGGACTTCAGGCATTTTGGCATTTCCTTCTCCCCAGTCTTCCTCCAGACTCTGGCACCTTGATTTCCGACTGACATGCAAAATTTGAGCTACAGTCCAGTGCTGCTTCTCTGTAGCCCAGGTCAGGCACTTCTGCCGCTGTTTCTGGTTCAAAAGTGGCTTGACCTGGGGAATGCGGGACCTGTAGCCCATTTCCTGCACACACCTGTGCACGGTGGCTCTGGATGTTTCTACTCCAGACTCAGTCCACTGCTTCCGCAAGTCCCCTAAGGTCTGGAATCGGTCCTTCTCCACAATCTTCCTCAGGGTCTGGTCCCCTCTTCTCGTTGTGCAGCTTTTTATGCCACACTTTTTCCTTCCCACAGACTTCCCACTGAGGTGCCTTGATACAGCACTCTGGGAACAGCCTATTCATTCAGACATTTCTTTCTGTGTCTTACCCTCTCGCTTGAGGGTGTCAATGATGGCCTTCTGGACAGCAGTCAGGTCGGCAGTCTTACCCATGATTTCGGTTTTGAGTAATGAACCAGGCTGGGAGTTTTTAAAAGCCTCAGGAATCTTCTGCAGGTGTTTAGAGTTAATTAGTTGATTCAGATGATTAGGTGAATAGCTCGTTTTGAAAACCTTCTCATGATATGCTAATTTTTTTAGATAAGAATTTGGGGTTTTCATGAGCTGTATGCCAAAATCATCAGTATTAAAACAATAAAAGACCTGAAATATTTCAGTTGGTGTGCAATGAATCTAAAATATATGAAAGTTTAATTTTATCATTACATTATGGAAAATAATGAACTTTTATCACAATATGCTAATTGTTTTAGAAGGACCTGTACAATAATAATCCAAGTTCACACTGACAGTCACTGAAGATCTCATAGGTGGTTCTACTTTGCTGTGGTATCAATTGTATCAGCGCGCAGACAGCTGTGTCACCATTGCTATTCTCATCACACTGGTCATTTGCATAAACTTTTCCACCACAAATCGCAATCTCAATGAAAATGAATTATGTCTGTTTTGTCAGTGTAAACTCCCTCTTAAGTCTATGTATTTAAATTGATGCTGTGGATGCAAAATGCAATGAAATGCTGAGAGTACAAAAATGTTGTCTAAAAGGCACTGTCTGCCCCTAAACAGTGCATATAAGTACCTTGGGCTATAAGTTTAAAGGTGTACTTTACAGGGTACTGCTGTTGAGGATTTTTTTTTTATTCTTGAAAGAAAACTGTCATACATAAAAATACTCAGACTGTACTGTATGTATTCCCAAAATGAATTGTATACCCAAAATGCTTTGTGCCAAGCTATATTGTGCCAAGCTATATCTGATAAAATACAGTATACTTATACTCAATATATTGGGTGCTATTGATTGTCTATACTGAATATCATAACTTAACTAATAGGGAAGGATGATGTTACATTTGTTGTATTATGTGTAATAATATGATTGAACAATAATGGTAAAAGTTTAGTGTCCACTGCCATGGCATTGAGCTGAATTATACTTATCTTGAATGTCTTTAACGTTACATTATTATATTTTTCAAATATTTCAGTATGTTGTTGTACAATCTTTTGCCTTTGCTATCTAGTTGTCTTGTTAGAGGGACTTCTGTTAATACACTCTGTTACGACATTCCACGTGTTGAAGTTATTTATTGGGTTTTACATTTTAACGTTTTCCATTCTTTTGAAGTGCTGAGACATTCAAAATGCCTTATACATAATCCCAAATATATTTCTTCTAGTTGATTTGCTTATTTAAAATATATCTGTTAACATTAAACATAGCTGCAGGTGTAAAAATCAAAAAGTGCTTATATCTATGTTCTGGCTTCATCAAGAGAAACAGTGCCAAAGGACAGGAATTATGATAGAGTACTCTTTGCTGTTGTGTTGTATGGGTGATTTAACCATAAAGCCACAGGACTACATTTTAAAGTGAATCACAAGATAAGCAGGATTTAAGTGAAGCTTATGTACTCACTGTGGTTCCTGGGCTGATAGATGTGCAACCACAGGAGCTGCTCTGAAACCACATAGCTATTTTTCATGCACTGTGCATAGAGAATTTGCACAAAGGCTTCAATTACTGTTACACTACCACAATTGAAACAAATTATATCAGTATGTTTCGATGTTCTAGCACTGAAAAATGTCTGGGGCTCGTAGAGTCACAAAAAAACAACCTCAGTACAAAATATCAAGTCACAAAATGCTTTTGTGTCAAGACATGGCTATCATATTGCTATATGGTTGTCAGGGCATGCCTAGGCAGTTTGATGCCTAAATGCTCAAGTAAAAAGAGTTCACCCTCAAGGCTTTACTGTATGAAGTTCTGGTGTTGAGAAATGGCATGCTGAATGAATTTGGTTACAAAAACATGACTCACATCATGTGACACTTCAAACTACAAACCAGCAAACGGATTATGTCTAAACATCACAGCCCCGCTATATTAATGACATACAAGAGAGTTCAGTGCAAAGACACTGTCACACTGTCACAGAACTACTGAAGTGGTGGGTTTTATGAAACCAAATCAATTTTGAATACACAGAAAAGGATCCTATTTAAATGGAATTTATTTACATGGACTGTAATGCAAATCCAAAAAACAGACACAGGCGTGGTCAGCTGTGTCTTAATGCTAGTCTAACACAATTGTATTATCTTATGGTAAATAAGACATCAATAAGTCATACAATCAACAGCTAAGTCTTCATACTAAGGACGCTCAATTACAGCTTGGGTGTTTACACCATAAATGTCTGCCTTTCATCAAGTGCATCACCACAACTGTTACAAGTGACAAGCGTAGTCAACAACTGATTCACTGTTTAGACACATGCTAACAGCACAGATGGGCTCATCCTTTAGAATCCAGTTTAGCATGTTTGTCCCTCTGCTACACTGCAAGACATTTTTAACTGGGAATCATTTCTCTGGTACTAATAAATCCCTAACAATATTGATAAAATACCTAATTAACAAAACAAGAAAAAAGTGTTAATTTGAATGAGGCAAAATACGCTATCTTAAAAATAGTAATAATATTAATGGTAATAATATATATAAAAGGCAATAAAATGCTTACTCCTGGTTAGGTCAAAAGTGGGTTTGTTTTGTTTAATGTCACTAGGATTTTCCTTTCCTTCATATGAAAAGCATATAGCAAAAAGGAGAATTTGCTCACAATCAGTGTTTAAAGGGTCCTTAACACACAGTTATTCAATGTTATCAGTTGTGATCCCGATCAGATAATTTCTACACATGAGAAGAATTGTGCAGCATGCAGAGTTTAACCTTTACAGTTACCTTGGTAACAGAATCATACACATAAACAAATTGGTGTGGTGTAAGGAAGTTGCCAGGGCGTCTGGCCTAAAAAACGGTGACTTCCTGGGAACAAAGGACTTTTCTAAGGATCAACATTTGAACACTCTTCTCAATACATAACAGCCACACCCGAGACACACCATACTGAGACACACACACCTCACACTCACAATCTACCCATCACCCACTGTTTTGCCCATTCGCCACCACACTGAAAACCCATTCTGAACCTATGCAATGCTAAATATGTACAGTGTGTAACCATTCATGTTTAGTATCATTTGAAACGTGTCAGTGCGTCTGGTAAAATGGTCTCATTCTCCAAACCAGAATACAAACCTCCAAGAAGTTCTATAAGTTGAGAAAATATTGTGTGACTTTAAGGAGGTGATCACCCACAGATTGCTAATTCAGGATACCTCCTGTATGTAAATAAGTATTCTCCTTCACAAATGGTGAGAACCCATTCAAACACAAATTCTGATTGCCCATTTGTGACCCCTGAATAAGGGCCAAAACCTAATTATAATCACAGTAAACCACCATTTGGTATCTATTGAATTATCTGGGTATTTAAAGGAAAGTGACACTAAACTCGAGGAGTCTGTATCTAGATATCCCACACTGTTTGTGTGTAGTCTTTCACGACCAGGTAAAGATTTCTGGAATCCTTGATTCTTGAATTATTGTTTCTATATATGATTGATTGATGCTTTTTATCCTTTGAATTGAAGTTTGATCGATGTTTCTTACCTGGTTAATAAATCGTTATGATTAAATTTATTCTGACTTACTCTGGAATTATTAACGATCTCTATGAGATCATGAATGGGTACTTTCCACAAAGGGTTAAACGGAATAATTAAATGTGTGTCTAACTATTAAATATGAATGACCAAATAACCAAATTGGCATTCTAATCTAAATTCTAAATTATAATAAAATGGAGTCAGATAAAGAGCAATTGGAATTAGATCCATTTTGCCCAGCTGAGAACACGAGCACGCGCAGATACCTTCGCCCGCTCTTCGCTGCCGCCATTGGAGCGATTTCAGCGGTCTTACAGCTTGGTGACCCGGCGGCGTGATGCTGCAGTGCTCGAACAACGAGCAGCATGTTTTTCAGCGAAGTATTGGATTCTAAAATCATCAAGAGGTTTGAGCTTCTCTTTCTTCAGCTGTTGTGGTAAGTCAAATTCATTCTGTCTTGTTTAGAAATGTTTTGGGATAACCGAATGTTTGACCGTGTAAATCCGAGTTTGTGAATTTATTGAATAGACATAACCACATATCAGACATGGTTAACAACAGCGCAGATAAGAAATGAAAACTCTTGCTATTAATTGTTAAATATCTCCTTGTCGGCATTCGCGCAACAAGAGATTGAAACTAAACTAAAACGATCTATTTTCTGAGACTCGACGAAGAGAGCCTAATGTGATAAAATCAGCTAAATGAGTCTCCATTGTCTCATTAACTATGTGCATCGCGCGATGAGAGCGATCAGACAATAGAATGAAAAATCTAAGTTCAGAAACAATTAAAAAACATGCGATTTGATAATGCATTTGTTTATGAAAAGCAAAATGGGGAGAAACAGGGGTGATGCAATGCAATGTGTTAAAGCTACCTTTTGTTTGACCAATTGCTGTTACTGCTACAAAATCGAAAATACTCGAAAAAAATAATCAAGAGGCGGTAAGATTAAAATCTAAAACTGATAAACAGAATGATAGTGATGTTTGTTACTATTTTTGTCAAGAAAACGCACGATTTAATGTTTCTGAGTGGCTCATCTGAGCCACGGGCATACCACGCCCACTCGGAGAACACTTTCTCTCCCTGTTCCATGGGAGCGTTTAGCCAAAGAAGTAACACAAGCTAAATCTATCACATTTTGTAAATCAGTTAAAATTGCCACTGTGCCATCTTGCAGGTTAGTCTTTAAATAGACTAAATCAAGCAAATAGGCATTTGAAATCTAAAGAGATACAATGAATGTGCCACATCATCCCTGAACCACAGCCTTTTCATATTCAAATGCAATGACACGAAAATACAATACTGAAACTTCACTCTCAAAAACAGAATTTGAGCAGGGATTGGACTGCACCCAGCATGTGCTGCTAGTTCATTGGATGTTAACGACAACAGAGTCCTCTCATTGGCCTTAATCCTGACTGTTGTTGTGCATGCAATGAACATGCCAGGCTGTGACTGCAGGGCCAAACCAAAATCACGGTCTTTAATACACTTTGACAAATATGTTGTTGCGTTTGACGTTCTGATTTACTCCGAAAGTATTGATTTTAGTGCATTATGTGTACCCATTGTTTCCGCATATCTGTGTCAGGTTAGTAACGGACTGCAGTCCGGTTTGGGGTGGAGCTTTGAGGCACACCGACTGAGATTGCAGAGCTCCGCCTAACATTTGGCATTAATTACCAAGACTGACACGTTATGTGATCGTGGGCCCGCATAATGGAAAGTGCGAGGACCCTGTGCGACTCTGAGAACCTAATGAACGATTTCAATAAATGTAAAGAGTTAAGTAGAATAATCAAACGTTTATTCATATTTGTAAAGTATTGGAAATCAATAAAAACCTTTTCATTAATTGAGCCAGCTCAAATAACAAGGTAACATGGAATGATTTGTTTTATACATTTGAACTTACTATGATGTATGTTGTGTTAATAACTCAGTAGATCATGTTGTGTCCATGACACCACAAACTACGCTCAGGTTAGTTACACGGACTAAGATGCGGTTATTGGTGAAACACACCAGACTGATGTTTTAGAGCTCCGACTAACACTTGCGCTTAAGGTACGTATACTTGGACTGAAAGAAGTTGATAGGCCAAACGAGTCTATTCCGTTTAGAACAATAATAAATTGTTAGACCAATCTAAATAGGGCAACCTCAATTCCTAATTATTGTAACGTTGTTCTAATTACGAAAGCGTGGAAAACCACGGCATGATTATAGAAAGTTATCATTAGAGTTATAACAAGTTGGTCGCTTAATTCATTGATAATGGTCATGGCCTCTGATTGGAAACAATTTTGCATTAATTAAGCGAAGTCAGATCCAAGAGAACTGAATAAAAATATTCTGGAATGATCACAGTGGCTACGGACATCCAGAATATCAGTGTGTCACCTCTGCCTTAATGACCAAGACTGACGAGTTGTGGCAAGAGATCGTAAACCCGGCGGTCGAGGCTCAATGTTATCGGAATCTTGATTGCTGAGTATAACACAATGTAAAAGATTTGACATGAATATCCTCAACTGCAGTGTTCATGCGAGATCTTCAGCTATTGATCTCTTTAAAGTGGTCAATAGCAGTGAGTTTAATAATTAAAACATCCAAATTGCAATGATCCTGTCTGTATTTTCAAATTTGTAATTGTACTAAACACGTGCGCATAGAACACACATTATAGTTGTTTGTGCTAATAGATGCACATAGGCTAGTTAAGTTTATTCTTTAAAACACATGATTGCTTTACTGTAAATGTTGCATTCAACACTTAGGTAAAGGTTGTAGAGATGCTACGCATTCTAGGCCACGTATCTTGTGTAAATTGGAATAATCGCAATACTGGAATTGTATAGCAATTTCAAGTTGCATGTGTGTCTGTCTATGTTGAATTTGTTTGTCTTCTGAGTGGAAACTCTGCTATTTCCCATATAGCTGCAGTAAAACCATGTACAGGAGCATAGAATTGCCGTCTGGCTACAGTGTGAATTACAATTGCACTAACCATGAAAATGTTTCCATCACAACAGGACTCAATAACTCTGACCTTTGCAATTTCTAATTTGAGCAAGTTCTAATACTTTTCATTGGTTCAATTCCCAGTGCCAAAATGGAGGAGTTGTGATATTATCTTATGCCTACAGAACTAGAAAAACTAGAAGTGTGGCGGATAATAGAAAACCAATTCATCCTTCACTCAAACTAACTGTAATGAGAGCAACTAGAAGTTTCTGATTAATCCTGAAAAATTCTCCAGCAGAACTGGAGTTTATAATGCTAAAACAAAGAAAAATTCTCCAGCAGAACTGGAGTTCATAATGCTCAAACACAGCAGATTGTGAAGGCTTGACTGCAAGAGCAGCTTTAAGTGTTAAAAACTGAAACAACAGCAGAAATTAACTGTGTTTCTCTCTAAATTGTTTTCTCTCCAAATTTGTTTCTCTCTAAATTTGTTTCTATCTCAGGTTGACAATTGCAATTCCTTGGAGGATGGACGACCAAAGTCCCCCTCCCCTGCATCAGAGCCAGGGCAACGGAAAATTGTCAGAACTTGAGGCGTGAGAGATAGTGCGAATATAAATATGATGGGGTCATTCACATCTCACAATATGACTACGACCTCCCAGTGTACCACTGGTACTAAATTATGCAACACAGATTGATATTGATTAGATTCCACCCATCTCCCAAACATGAACATAGAACACACCCTACACGCGACAACATCACCTGGAATAGACCAAATCTATTCAGGCTGAACATTACACATCATAGACGATAAAGATGGCATAGAGTCTAAAAGTGTACTTCACTAAAGATCTATTGCCCATTTTTCACACAAACACACAAACGCACAAACAAACACACACACACACACACACACACACACACACACACACACACACACACACACACACACACACACACACACACACACACACACACTGTTACCAGGAATACACAATCCCCATTATTGTATGACTAATCATATTTAGATCTGCATTAATAACATATGGGATTCCTGAACAAACACAGTGGTTATTATATACCGATAACTTATTGTGTAGGTGAATGTTCAAATAACATAGACAATTTCACCAATCCACAAAATTGTACATAGACATCTAAAAATTTTGAATTGACCACCTGTGGATACACCAAATCAAAGAATGTCCAAAATTACACCCAATTCCTCCTGGTGGACTGATTAGAGGAACCTTAACAAGACTCTATTACATGATGTAAATTTGGTGATGGCGCATGGAACTTACAACATTTCCAATATTTTTCTGCTTATACAAAACATTGTAATGCCAACGATGAATCATATGCATGGCTACAGTCACGAATCGATGATTTAATTTCTGATTACAAAGACAGACTTGCTGTCCAAATTCCATCTGCTCGTTCAAAAGCGAGACCTACTTGTAGTAACATAGCAGGCTTATTCGGATCAATTAATTCAGCAGCTAACACCTACCAAATAACCAAACAATCACAATTCTCAACATGGTTGATGGACCAGATGGCCACTGGGTTTCAACACATCACCAATAGCAATGATAACCTAATCAAAGCGGTTAGATCCGAGCGCGGGCGCTTCTAACGATCAAGCCATACATTGTTCAATCAGACCCGTACCATCGAGCGTGACTTAGCCTGTAGATCATATACACAAGATTTGTTCACTGCCACAAGACAGGAAATTTTAGACCTTCGTCTTCATAAAACTCCAAGACATGTTTTAAACGATTTGATTGAGATTTTAGACCTACATAGATGGTTCTATTCGGAGAAAATGAAAAATGTAAGATATTCAGAACTGTTATCTACAATTATGATGTATACTGGAAAAGAATGTACTGGTTGCATTGGGTTTTTGCCACCTTTCCTTTGATCCACCCAGACCAAGTTTATCCAAATTCCACTACTATCCGTTCCATCGGCATGGTAGTTAAAGATCAGGTAATTAAATGGGACCACCTCACTGATTATATGACTTTGAAGGGTACTGAGACCTTATTTACCAGTCGCACTTGTTGTCAAGAAACTCATAATTATGTTGTTTGTACATGTAACACATTACAACCTTTCTCTCCCAATGATAACAAACTTGTGAATGTCCAATCATTGCATGGCCATTCGAATGCTGTTCAAGTGTCTCATACACAGTGGTGCATCATCAGTGAGATGAATTCTTTCACATATGGAGGAATGACCTGTCCTGCCAATTACTCCTTTTGCTTGGAAGTGACAGAGGACTTTTCTATGGGTCAGATTGACATCCTTGGAAGGATGCCGCAGGGCGCAGAGGTCTCTCCATGGTGGGATGACACCTTCTATGAACACGGAACACAAGCACTGGTCGAGACGATGGACTTGGTACAGAAAGTCATCCTTCAAACAGAGTACCACCTTTCTCAAGCGCAAGTGGAGACAAACTTGGCGCGAAAGACTGCACAGATTCTGACTAGCTCATCTATTCGATCGGCACAGACTGCATACTCTTGGTGGGACTGGATACTTCGAGGATGTGCTGTGGGAAGTGCCCTCATCTTCTTCCTCACAGTATTCCAATGTTGTTACTTCAGACATCTCATCAGATCTGTGAAATCATCCACCGCTATCTTGGCCCTCAGTCCCCTGCAACTACCCACCTTACAAAGACTGAAGTGACACCAGCGAAACCCTTGTGAATGGCTCACGGTGCCAAAGGGCAAATCTGTAAGGAAGTTGCCAGGGCGTCTGGCCTAAAAAACGGTGACTTCCTGGGAACAAAGGACTTTTCTAAGGATCAACATTTGAACACTCTTCTCAATACATAACAGCCACACCCGAGACACACCATACTGAGACACACACACCTCACACTCACAATCTACCCATCACCCACTGTTTTGCCCATTGCACCACACTGAAAACCCATTCTGAACCTATGCAATGCTAAATATGTACAGTGTGTAACCATTCATGTTTAGTATCATTTGAAACGTGTCAGTGCGTCTGGTAAAATGGTCTCATTCTCCAAACCAGAATACAAACCTCCAAGAAGTTCTATAAGTTGAGAAAATATTGTGTGACTTTAAGGAGGTGATCACCCACAGATTGCTAATTCAGGATACCTCCTGTATGTAAATAAGTATTCTCCTTCACAAATGGTGAGAACCCATTCAAACACAAATTCTGATTGCCCATTTGTGACCCCTGAATAAGGGGCCAAAACCTAATTATAATCACAGTAAACCACCATTTGGTATCTATTGAATTATCTGGGTATTTAAAGGAAAGTGACACTAAACTCGAGGAGTCTGTATCTAGATATCCCACACTGTTTGTGTGTAGTCTTTCCACGACCAGGTAAAGATTTCTGGAATCCTTGATTCTTGAATTATTGTTTCTATATATGATTGATTGATGCTTTTTATCCTTTGAATTGAAGTTTGATCGATGTTTCTTACCTGGTTAATAAATCGTTATGATTAAATTTATTCTGACTTACTCTGGAATTATTAACGATCTCTATGAGATCATGAATGGGTACTTTCCACAAAGGGTTAAACGGAATAATTAAATGTGTGTCTAACTATTAAATATGAATGACCAAATAACCAAATTGGCATTCTAATCTAAATTCTAAATTATAATAAAATGGAGTCAGATAAAGAGCAATTGGAATTAGATCCATTTTGCCCAGCTGAGAACACCGAACGCGCAGATACCTTCGCCCGCTCTTCGCTGCCGCCATTGGAGCGATTTCAGCGGTCTTACAGCTGTAAACAGTACGGCCAGACCCAGTCGCACCCATTTATTGGAAAGAGGCTGAATGAAAAGAAGCAGCAGGGGGAATCACCTTCAAATAGCTTATCACCATTACAATATGAATGAGGAAATATCTGACTTAGTTACTGCATGTGGCTGGCTATGTTGACTTCTATATGCAGGCAGTAATTCCAACGTGGACAGCAAAAGTGTTTTCAAATAATGAAAGTTGATTAATGAGAAGCCTGTTTAAAATGAATACCACACAGAATTCAGGCATTCTTTGATGCTCTATAGAGAAGAACATGCTTGCACACATAAACACTGGCTCTTCACTCTTTAATATTGTTGACTTCACATAAACCGCATGTTCATGCTAATGAAGCTGTACATTTGCAGTGATTACATTTCTATTTATTTTCTAGTTATTTGTATTGATTTGCATGTTCTATTTTGTATGTGGTGTCTAACATCGGCAACTGCTACATCAAAAAGAAATTAAAAATGTGTTCTGATTCTGTCTTGTGGAATCTCCAGTGGTCAGTGGATATGTTGTAGGATCTCTCTGAAAATGTCCATCTTACAAGCTCTATAAAGTCATGAAACCTCGTAATTACAACATGGCAGGCAATGTACTTGCAGTCAATTTGTGGCACATTAGTGTATTTGAGTGGCATGTGCCACTGAATATTATCACTGATAAAAGTAGATCATTTTTACATTCTTTATCAACAACATGAATTGCACTAAACATTAGCCTACATTACGTCAGGGTTTCCCAGACTGGGTTTAAAGAAGGAACTGCGCAGTTTAATGAAACGCTGATGATTAAATCATAAAAATATAAAATTAAAATAAATTCAAAATATTAAAAAAAAGTGAAAAACAAAAGCCTTCCAAATACATAGCAATAAATGGGTAAAGGAGTGATTAATCAGTCAATAATTAATGTGCTCATCAGAAGTTGATTATGCAATGCTGAGAAAACACTTCCTCACAGTGAACTGATTTCTGTAGATCCAGTATTTAAATGCTTGGCCTCAATTTTCCATGTAATACCTGGCTAGTGGCTGGTCTATTACACAAAAGTAGAAGACTTTCTGAACATGTAAGCGATATAGGATTTGTTTAGAAAGGAAAATGTAAAAGATAAGAACAGAAAAGTGTCAGTATCATTTACATGCTGTAATTTTTGTCCATAGTTGATGTGCTAGATAAAGTATTTATATAATGCCATCATTTCTTAATTTTATGCAAATCACACAACTGACAAGTTTTTGCATTTGACTGTTGTGACATGATGACTTATTGTTGAACGAGTTGAACTTTAGAAAGTCATTTTCTGTAAAAAAAAAAAAAAATGTCATCTTAGATGTGACTGAAGTAATTGTTTGATAAGGTGAGGTGTCAAAACTGGCATATGTTCTGAATTTTGAAAAGTGGCAGAACTAGCAGACCGATTTGATCTCATTCTATTCAAGGTTCAAAGCTGAGCCTATTGTTCCAACTGTATACTTTTGCAATGCATTTTGAATGCAGGTACAGTTGAGGGTCATCTTAATACTACTACTTTCTTACTTCACTGTTTTCTCCTTTACTATATCAGTTACATTTGCAAACAGATGTAGCAAGCTCCACAGAGCTGACTAGAAATGTCAATGCTGTGTTGCAGAACTTGGAAGTCATGTGAAATATTGCTAAAACAAAATGGTGCTGTCATGTTTCCTTTTCTTAAGATTGTTGTGCAAGTTGTGTCTGCTAGGAAAGTTTTGATCAGATAGGTCTGCTGGGAAACATTTCTGTTTACATGTTTCTGTTTTCATGATCAACTTATTGTAAAATATACTTTTAGTGACATAGTACTATTCCATGACCCACATGTATGCATTATGTATAGGGATGTCATAGACATTTAGTATGAACAGCTATTCTCCTCCAGCACAGTGATAGAGAAGTTTTCCCAGGACAGTTTTAGAGGTTAAAGCTGTAGGTTACCAAGAAACAAACACCGTCTAAGAAGGAAGAATTTACAGCTGGAGTCACATTCCAAGATCACCTCATGTGTCACCTTAGCTTTCGTACAACCACGCAGGAAAGTAATTTGTCATATCCTTGTGTCTGAACATTTGTCTGCCCGTTACTTCAGCCACTCATGCCAAAAAAAAAGAAAGAAAAAAAAACTGAACTGCTTCTGACTGAGAATCGGTTTTCTCTTTCTCTGTTTGGCATGATAAAGTGCATGGTCTTTAATACCCCCTAATCATTTTGCTGAGTCATCCATCATTTTCATATACTGTACTTCACCTCCCTCTTCACCACAAATGGGCCTGTGCATGTGTAGCTTACTTGTGCTGTGAATGTGTGTTTTTGTGCCTTCCGATAAGTGTCAAGTCATCTCTTTGTGTGTGTGTTGGGGTTGTTGACAATTAATTTTACCCCGAGAACTCCATCATTTTCTAGGTTTAGCCCAATCATGTTAGGAAAGACATAGGAAACCGAAGCTGAGCTGGGAAAATGAACCAGATTAACTTACTGAGAAAGAGAACATCCTACTCAATAAAACAGAAGAAGGATAAATGCCATGTCTAAAAAAAGACAGTATTATGGAAACAGGAATGACAAGGTCAAGATAGTAAACTATGCTCACCACCCCTAAAATCACTTCACTATAGTCAATGAGTCATAGATTCAATAAATCTGCAGATGACTGCGGTGTAGCTGGGGATTCTGTTCTGCTCTCTCACGCAGCAAAGGGAGAGATTTAAAAATCTTTCAAATGTAGCTGGATCTGTGATTTTGGAGTGTGTGTCAAGTTCACACACTACAAGACTGTTGGCAATGGCAAAAAACTGTATTCTCTATTTTGCTGACAAGTCACCAATTCGTTTTCCAAGGCAACAAATTTGACAGTTGCATTCTGCGCTCTGCATACCAGTGACTAAGCAAATTAACACACTCCCGAGACAGCTCTCTAAACACACACAATATGGGACTAATATGAAAGAAGTCTCCAGAGCAAACTGCAAATTAATAGACAGTGTCTGCAACCCATGAGTCACAAGCATTTCCTCTATGCAGATATATGTAAGCATTCAGATGGACATATAAGCCTTTTGATTTTTAAAATAATAGGACAGAAAGGTATATAAACTTAGGAGTTGAAAAGAGAGCCGTCAGACACTTTTTCCAATCACATGGTGTTTGCTTTCTTTATTGCAGATGAAGTGGATTAGATGTAATATTTGCTAGATAAATTGGTGTTTGAATTTCATGTTGCAACAGTAAATGTGCGAGTGTGAGTCAGTTACTTTCATAATTGTCAAGTGCCAGCATACAGTTATTTCAAACTTTGTTGGTCCTTTGTTGACGGAAGTGAAAGTTGTGAAAATGTTACATCAAATAAAAAAAAGAAAATGTGCTGATTCAGTTATCTCATTGAACATTCATTAACTTAATGTGATATTTCTAATCTCTTAATTATGTTTGTCTTGTAAAGCCACAATTCAGTATTTAAAGCTTCGACTGACCTGAGGAGGCTGATGGGCATGTAAACTAGTAAAACTATTAAAACTGGTTTCACATAAATTGAAACATCTGCAACCAATTAAAACTGCTATCTGGAGGTTGTTTTCTCATTGTTTTCACATTTGAAGTGGATGGATACATGCCAAGTTTTGATGTTATTCCTCATTGTTTCCACTGTAATGTATATTGAAGTGGAGAACAACAATGCCTCTAATAGCCAAATAAAATTTTGTTGCAATATTTTTCTCTTTAACACTGTAAAGCTGCTTTGAAACAATTATCATTGTAAAAGCGCTATCTAAATGAAGTTGACTTGACTTGACTAAAGAATTATGTTTTTATTTGTGAGGGAAAGATAGCATTGTTCAGCTTCCCAAATAGCCCAGCATAAAGGAAACAAGCGCAGCAATGGAGTTATGCAAGTGTGTTTGTTTGTTTCCGGTCCGAGTCGAAACCGCAGGCGGTGAGTAAAACTCAATACATGTATATGTCTTTTAAATATGATCAAACGAAAGACATACTAACTAAAGTGCACATAATGTAAACAACACAAATGTAATCAATTGTGTCTTTTAAACTCCTCCTCAACGTGCATGCAGTGTAAAAAAAAGCAGTTACATCAATTTAATGATAGCAGTCCACAGCCATACCCCTGTGCTAATGTTTAGCCTACAAGACAAAAAAAGTATTTGTTTTTAAGTAGCCTAGTGCTATTTTAAATTTCATAAACGATTTTTACATACAGTATACTACCACATGACTGAATACAAGCCTACGCTATGTCTCATTACCTGGATGATAAAAAGCTTCCTAAGCAAATATTTGCACCTTTTGTAATAAATTTTATTTTTTTGTACAATAGTAGACCTGGGCGGAACTCAGATTGAGTGATATTGAGATTCTCAATATCATGACAATGAGTTAAACTGTACTAAACATGACACTGTACTAAAATGGCCCCCACAGTCACCAGATCTCAACCCAATAGAGCACCTTTGGGATGTGGTGGAATGGGAGCTTCGTGCCCTGGATGTGCATCCCACAAATCTCCATCAACTGCAAGATGCTATCCTATCAATATGGGCCAACATTTCTAAAGAATGCTTTCAGGACCTTGTTGAATCAATGCCACGTAGAATTAAGGCAGTTCTGAAGGTGAAAGGGGGTCAAACAGTATTAATATGGTGTTCCTAATAATCCTTTAGGTGAGTGTATAAATAAATATATATATTTTAGAGATGAGCATGCTGAACAAAACTATTCCATATTTCACTGTATACATTTATTTGTAACAGTTCTATTTTATTTACGTGATTTTCATAGCCTGAAAATTACCCTTTTAAAAATGATCTGAAATGGTTTCGAGACAGTGATTTGACTTGAGACAAATGCATTGTGACAGAGCTGTCATTCATTTGCATGTAATTGTGAAATTGTCAGTGTATGTCCAGAGAATGTCTCGGGTTACGACTGTAACCTTATTTCCTGAATAGGGAACAAGACGCTCCGTCACCGCTTTGGGAACGCCTCTTTGTGATTGCGTCGTGAAGCACGTATGTCATCAGTCCAATAGAGAGACAGATCGTCATAAGCGGGTGACGTCATAGACCCGGAAACTATAAAGCACACCGGCAAACACACAATGTCAGCTTCTGAAGAAGGCCTGAAACAAGGTGCTTGCGGGGCATGCAAGGAGTATGGCAGGGTGACGCAGCGTCTCGTTCCCTATTCAGGGAACTAAATTACAGTCGTAACAGAGTCTGTACTTCCTGAGTCATCACCAGAGCCTGCTCGGGGTCCACAACAGTGGAGAGGACCCTCTTGACGCTGGGGGGACGGCACCTAAACTGAATGGCGTACCCCATTTTTATACATCGCAGGACCCTACGAGATATATGTGGCAGATTCTCCCACTCCGACACAAAATCTATTAAGTGTACCAGCCTCTTGAGGCTGGCCTCTGATGTGCTCTGCACCGCGAGTGCAGCGCCCTGAAGCGGCGAACGGCGAACCGGCAGGGATTGACTGCTTCGATGGCACGATTTCAAACCGAAGAGGGCGGGGTTGGCGGATTGACCCCGTGGGGGGTGGGTGGGGTAGTAACGCATAACTGATGATGATTGGTGGGTGGGAGACAAGGTTGAGGTTGATAGGTTGAGTTCACACACGCATATGCACAGTCAGCGATGGCAAGTCTAAAGACTTCAGACTTCACATATGCCCAGAGCCTCTTCACGTCGGTGGAAAGTAATTCTAATCTAAAGAATCGCCTCACATCATCACATCCCGCAACAAAATTAGTGGGTAA
This sequence comes from Gobiocypris rarus, assembly GCA_023029165.1. Classification (NCBI taxonomy): domain Eukaryota; kingdom Metazoa; phylum Chordata; class Actinopteri; order Cypriniformes; family Gobionidae; genus Gobiocypris; species Gobiocypris rarus. Next base: position 21,469,582 of record CM040926.1, on the reverse strand, counting down.
AAACCCAGTTGATAACGGTCCACTATCAAAAGAGCAGTATAGTACTGATAATATTTACACTCTAGTAGGCCTACTGATAATATTTACACTATATGCCTACTGATAGCCTAATATTTACAATAATGTATTGAATTTAATAGTTGTCTCTCACATTGTCCCACAGCAACATTAGCTCAGCTCCGATCTCGTGGCTCTCATTCAGGTCTTTGAGCAGGTCAGCTTGGTATGCCTGAGCGATGGACATAGTGTGCAGACATAGCTCTGCTCAGCACATCCATGAGCTCCACCCACAGGGGAATGAAGTGGCGAGTCCTCAACCCTCCTCGGCCTACAGACATCAACCTCCTCAGAGGAAGAAAACCCAAGAAGTCGTCGCTGCAGCCTGAAGCACGATGACGTACTGGATCAGATCCAACACGTACTTGACGCGCATGCGCGGTGGTTTCATTCACATTTTGATGACGTCACGTGCGCACGCGCAGTTGAGAGCTTTGTGACCTGTGAATAAATACTCAAACCGCTCGCGCAAAAACAATTATTAATAACATGCTCAAGAAATCAAGCCACGTTTTGCATTTTCCCTTGAATGTGCAGGCCTACTGGTTGTACCTTGAGGATTAAAATTACAGACAATTATGCTACTTGACTCATTTTTGCTTCCACTCAACAGCAAGTATGACCAGAAATATGTTACAAGTTTTGCATGTATGTAGAGAGAAACTAGGATAACTTCAGCATCACGATGACTTCATCAATAATTACATTACTATTTATCAGTACTACTACTACACAGGTTAGAACATCATACAATATTGACCATACATGTCACTTAAGACCAGCGCATACGCATTATAACTAGACTCGCACTCGCATTATAACTATTAGGCACTTGCCAAAACGAACCACCACCCAGTACGTATTGGATCTGATCCAGCTACGTCATCGTGCTTCAGGCTGCAGCGAAGAGTGTCTCAGAAAACTGCTGCGCTGCAGCCACTCTCCGGGCGTGAGAATCCGCAGAGCGCGCTCCCGAACCCAGAGAAGTGGCGCTGGATCTGCAGGGTGAAGGCTGAGATAGGGCAGAGCCCGTCTCGCCCCTCTGACAGATCCATATGCGAACCCCACGACATGAGTCGTCGCTGTGCCTCGGCTACAATTCTTGCTAAAATTCAGCGTCATTGCAGTATTATTGTGCATGGGTTTATGGGTGACAAAATGAATCAAATTCTACTAATAATGCATATCATGAGGATTTGCTTTTATCATAATTTTCAGCCCCCAGCACTTTCAGGCAGCAAGAAGATTTTTTTATTAGCCTGGATAAAACAATGACAATATTTTGCAATTGTATAATTTGTGGATCCGTCTCATCCTCCAATGTTCGTAATTTTGGCAGATCGATATCCTGTGAATCACTCCCAGGTCTAAAAATAGTTTAAAGTTTTATATCGAGCAAAAATTCTCCAGTTTTTTTTAAAGGAACAATTAGGCTACACTTTTCAAACAAGAAACCACAGTCTGCCAACACAGATTGCTTAGCTTGCTTGTAAAAAAGTTCGCTATCCTTGTTGGGACTCCATAGTCGTTATGGTTTGTATACTGTACAAATATACTTACACCCTACCCATCACAGAAAACTTTATTAAAATATATAGACATTTTATTTTAACAATTTTATTAAAAAAAAAGTGTATAACAATAAAAATGTTTAGTAGGCTAAGCAGCTGGGCAGGTAGAATCTGTTGCGTCATGTACCCTGAGTTCATGCGTATCTTTATACAGCCTATGGTCCATGCTCACTGCACGTAGCTCAAGGAACGGACCGCGCCCACGGTCCGTCCTCCTTCAATGCTCATGTCTCGCATTTCCTGAGTCAGTCAGTGTGAGCTTGAGATACCGGTGCAACAGAGAGGAAAGGAACAGTCATTCGAACAGGAGGGACACATCCGATGGCCGGTGTCAAGACAATGCTGTTTTTGGGCATTTTTGTCCTTTTTCTGGCAAAGTCCGCGGAATCTAACGGTAAGAGTTTTTCTAATGTAACAAACGTTTTTGTTCTTAAAATGCGTGGTGAAATCCGTACATTGATCATTAGTTTCAACATCACTGCTAACTCAGAATAATTTTAAATGAATAGTCATGCCGTGTAATTAAATGCTATCATGTATTCCGGATCAGAGTGCCTTGCAAATCTGGACGTATCGTGCGAGAGCCTGCGCTCGTCTGATGGATTTACCTACACAGTGCCCTTGAACATCTCGTGCTTTGGAAGTTGTGATGAACAAGGATGGTACTTTCAGGTTGTTTGTTGGTCTGGGTTCAATCGATAATATTTTTATCTATTTATTTTAAAACAGTCAAATGTTTTGTAATTAGGCTACTCAGTTTGCTGTTTTTTTATTTGGTATAGAATGAGACATTTATTGTCGATTCAACCCCGAATGCCGTTGGAGAGAGGTCCCCAATTGTACAGGATGTGACAGCAAAGAACCTGACAGTCAGTGTCTGCGAGAACCTACAATGGCAACTGAACTGTGGCACGGTAGGAGCAATGCATGTGTATTTCATTTACACATCAATAAATACATGGCACACTTGTTTGTGTGTTTCTAAATGCTGTGTGCTTCATTGTTATACCATTAAAACAAAACATTTTTCTTCTGTTACAGTGTAATTGTATTGTCAACTATACCGTAAGCATATGAATCCTCACACCACACATGCCCTAGAAAGCGGATACGTTTTAGTGTATATAAATGATGCTTTTGAATGTATTTATCTAAAGTTACAGATCTGAAACATTCACCAGCACATGACTCAATGGGAACCATAATCACAGGTAAAAGCTATGGTTTAGGCTATAAAGTTATTTTTTTGTTAATTCACCTTGCTATTTGATTACCCTTATCTTTTGCTACCTTTTTACATGTATATTCTGCAGGTTTACCTCCGTTGGGAATTGCTTTGATTGTGATTGTTGGTGTTGTTGCATTCATCGCCATTTTGTGTTACCGTTTCAAAAGGTGAGTGCCTTAACAAAGTTGGTTATATGGAAGGGTGAAGTTGTCCTTCTGTCTCATTAGAAGAAATAAAGACCAATACAGTTCAATAATGCATATTTTACTTTCATTGATAGACGTCTGCCTCTTTGCTCAAAACAAAATGATGTGGTGTAGTGGTTAACGCTTCAAGCACCCAGCTTGCTCCAGGGAGACTGGCCCTGAAAACGCATGTTCTGTACATCACATTGAAAAAGCGGCGCTAAATGACCAAAATAATAACTTCACACTCTATTAAGTTCTTTATTTCTACTTATTCATTTCTTGTTTAATTTTTCACAATTGTTTCCTTGGTTTATGTAGATTTTCATCTTTATAGATTGGGTTTGTGTTTGTGTTTTAAACCAAATGTAACCTCAAACGGATAGTTCACCCTATAATGAAAATTAAGTCACCATTTACTCTTCCTGCTGTTTTTCTAATGTCATATGTCCTGACTTTGGCTGTTGTCTTCCAAGCTCGACTGCACGTTTGCCAGACACTATAAGCACCAAAGTTGACATCTACTCACCCCCAAAAAAAGATCACAAGTTGTGAAAAATCAGGATTAATAAAATACAATCCATGTACTTTCTTCTCTGAGGTTAATATAAATGTTGTGTTCAACGCAACAAGCAGTTTTCGCTTTTACATCTGTAGCTGTGATTCTGACTCATCAGACAGACAGAGTTCCAGTTCAGAGATATTTAACTCATTGAAGAAAGTACATACTTTTTTTGGTATTTCTAGGTGTTGTTTCGTGTCATGTTTTTATCAGTCTTTATTTCTCACTTACGGTATGTTCTTTTTCTGGCCAAGACAAGGTGAACTGTGTCTCTTAAAAACGCACAGTTGAGTATTGAAAACCAACCGCCAAGGTCAGGATTACCATCTAGCCACAGACTAAAGTACATGTTTGAGCTGTTTTAACTGAACGTTTTAACTGAAATGTGTCACTGCCATTGCTTTGTCTCAAGACCAGTGATGTTTTTTTTCTTGGCACATTTATAAAAGCTACTTAAATAATTGAACTAAGGCCTAATCCTGGCTTAATCTAAACCCTGTCTAACCGGGCCTACCTTTCACATTAACATACCCCCAGAAAAACTGGAATATATACAACACATGTCGCATGGGACCATTCTGGGATACTTTTGTGTCTTTTAAAAAAGGTTGATGATAGTTGCTATTCACTGCCAGTGTATGGGTGATTTTTTTTTTTTTTTAATTCTTCTTTTATGGTCCAAAAATTAAAGAAAAGATTTCTGCATTAGAACAACAGCAGGGTGAGTAATGATGAGTTGGGGTGAACTATCTCTTTAACTCTGGCCTGTGCTATGCAAAGGCAAGAACACAAGAGGCACTGACACTAATATAGAGAAACTGTATTAGGCCTATCTTGAACTAATATTGATAATAATGTTTAAGTAACATTTATATAGCTCTTAATCAGGCGTGGGCACTGTCCTGCAGAGTTTAGATCCAACACTGATAAAACTCACGTGCCTGTAGCCTTCTAGTAATCCTGAAGGAATTGATTTGCTGGCTCAGGTGTGGAGGGTTGGAGCTAAACTCTGCAGGACAGTGGCCCTTCAGGACTAGAAATGCCCACCCCTGCTCTATATCATATACATACAAGGGGCGTGCAGCCCTTATATGCTGCGAATGCTCTGCATACACATGCAATTTGAGAAAATGAGTTTATGGACTCGCTAATTATTTGTTAAATTATTAATTTGAGGTTTGTGGGAGCAAAGTAACTGTACAACCAGGTCAAGAATTTGAATTGCCGCTGTGAAAGCAAAATGCAATGAAATGATGTGCCAGTGAGTACACATATCTAATGTATTTGAATCCAGAGCATATTGTTAGAAGGCACTTAACGCTATAGCAAGCTTGTACTTCACAGGGTACTGCAGTTGAGATTTTTCTGAAAGTGAGCTGTCATACATAAACATATTCAGACAGTACTGTATGTATACCCAAAATGAATCAAAACTGTTGTGTTTCTGTATGCCAAGCTATATCTGATAAAGTAAACTCATATACTCATTATATTGGGTACTATTGATTTGTCGGTTGTACTTTATTTTACAGTATGTGCACTTACATGTACGTACCTAAGAAAGTACTGGATAATATAAGGTAACTGCATAACTTAAGGTTAGGTTTAAGGGTAGGTCATAGTATGTACATGGGGAACAAGGCTGTAAAATAAAGTGCTACCGATTTGTCTATACTGAATATCATAACAAAGAAAACGAAAGGATAATGTTACACTTTGTTGTATTATGTGTAATAATATGATATTAAAAAATTTAAAAGTTTAGTGTCAGCTGCCATTGTGTAGTGAGATGAAATTAGCACTTAGAGAATTATGCAATATTTGTCACATTTCTATCATCAGTTGTAAACATTATCTTGAATGCATATTTTTACATTTAACTGCATTTTCTTTCAAATATTGTAGTATAACTTTCATCTATGTAGTATATAGTTTTGCCTTTGCTATCTTTTGTTTTGTTAAACAGATTTATTTTAATAAAATCTGATGAAATCTTCCATGCCTTGTGAAGTTACTTGCTTGGTTTTACATTTAAAAGACTTTTCCTTTCTTTTGAAATGCTGAGAAATGCAGAAATTCAAAAAGCCTTACACTACAATCTAACTATTTTCTGATTTGGTTATTTAAAATATATCTGTGTACATTAAATGTAACGGTAACACTTTACAATAAGGTTGTGTTAGTTAATGCATTAGTTAACATGAACTAATGATGAACTGCACTTATAAAGCATTTATTTATCTTTGTTAATGTTAATTTCAACATTTACTAATGCATTAATAAAATCTTGTTAACATTAGTTAATCCACTGTGAACTAACATGAACAGCTGTATTTTTATAACATTAACAAAGATGAACTAATGCTGAACAGAGGTGTTGTTCATGGTTAGTTCATGTTAACTAATGTGTGAACTAATGTTAACTAATAAAACCTTATTGTAAAGTGTTACCAATGTAACTGCTGGTGGAAAAAATCAAAATGTGCTTATCTTGTAGAACACTCTCTGTTAGATCAAATCACAAACACAGATGTGGTAAGCGGTGGCTGATCTAACACAATTATTTTCCTTGTACTTGATAAATAAAACATAATATGAACAAAGCTCCAGTCTACAACTATTAGGTCTTCATATTACTAAGGAAGCTCAATTACAGCTTTAGTGTTTACACCAAATAACATCTTTCACACCCATTTATTAGAAAGAGGATGAATGAAAAGAAGCAGTGGAGGAAGTCTCTCTCTCTCTCTCTCTCTCTCTCTCTCTCTCTCTCTCTCTCTCTCTCTCTCTCTCTCTCTCTCTCTCTCTCTCTCTCTCTCTCTCTCTCTCTCTCTCTCTCTCTCTCTCTCTCTCTCTCTCTCTCTCTCTCTCTCTCTCTCTCTCTCTCTCTCTCTCTCTCTCTCTCTCTCTCTCTCTCTCTCTCTCTGCTGGAGCTAGGCCACGAGGCAGTGGTAGCACGCATGTCTTTGGAATGTGGGGTAAACTACTGGAGTAACCAGGAAACCCACGCTGACAAAGTCACTTTTTCTATCGCACCGAAGTGCCCCCGCGAATGCAATTTCTACCAAGGGCGACCTGTCTAACATCTGCAACTGCTACATCTAAAATAAATCTGACAAAGCCAATAAAAAAATGTTCTGATTCTGACTTTGAAAACTCTCATGATTCAGTACGCATAAATCAAATAGTATGAGTGAATTTCGGACATCCTACATCTTTCATGTTGTTATTGTCACGTGACCTACCTACCAGTGTCAGCTGCCCACTTTTCACATACTAAAGGGAAGTATTCTATTTCAGACACAGCATGGGAATATAATTCCACAAAATTAACAATTAACCTTAATGTCGTTCCAAACCCGTAAGACCTCTGTTCATCTCCGTAACACAGTTTGAGATATTTTAGATTTAGTACTTTCTGTCTCTCCAGTCTGTTTCTGTCCAGTCATTTGTAGTCTGAGGGAGACGCACACTGTAAACAACCTATTCTACATTGTTTGTATTGCTATATTTTTTTAAATGGTGCGTAAGTGTGCATGAAGTATACAAAACTTCCGCGAGGATGTTTGTATTTACAAAGCTATTAAGCTTTTAAACAACCACAAACGGTGCAGATGAAAATAAAGCCAGAGCCTGAAGCACTCTGGGGACCGTCTGCTATCTGATATCCAAACTCTCTCTCTCTCTCTCTCTCTCTCTCTCTCTCTCTCTCTCTCTCTCTCTCTCTCTCTCTCTCTCTCGTGTGCGTAAGGGTTTGGTGGAAAACACAATAGCGTTTAATGTATTATTTAAAGGGTACATTTTTTTAAGACGTGCACATATATGTATAGGCTGCACATTGTGAAAACACTAAAAGCACTCATAAATTTACCAACAAGTGGAAATTGGTTATTTTTGCATTTTCTGAGCAATTTCGTTCTTCTGGGTTAAAAAGCAAAGTCGTAGCAATGTCACGAATGTGAGGTCGAAGCGTGCCTTCGGAGTGTGACTGGCTGCTGGCAAGATTCAACATGAGCCAACCCATTGCATTTATTCATAAGTATGTACTCCTTTAACCTAATCATTGTGCTGTATTACGCATGAGACTGCATTATAGTGGATAATATTAAAAAATATTTGTGTTTTTTTTTTTTTTTAAACAAGGGGGTTTCATGACACTTTAACAAAATTCCTGAGCTTGGCACTGGTGTTCTGTGCTCAATTGCACATTCATGATGAGACTCGATTAGCGACGCAGTTCACTCTGACTCACACAGAAAAACACACTGTGAGATATCAAGATTAACAAAAACATAACATCATTTACACAATAACACCTTGAATGAAACAGTGGGTGAATTGTCCACATAACAGTGATATGAAATGTTGTATTTCACTCACCCACCCACCCACCCACTCACCCACCCACCCACTCACCCACCCACCCACCCACTCACTCACTCACTCACCCACCCACCCACTCAATCACCCACCCACCCACCCACTCACTCACCCACTCACCCACTCACTCACCCACCCACTCACTCACCCACCCACTCACTCACCCACTCACTCACTCACTCACTCACCCACTCACCCACCCACCCACCCACTCACTCACTCACTCACTCACCCACCCACCCACTCACCCACCCACCCACTCACCCACTCACCCACTAACTCACCCACCCACCCACTCACCCACTCACCCACCCACCCACTCACCCACCCACCCACTCACTCACTCACTCACTCACTCCTCCTCCTCACCCACCCACTTTCCACCCACTCACTCACTCACTCACCCACTCACCCACTCACCCACTCACTCACCCACCCACTCACTCACTCACCCACCCTCACTCACTCACTCACCCACTCACTCACCCACCCACTCACTCACTCACTCCTCACTCACTCACCACTCTCACTCACTCACTCACCCACCACCCACTCACTCACTCACCCACCCACCACTCACTCACCCACCCACCCACCCACTCACTCACTCACCCACTCACTCACTCACCCACTCACCCACCCACCCACCCACCCTCACTCACTCACTCACTCACTCACCCACCCACCCACCCACCCACCCACTCACTCACTCACCCACTAACTCACTCACCCACTAACTCACCCACCCACCCACTCACCCTCCCACCACCCACCCACTGACTCACTCACTCACTCACTCACCCACCCACTTTCCACCTCACCCACCCTCACTCACCCAACCACCCACCCACCCACCCACTCACTCACTCACTCACTCCTCACTCACTCACTCACTCACTCACTCACTCCTCCTCACTCCTCACTCACTCACCCACCCACCCACTCACTCACCCACCCACCCACCCACTCACTCACTCACTCACTCACTCACTCACCCACCACACCACCCACTCACTCACCCACCCACTCACTCACCCACCACCCACCCACCCACTCACCCACCTCACCCCACCACCCACTCACTCACCCACCCACTCACTCCTCCTCACCCACCCACTCACTCACTCACCCACTCACCCACCCACCCAGTCACTCCCCACTCACCCACCCACTCACTCACTCACCCACCCACCCACTCACTCACCCACCCACCCACCCACTCACACCACTCACAACCCACCCACCCACTCACCCACTCCACCCACCACCACTCCCCACTCCCACCACCCCACCACCCAAATGTATATATATTATATTATTACAGTTTTCTTGATTGCTAACACCACTAACACACAATTCATGAAACAATTCACAATGTCACTATAAACACAATCTTTAAACTAAGCTCCAGCTTATACAAACTTCAAACCTCCACGTCAAATTCAAATATTTTAGTCAAAAACAAATTATCTTCTGTCAAAATCACACCTGGGCCTCATGACGCACAAAAACCCAACACATACTCCACTGCCTAGACTCCAGAGACCAATATAGTGAGATCAATTCAAAACAACTAAATGTCTATTACAGAAGGTATCAAAATACAGTGAAATTCAACAATAAGCTTTCAGAAAAGTATGATTTTGCAGTAAATGAAAAGACTTTGTACTCACTACACTGTAGCGCAGGAACAAATGGTAATTATTTTGTAAACTGCTGCTGTGAAAGCAAAGTGAAATAAAATGCTGTATCCACTGTAATTAAATCCACTCAGCATTGAGGTGTCACACTGCTAAGGTGTCATCTGCTGCTAATTACTCCTCTTGTTGACCTGGGTGCTTATTGATTACTGTAGCCATCGATTTATGTGTCTGCCTTCATTTGTTTAAGTGAAACTGGCACTGCTATAGATTTTATGAGGTTCCGTAGAAATGTCTCATTGGGGAAAGCATTATGCACTGCATAAACTCTTTGTAATGACCCCAATGATCTGCCATTTGACAGATAGCTGTTCTCACAAATAAGCACCTGGTGGGTTTGTCTGACACTGAAGTTGTCTTGAGGTCTCCAGCTCATTCAACACCCTGTCAATACAAAATACCCTCAGTGTCAATCAGTTTTCCATATAAGCACTTAATTTTCAATTAGCAATTTGACAATTACAGTTTTTCTCGATTGCTTAAACATAAACAGGCTTTGGTGGAGGTGCAGGGAGAGGAGGAGGTTGAGGGAGTGGAGCAGGAGGTGGAGGAGGAGGAGGAATGGGAAGGGGAATGGCAAGGGCAAGGAGAAAAGTGGCCTGTTCCCCATGAAATCATCTTTGTGGATGAGGCTGGTTTCTACCTGACTAAAAAAAGGAGAAGGGGGAGAAACATAATTGGCCACCGGGCTATAGTAAATGTCCATGGTCAGCACGGAGGTAATGTCACAATGTGCGCAGCCATAAGCCATTCTAGGGCCCTATAACACTATGCTTCTCCTTGCTTTTCTTGATGGTCTAAGAGAGCATATGTTTTAGCTGGACCTCAGGAAACCAGCACAGCCAGAGCAGCCTCACTACGTTGTTGTTTGGGATAACGTCAGATTCCATCGTACTGCTCTTTGTTCGTGACCGGTTTACCAATAACCCAAGGTTTTCAAACATCTTTCTGCCTGCATACTCTCCCTTTCTAAACCCGATAGAATAGTATTTTTCGCATGTGGAAAGTCTATGACCGAGTACCTTATGTCCAAGTTTACCTCCTTCAGTCTATGGAAGAAGCCTGCCATGACATAACAGTAGATGCATGCCAGGGATGGATCAGGCATGCACAAGGATTTTACCCTCGCTGCCTGGCTAAGGCCAATATAGTCTGTGATGAGGACGAGATTCTCTGGCCTAACCCAGACCAAAAACGGGATGCTGAGGCGGAATATTTTTTTTTGTGTAGTCCATGAATGAATAAAAATGTGCAAATGTAAGATTTTGTTGTAGTGTGTTTTTCTGAGGGCTTGTGTGTGTTGTCTGAGGGCAAAGTTTTTTTTTCCAGCAAGAATGAATGATTTTGAGTGTAGAGGTTCATTTTGACCTGAAAATAGAATGTTTGGAGAATTGGGTGAGATGTTAAAGTCCTTGTAAAGGCAATTCTGAGATTTGTTTCTAAACTAGTGATGTCCGGTTCGCGAGCGAATCGTTCTTTTGGTTCTTTTTAGTGAACCGGTCGAACCAGTTCACCAAATCGGACTGAATCGTTCGCAGCACTAATGTTACTCACTTTTTGACCTGTCTGATTGTCCCTCTGACTTGAAATAAACCAACATCCCAGAGTTATTCAGTTACTCCAACAGTACACTGACTTAACCTCTAGAGAGAACTGATGATGAGCACGTCAGCGAGCAGAAGCTGATGATACTGAGCATGCGTGCAGCACACACGAACGAACGTACACGGCCACAGTTCTCGTTCTCGCCAAGAATCGGTTGCAGCGGTTTTCGGATCACCAGTACACTGAACCGAGAACTGTTTATTTCGGACATGTCCGATTTGAGAACCTATGAGCTGATACTGACTGAGCATGCGTGTAATTTTTCAAGAGAGAACGAAAAGTATGTTAAGTTTTGTTGAGCATCGGGATGTGTTATAGGGATCACAATAATTTATGAAATACCAGGAGGCCTACAGTAATTATAGTGAATGATGACACATACACAAATTAGGTTTAAACAATGTTTTAATAAAAATATATATAAGTGGTACTGGTGGATTTCTGCGGGAGATTCGAGCATATCTTTGCGTCAATGCGTCACATCTGTTCACATCAATAAGAAGTCCCGGCTAGTAGGCTATATTGCGTGTGAGGATGTTGGAGGTGGAGATTTATAGTCTTTTCTCACAGTGCTTGATATAATTAAACTTATCAATTTGATATCGGATCAAGAAAAGTTGAAACCTCATTCATTCGCCCGTTGTAAAATGCAAAAGACTTCGGACTTTCGGAATGGCTAAAAGTCCACAGGAACAGAGTCCACTGGAACTGGGACCACCGGCAAAGAGTCCAACAACACAGAGTCCACTGGCTCAGAGTCCACCAACTCAGAGTCCACTGGCACTGGGACCACCGGAACACGATCCACCAGAACTGGGACCATCAGAACTGGGAGCACCGGAACTGGGACCACCGGCACAGGGACCACTAGGACCACCGGAACACGATCCACCGGAACTGGGACCACCGGAACACGATCCACCGGAACTGGGACCACCGGAACGATCCACGGAACTGGGACCACCGGAACACGATCCCCCGGAACTGGGACCACCGGCACAGGGACCACCGGAACTCGATCCACTGGAACTGGGACCACCGGAACACGATACACCGGAACTGGGACCACCGGCATAGGGACCACCGGAGGGCAGACCACTAGAAGTGGCTCCACCAGAGCTGAGACCACTGGAGTGAAGGCCACCGGAGCAGGGACCACCAGGGCAGGGAACATTTCCCTGGCAGCTCACCTCAAAGGTGCAACGATCATATGCCCTCCTGAGCACCCAGTCCATGGGCTCATCGAGAGCATAATTAAAAAGGTCCTTTTCAAGATTCAAGAGTTTTATTTGTCACATACACAGTTATATACAGAATATACAACTGGTAAGAATGTAAACGAGTCCGCTCTAAAGACAGTGCAAATAACAGTTACAAGAAAACACAAGGAGAAATTAAAATGAGAAATAGAATAAAAAATAGAATAAAAAGTACTAAACTATACAGAGTTATAAATAATCAAGTAGGAGATAAAAATATATATATAGTATAATGTGCAAACAATAGGTATAATGTAATGTAAACAGAAGTATAATGTGCAAACAGTTTATAACAGGCTATTTACACAGTAACAATAGAACATAAAGTGCAGTGCAATGACAGTATGTGGATATTAATGTTAAACTGGATGTTTATGTATGCTGAGTGAGTGAAATCCGTGACTGGGTTCAGAGAGTCTGATGGCCTGGGAAAGAAACTCCTCCTGAGTCTTTCCAGTTTTGCCATCAGGCTCGAGCACGTTTACCAGATGGCAGTAAAACTCAGTGAGTAGGATTTTGCAGGTGGTTGATGTCTTTGATGATATTAACGCTCTACCTCTGCAGCGTTTTGGTGTAAATGTCCTGCAGAGGCAGAGTGACCCTGAATGCGCTCGGATAAGCGCGCAACTCTTATCATACGGTTTGCAACTCATCAGCACATGCTCTGTAGTTTCTGCAACCTGACAATAACCACAAAAACCCGTTGGATGCTTCCTTATAATGTGTAGAGTGCTATTAAAATTACTGTGACCTTTCCTTAATCTGGTCATAACTATTTCTTCTTTTCTATTTCCTCCCTTATTCTTCACATCCCCAACTTTATTTTGAATATTATACAAATGTCTCCCTTTAATTTCCCTGTTCCACTGATTTTGCCATTCTCTAATGGTTTCTTTCCATATAATACTCTTTCCTTCTGATTTTGACAGCTTAATATTTGTTTCAATACTCTCTTTTTTAACAGCTTGTTTGGCTAACTTGTCCACTCTCTCATTACCCACAATGCCGATGCGCTGGTTTTCAGGTTGGTTTTCAGGTTTACCAGAATCTTTCCCTGGTTTTCTTATATGGACAATAATTGCTTCCTTTCAATTATTTGGCAGTTTCCCTTCCTCCCACACTTTATTGTATAGCATCAACAACTTCTTCTTTCCCTCTTCGCTTAACTGTTTCAACATGCTATAGCAAATGTCATCTTTTCCTGGGGCAGTCTTCCCAGTTTTGGCCATTGCTCTATTTAACTCTCCCATATTAAATATTTCATTTTGTTCATCCTCAACATTTCTCACCTTCCTTAGTGCCTCTATATTTTCAGATTTAGTTTTCTCTCTGCCTTTCTTTCCTTCTTCAGATAAATTATTAGAGCTGTGCACATTGACAAATGTATTTACTAACATTTCAACCTTTTCCTTATTCGTCACTGCAATTTCATTTCCAGTACTCAAAACTGGGTAATTCCATTCTCTCCTGTCTCCACTCATTTTTTAATCATTGTCCACACCTCTCCAATCTGAGTTGTATTCCCAATTGAGCTACAGTAATTCCTCCAATATGTTCTTTTTGCCTGTCTTACAGTTTTTCTTACTATTGCCTGATCATGCTTATATTGAATCATGTGCGTAAAAAGAGTTCTTTTCATTATTTTAAACACTTTATTCCTATTTCTGACTGCTTCTTTACATTCTTCATCCCACCAAGGTACTGTTTTCCTTTTAACATTACCTTTACTTTTTGGAATGGACTCTATTGCTGCTGTTATTATACATTGCTTTATTTTATTTTCAATTGTTTCTATATCCTCATTATAATCAACCTGATTCATACATTTATCACTTTCTTTCTGAAAATTTTCCCAATCAGCCTTCTCAAATATCCATCTTCCTCCTCTTCCTTCTGTACTTTGAGATACAGAAATATTGACTTTACATAATACTGGATAATGATCACTTACAACTGTTTCATCTTTATATACACTCCAATATAGATGGCATACTACTCGAAACCAGTGTAAGGTCAAGTACAGACTCCTTCCCAGTAGTAACCTCTATCCTTGTTGTACTTCCGTCATTTAAATATACTAAGTTGTTCTCCTCCAATAAATCTTCTATTACTTGTCCATTAGCATCAATCTTCTCACTACCCCACAATGCATTATGTGCATTAAAATCCCATCTGTTTCCTCAAGCTTGCTTATCTCTAATTTCTTACAAGGATTGTAATAATTTATGACTACAATATTTTTTCCTTCACCCCATGCTTCTATTACAACATATTCTTGCCCATTTCCTACACCTAACACCCTGTGCGGTATCCCCTGTCTTACAAACGTAACACATCCTCCTCCACTACTATTTTTCCTATCTTGTCTAAATGATACATATCCATATGATAAAATTCAAATTATGCTTTAACCATGATTCCTGGACGCAAATAATATCTGGCTTTTCTCTTCTACTTTTAACAAATTGTTTAAAATCCTGTCCATTTGCAATCAAGCTTCTTGCATTCCATTGAAGGATTAGCATTACTATTATTAACCTACACCTGTTGTCTCTTGACTCGACTGTACACTGAGTTCATCCCTCACTTCTTCCCATTTCAATCCTGTCATACCCAAATTATGTTTTGCTGCTTTAACAATAATCTGAATTCTTTCCGTTTTAGATCTGATTTCAGCTGTAGCATTTATCACCCCTGCTACGAATATCACTATTTTCTTTCTTTCCTCCTCCCATTGTTCCTTCTTTTCTTGTTGGCAATCCCTTACCTCCCGTACATGTCCTATGCTCTGCTCTTTTTCCTGCTCAGTTCTCTTAACAGCCTCAACATAAGACATTTTTTCCTTTGTTTTTATCTGTTGTATTTTAACTTTCTTTCTCATTACTTCACATCCCCAAAATGCCACACTATTATGACTCCCTCCACAATTACAACACTTTGGCCTTACTTCCTCACCACACTTTCCATACTCATGATCACCACTGCACCTAGCACACCTTCTCTTTCCTTTACATACCCTAGCCATGTGCCCAAACTCCTGGCAGTTATAGCATCTCATTGGTTTAGGTACATATTCCCTTATGTTGTATACCATAAATCCATAATACAACTCTTTTGGTACATCCTTTGTTTCAAACTCCAAACTCCTCAACCAACACAGACTCAGTTTCTATTTTTTCAATTCCTCTTGTCATTCTTACTGCATTTTTAACTGACCTATTCTGCATTTTCAAGTTCTCTACCATCTCTTTCAGCTGTAAGACCGCTGAAATCGCTCAATGGCGGCGAGAGCGAGCGAAGGTATCTCTGCGTTAGGTGTTCTCAGCTGGGCAAAATGGATCTAATTAATTGCTCTTTATCTGACTCCATTTTATTATAATTTAGAATTTAGATTAGAATGCCAATTTGGTTATTTGGTCATTCATATTTAATAGTTAGACACACATTTAATTATTCCGTTCAACCCTTTTGTGGAAAAGTGCCCATTCATGATCTCATAGAGATCGTTAATAATTCAGAGTAAGTCAGAATAAATTTGAACTTACTGTCGTGGAATTCCATATACCACTCCCTTACCACCTGTTCTCCCCCTCAACATCCTATCAGTAAATTTCCATCTCCCAAAATCCTTGCATATTTCACTTCTCCTACCTGTTCTTCTATTATTTTGGTTAACTTAATCGGATCAATTCTCTTAACTCCTCATTCTCCCTCAAATCATACCACTACATTAAATAGCATGCTTTTGGGATCCTTCCTTTCATCTTCTCTTTCCTCACTTTCCGTCCCATTTGTGCAAGCATCTCCTTTTTTCTTTCTTTTACGACTAACTCCCTTCTTATCCCTGCACACTCTCCCTACCTCCTCCCAATCACTTTCCCTCCTCTCATCACTGCCATTCCCCTCTATTTCACTATACTCCATACCATCTACTTGCCTCCCTGCCATCCCAGCAAAATTATTAGCTTAATGTACGACTAGAAGCTGTGAGAGAGCACCGCTACCGGACCAGTACAGGCCGCGGCGATGCACTCCACACCACTCCCCAATCGACTCGACCAGCCAACAAGATCGCACTTCGTATTCCAGATAGAGGGGAGAAAGAAAAAAAACGCTCGATTACACACAAGGACACTGTCAGTTTGAGCGGAATACACGCGATCCACCCTGGACCACTCAACCACTGTCGCTTTCTGATCTCAAGACCGACAAGGACTGACAAACACAAGGAGTATATAAAGGGGAGAAATCAAACTGGGAATGAGGGGAACACAGGTGGGGCAAATGAAACCAATAATGAGATAACAAGGGGGAGGAATCAAACAATGACAGGGACACATGGCCACAATAACAAAACCCACATTTTCACACAAGACAGGACAGGCATGTGACAGTAAAAGATTGCCTGCAAGCTTCTCCTTCTGCCTATACGGTCTCATTTCTCTACTATGCGACAGAGTCGCATTGGTTATGACGAAATCGTTTAGCCTATTTTTTACAAAAACGGCTTCTACGGGACGATAGAGTAAGGTACAAGGTAATGGAGCCTTTTATACATTGTCGTGTTTCTTTAGAAATAAACAATGGACAAATTGAGTCTTTAAATGCCTCAGATGTAAAGTTATTCACTGTCAAAGTGACGCCAAAATGAATGGGTGTCAATGGGATGCTAACAGCAGGTGATGGCTTGGTTAGCAATGGAAGGTACGCTTTCCGGGGGCTGGATAACCCCCTTGATATTGATCGACTTTGCCGGAAGTGAAGCGCGTTCCAGGTTGTTGGATATAGCGTTGTATATTTGAGGTAAAAAAATATATAAATACGGATTTCTCACAAAAACTGATCGATTTTGTGTCTTAAGATATCAATGTGTCGTCATGAGTCACAGGGCTCTTTGTGCATGTTGTCTAAGCATGTTTTTTTTTTTGCACTCATACTCATTCACATGCATTATTACTGGCAGACTGCAACAGTTTAAGTTAAAATCTTCATAAACAAAGACACCTACATGTTGGATGCACTGGGGTAAGCAGATAAACATAACATTTTTATTTTTGGATGAACTATCCCTTTAAGAGTCTAAACATATGTGTCTCTGGGAAAGTGTTGATCAGATGATCAGTCTACTGGGAAACAGTTCTGTTTAAATTTTACCAGCAGCAACAAAAGATCAACTTATGGTAAAGGTTTACTTTGTTGATTATTTTTTAGTGACATTAGTACTATTCACATGACCCCACATGTATTCTTCATCATGTATGATAAGGATGTCACAGACCTTTAGTACCGAAACAGATATACTCCTCAAGCACCTCATATGTGTCACAACAGTATAATAGAGAAAAAGCATTACTTAATTTTAGACGAGTGCTGGGAAGGGCATACCTTCTCAGAGGTTACAGCTGTGGGTTGCCAAGAATAAAAACACTGTCAAGGAAGGAAGTATTTACTGCAGGTATCATCTGTCACCCACACTTTCGTAAACCACAAAATCACTCCACCATTTAACACAAAAGGAACTGTCATCTATAGTCACACACAGCAATGAATCAGAAGACACTGAGACACTTCCTTTGCTTTGCTTTGCTTTGCTTTGTGTGTGTGTGTGTGTGTGTGTGTGTGTGTGTGTGTGTGTGTGTGTGTGTGTGTGTGTGTGTGTGTGTGTGTGTGTGTGTGTGTGTGTGTGTGTGTGTGTGTGTGTGTGTGTGTGTGTGGACTGGTAATCCCCCTGCGGTATGGGGACAAAATGTCCCCACAAAGATATTAATATCCAAATTTTTGTCCTTGTGGGGACATTTTTTGAGAATCCCATGAGAAAAACATCTTATAAATCACACTAAAGTGATGTTTTTTTAGAAAAATATAAAAATGCAGCATGTCTCCTGTGATGGAGTGGGTTTAGGGGCAGTGTAGGGGATAGAAATGCGGTTTGTACAGTATAAAATGCATTACCGCCTATGGAATGTCCCCATAAACATGAAACACAACATGTGTGTGTGTGTGTGTGTGTGTGTGTGTGTGTGTGTGTGTGTGTGTGTGTGTGTGTGTGTGTGTGGACTGGTAATCCTACGGTATGGGGACAAAATGTCCCCACAAAGATGGCAATATTCAAATTTTTGTCCTTGTGGGGACATTTTTTGGTCCCCATGAGGAAAACATCTTATAAATCACACTAAGTGATGTTTTTTGAAAAAGTAAAAATGCAGCATGTCTCCTGTGATGGGTAGGTTTAGGGGCAGTGTAGGGGGATAGAAAATACGGTTTGTACAGTATAAAATGCATTACGCCTATGGAATGTCCCCATAAAACATGGAAACACAACATGTGTGTGTGTGTGTGTGTGTGTGTGTGTGTACTTGTTTATAAGTACCAAATGTCCCCACAATGTAATATAAACCTGAAATCACCTACACTGACCAGCCAGTGGTCCCCACAATGTAAATATAATAAACATACTAAGTGATGTGTTTTTTTTTTTAATGTAACAATGCAGCATGTCTCCTGTGATGGGTAGGTTTAGGGGCAGGGGCAGTGTAGGGGGATAGCATGTACAGTATAAAATGCATTACGCCTATATGGAAAGTCCCCACAATTCACAAAAACCTAAAACTGTATGAAAATTGTTTTGCCACACTAAAATCTTTACAAAAGAAACATCCCTTTTCTTTTAGGATACTTCATTTTAAAAAAATAATTTGTAAAATCCAAATAAGCTTTACAGATCTTTACTGGAAAGGGTTTAAACAATGTTTTTCATGCATGTGGAAAAGTCCTTAACAGTTTACAACGGTGAACAATAAAGGTCACAGTTCCAAAAAATGTAGGCACTAAAGTAAATGTGCCAAGAGCATTAAACGGCAATGTAATGTAAGATGGCATAAGACAGTGTTTTTATTTTTATAATAACTGGCCTAAATTTGTGAGACTAAAAGTTAAATTATACCTACTGGGGTCTGTTATTTTAAATGTAATTGAAATCCGGTTTAATAGCCTATATCTATACATTTGGCTCAGATCATGTTGGCCAAAATTTATGAAAAGCCTTTTTATTAAACCTTGTTTAATGGTAAAACAGGGTCTGCAACATGAAACCGGAAAAAAGTGGTAAGAAAGTATGCAAACTCAAAGTCCATGATGACTCACCTCTCTAGAAAATGAAAATCATAGACAGTGTGTGTGTGTGTGTGTGTGTGTGTGTGTGTGTACTTCCTTGAGTTTATAAGTATTAAAAAAAACAATAGAAACCATTCTCGCCATCTTGACTTCTTTGTCCTTCCTCTCTGAATGCTCAAGTTCAGTTTTAAGCTTTATTAAGATCCCATACAGGCAATTTGGATTAAGTGTAAAGACATGCAAGTAATACACAATTTATTATTGTTTATCTTTGGTAGTCTGTAGTGAAAGTCAGAAGGCAAAATAGAGAACTCTGGGCACAAGAAGTGTCTAGAAGCACAGATCGAACTCGATTGAAGGCATTTCTATTAAACAAAACTGACAAGCTTCTTTGTTAATTTCCTAAATTTCCCACTATTTATGGCAATTTTGTTTAATGCATTTTTATATTAAGATTACCAAACCAGCAACTTATGGAAAAGGACTGCATTGACTCTATAAGACTTACAGAACCGTTTCATCAATTTCTTATCTATATGAAATTATCTCAATTTTCTAAGACTGATGTCCCTTTTTACGCAAGGCTTCTGTGTTCACATCAAAATGCAATTTATTGTCAATAATTGTTCACAGATATTTATAACTTTTCACACACTCCACCTTCTCACCCTTAAAGAGAGTAAACTGGGAAGAACCTGAAAGTGGTCATATTGTTAAGGCATAACATGACCACTGACAGGTGAAGTGAATAACACTGAATAACATATCTTCAACATGGCACATGGTAGTAGGTGGGATATGTTAGGCACCAAGTAAACATTTTGTCCTCAAAGTTGATGTGTTAAAAAGCAGGAAAAATGGGCAAGTGTAAGGATTTGAGCAAGTTTGACAAGGGCCAAATTGTGATGGCTAGACGACTGAGTCAGCGCATCTCCAAAACTGCAGCTCTTGTGGGCTGTTCCCGGTCTGCTGTGGTTAGTATCAAAAGTGGTCCAAGGAAGGAACTTTAACTGTTCAAGCGCAATAAGCAGTCTGAGAGACACACACACCTGAAACGTGCACACATAAAGCCGCTGATATACTGCGCATGAACTTAGCACCTAGAGTTCTTTTCAGCGCCTTATTGGGCTTGAACAGAAAAAATAAACACAAACAGTTGTTTATGTTTTAAGCAATGTAAATGGTTGAGAAAGTGCATTCACTCTTAAAGTGACAGCAGCCTAATAAACCGGCGTTGTTCTATTGTAGTTTTTGTTCTATTGCTTGTAATTATTTTCTTTGTTCCTATTTTATCACAAACTGTTTACTTGTCTTCAGTGAGCTCAGTTTTTTTTAAGTATTAGTTTATTAGTTGAAACTTGTAATGAGATTTATGACATTGCAATTTTATATCATATTTTTATGATCGCACACCCCTACCACCGGCTGCCTTTCAATCTGTTGTAACATAAAATTATGCATCTGTTACGGTATATCTGTTATATAAAACTGCTGAATATATTGCCAAAATTTTTGGGATGCCTTTCTTTACATGCACATGAACTTTAATGACATAGGGTGACATAGGTTTAATGACATAATGACATACTTTTATTAATCCATAGGGTTTAATATGAAGTTTGCCCACCCTTTGCAGCTATAACAGAAGCTTATTTGTGAGGTCAGGCACTGATGTGAGGCCAACCCCTAAAAAACAACCCCACACCATAATCCCCCCTCCACCAAACTTTTCACTTGGCACAATGTAGTCAGGCAAGTACTGTCCTCCTGTGAGAAAATTCCACGAATGGACTTTACATTACACAGGTGGCAACCTATCACGGTACAATGCTTAAAAACACTGAGCTCCTGAGAGCAAATGTTTCACATTATTCTTTCACAAATGTTTGTACAAGCAGTCTGCATGCCTATGTTCTTGATTTTATTCACCTTTGGCCATGGAAGTGATTGAAATACACCTGAATTCAATGATTTGGAGGGGTGTCCCAATACTTTTGGGAATATGGTGTATTTAGGCTTATATCTGGTTGTCTTAAACATGTTTATTCTATGGATATTCCATGAGTCGAATTTTCACATTTTGGGCTAGGCAATTTTCCTTTTTGTTTATGTAATATTGTACTTGTGAAAGTACAATGTGTACTTGTTCCATAGCTTTTAGTTTCATAGTTGTCGTAGGGATAGGTTTAGATAGGAAGTGAACCACTCTCATACATCTTTTCCCCTCTCTGCCTTTGGGGAGAGAATGCGATTAAGCTCCATTTCCACCAACATGGGCAATGTTACAAATTTGTGTTAGAGAAGTAAACAAGAAAATGTTGTGAGGTATTTGACCTTTTTCTGCAAAAAAGCAAAAGTTCCTCCTGACATGTAAAATATGGCATCTACTCTTTTATGGACGTGGTTTAAAATGTTTGATTAATTCCTTCCACACCTAGTAATATCAAGCAGCTTAATACAGATTTGTGAGGTAAATCAATGCAAAGAGCAGATTGTTTTCAATTTTCAGATAATATGTGTGATTATGTCTATCCTGGCATTGAAGGCAAAACAAATTATAGCAATATTAGCTTTTTACCAATCCATGTTAACCTGAAACGGATAAAATATTGTTAAATCTGCTTTGATCAACAATTTTGTACTGATTCCAGAAACAAGAATATGTAATGACTTCCTGCAAGTTGTTTACAATAGTCAAAAATTGTGTTTACATATAAAATATCATGCATTTATTTTCTTTTGGATTGAGCTGCATAACTTAAATATAATAACTTCCATTCACATGTTAAGAATTCAGACACTGTTAGTTACATGCTAACTGGCTAGTTGTGACTAAGTAGTTGAATACATTTATCAAGTGAAATGTTTAATAAAATCCACACTATCTTACCATGTTAGTGTCCATGTTCAGAAGTTCAATCCACAGTATTCTTTATCCAAAAAGTATAGTAATCCACAGTTCAGGAATATAAAGCATAGATTTCTTCCCTTTTTGTGCTTGCAAAATGTTGCAGCTGTTGTTTTGCAATCGAGTTGCATAACCAGACTGGCAATACTCCAAGATGTAAACAGCATTCAGAGCTCCACCCTGCCCTGCTCTAACAGCCTACACTGAAGTCTTGCTAAGATAATGGAAGAAAATGAGATTGCGGGAGATAATGGAAACTGTAGCAGTTGTTCACCATCCACAGGTTTATTGTATGATTCATTCCGAGACTTAGCAAAAGGGAAATGCAATTACTGATAGCTAATACTTTTTAACAACACACAAGTACAACTCTATCTACTGAGCACCTTATTGGCCTTCATTCTTATAAATAAAGGTGCCTGGGCTGGAATAATCAAAATGTCTCGGTTATGTATGTAACCCATGTTCCCTTTCGTTCAGTCATTCTGAGTAACGTCAGTGACTGGCGAATGGGGGTTTCGCCTAGAAAGGGAAAAGGGTTTTCATTCACAGCTATGCTATTATAGAACCATTTCTAATTCCTCAAAGAACCTGAAAGATAAAAAAAAAAAAAAAAAAAAATTTCTTTTAGTCTGCAGAAAGTTGTAATAGTCCAAAGAACCCTTTCCCATGACTAATAACATTTTGTGAAATGGTTTTATTCTTCACGGAACCATATAAGCCTAACAACTAAACTTTTTTTAAATTTATTTTTTGGAATGTAAGATTGGTCTTTATATATATATATATATATATATATATATATATATATATATATATATATATATATATATATATATATATATATATATATATATATATATATATATATTTTTTTTTTTTTTTTATTAATATCTTGTTTGTTGAGGTATGATGAAGAATACCAAGATGTAAGGGTGCTCTATGTTTGTCTTGTTACCTTCCCCCAGCCAGGCAGAGGTACTTTCCAAGTTTCTCACAGACACACATACACACACACACACACACACACACACACACATAAACACACACACAGAGAGAGAGGGAGAGAGAGAGAGAGAGAGAGAGAGAGAGAGAGAGAGAGAGAGAGAGAGAGAGAGAGAGAGAGAGAGAGAGAGAGAGAGAGAGAGAGAGAGAGAGAGAGAGAGAGAGAGAGAGAGAGAGAGAGAGAGAGATAAGACATTGTAATTGCATAGCATAAAGACATGGTAAGAAATGAGTGTATTACTGTCTGATTGAGCAACATGATAAATGAGTAACACTATGATGACACAACAGCTTAGTGTCAGATTTCACACATTTTGAATTAGATAACTGCAGCACTTTGTTTGAATGTGATATATATAGCTGAATGACAGGATCTAACACATACATTTCTGTCAATAATTTCAGATATCAAAGTATCCATTTATTTGATCCTGCCATACAGACCTTTAGGCCTACTACTAACAATGAGACCAACAGTATAACTTATTTAAAAAGATATTAAAGGTTCTAATCATGTTCTTGTCTATTGCAGACTGCAATATTTCTGTGTTTGATAAAAAAGCTGAATAAACAATCCCAAATGAATCTTTCCAAGCAGGATTGAGTATGCCCTGAATCATATGTTGCTTTTTTTTCTTGTGGTGCCCCCCTCAGCAATGGTGCCCTACGCAGCGCATGATGCGCATGGTGGAGCGGGCACTGGCATACATACCTTTATACATTTTTAAAAATTTCTCCCTGGACAACTTTTCCCATTAAAACATCCCATGTACATCAGTATAAAACCCCCATAATGACTGTAGTCTATTTTTCATGGATAACCGAATCCCAAATCACTGGACACGTAGAGCAGCCCCGCAACACTGCACGTTTCAGATGTACGGATGTCACCTGACACACCCAGTGAGATCAATGAGCACATGACTAACAGTAGGGTAAAAAAACTAAGAAAAGTGTGTTTACTGGAACACAGAGATGCTACAGAGACACTGTTGAAACTCTGCAAAAGATGAGCAGAGTGTGCTAGCCCCAGCATTAGTTTTATACTTGATTTCAGATTAATTAAAAAACTAGAGAAACATTACAAGAATTAAGTCAGATGTTGGATATTAGTGGTTATTGTGGCTAAAGGATCACTGGGAGAATCAGAATTAGGGAGAATGAAAAACTTCCTCCCATCATTTTGTCTCAGTTTAAAACATAAAGAAGACACAAGGAAAACAGGGAGGCAGTTAGTCTCAGCCTCAGAAGTTTAAATGTAACCAACTTGTTCCACTTTTGATGTTATTTCTAGAAAAAAATGAATATTGTAGTAATTAATAGTTGCATAGTTTGCATAACCAAAGCTCTATATTGCTGTAGATCATTAAACCGTTGCGTTGCTTTAGAAGTGTGTCCGAAACAGAACCAAATATTTCCTCCATGCAGAGATATGTGAGAAAGACTTGCAAATAAGCCTATTGATCTTTAAAATAATAGGACAGCATCCCTCCACCACCTTGTTGCCTCACTCTTGGCTGGTTTTAAACTTAGAACTTAGAGTTGAAAAGAGAGCTGTCACACACTTTTTGTGTGTGAGTCAGTAAATCAATTACTTTCATAATTGTCAAGTGTCAGCTTACAGTTATTTCAATCTTTGTTGATTATTTTGCTGAAGCAATTGTGTTTGTCTTGTAAATCCTTAATACAGTATTTGCACTTAAAGCTTACTGTCACCTGAGGAGGATCTGGTTGATGTAAAATTGAAAAGCTAAAAAAGAAGTTTCTTGATCTGTGTTCAGGTGAGAAGAAATAGAGTGCAAGATATAGCCACATAAAGGTAGAAGGGTTCTAAAATGTATAGCAAGATCTTTTGGTTAGAAGATCTTGCTGTAAGAATACTGAAATATCTAAGGAAGAGACATTCAGTTCTCAGAACTTTTATTTAAAACTATATAGAAATAGCAGCCATAGATGTCTCTTATTACTAAAAGGACGATGGAATCAAATTAAGTGCACGAGCATGATTCACATGTTCATATATTGGAAACTTTTCTTAAGTCTAGGCCAAAATGTGGGCAGGGCACTGTACAGAAACAAGCCATTTCAGTTTTTTAAGGAAGTAGCTTTCTGGTTACAGTTTGTTTGTGTGTGTGCCAGAAATCAACCCTTTTACCTACACAGCAGTCTGACCCACCTACGATGGAAACTACAAGTGTTGTTACCACAATACATATATTGTCTTATTACTACACACATTAAAAGAACAATGAATTTAGCCAATTAAAACACATATTCATACTAATCATCCAAACACATGAATTATTACATTCATTTGTAATAAATATGATTTCAGTATAGACAAAAGATTTGTATTTCTGCACTGTCTTTATGTTATTGCTGTTTAAATGTGCATGAATAAACACGTTGTGAATTCTTGTAAATTGCAGTGTCATTGTGTGATGACTGAAACCACCCGTTCTACAGAAGTTTGCAAATGTCTATGGTGTTTTTGACCAAACATCCTTTAATTAAAATAAATGATTCACATTTTCTATAATTTAAACTTCTAGACCAGTTGAGGTGAGTGACATGATTACAGCTGTCCTTCACAACTGCTTTTAGTACGCTTGCAAAATAAAAATAACATGTAAGATAAATGCTATCATTTCAAAAAGCCGAATTAGCATGAATTTGGTATGAATGTTAATACCAGCGTTTCCTGACCATATTGCCATATTGTATTGTTTGTACACAGTATTCTATTCTATTATTGTTGACATTTTTTTACTGTAAGAAAACTTAATTTTGATTCAAATAATATATTAGTACAGAGCTTATATTAGTACAGCTAAGGACAAAATATCTTTTTCTTTATGCTTTCTGACTGCTTTGTTCAAATACAGCAAAATTTAAGATATTGAAACTTGAAACCAAAAGTCATCTGTTTTCTGTTTCCATTATGCATTTCATACAATGCTGCTTTGAGGTCATCCTGATCTCGGAATGTTGGATGTAATGCAGCGTGGGTTTGAGCACAGGGCCCGTGGGAGTCAAAATTCAGCACATTTAAATATTGCATATCATAGTTCTTAATCTTGTGGTCTCTGCGGTATGTCGTCTGTTTTCAGATGGTAGGAGTTTTTCCACAAACCTCGAATCCTGTCACAAACCAAATATCCTGTCATTAGCCTAAACCATGTGTTGTGTTTTCCAGAATTTTCTGCAAAAATATCATGTAAGAGCCTGCACACGACTGAGGGATGCTCACACACGGTGCAGCGGTACATGGGAAACTTAATAAAGCTTTGCAAACATGGATGCAATGGGCACATTTCATTGTTCATAATTTAATAAACAGTTACATTTGAATTTTAAAATAGTAAAATACTTTGTAGTATAGGTATTTATTTATTAATTTTTTTACAGAAAAATTTATTATTTATTGTCTATTCAGGTGTGACAGCCAAAACATTTTTGCGTTTTCCTTGATAGTGTACAAATGGTACCATTTAGCAGACTGGAAATTTAAAAGAATCAATCTTCAAACACCACCTCCCTTTTTTAGCAGGTCACATGCCACCTGGCACATGTAACCCAACACCTGCATCCCCTCCTGCTCACTGCGGTTCCTGGTTGACAGCCAGGAATGAGCTGTAACATGTGGCCATGAAACCACAGTGGTTTTCATGCCATGGTATATAAAGCTGTTGAACTGATTAAATGACAGTCTTTCTAGAAATCTGAAACAGACAGGGAGGTTGTTGAAACTCAATTCCAGTTTTCCAGTCATCAAACCATAACCACACACTCTATTATAATACAGACTTAAATACAGACTACATGCACTCTGTCAACACAAAAATCATCCATGCCTTTAAACCTGAACCATCAGGGTCAGGACCCTTTGGCCTTTTTTTTATTTAACAGAGTATCCCTTTAGCACATTTTTTCGACATGTGGGTATCTATTGCTTTTAATGAAAAACCTTTGGTGTCAATGCACAGATGCGATGGGCATGTGGATTTTATTATCATGATAAAATGATATACTTTGGTATAATTTTGCCATTATGAAATATATTGGGGTATGATTTAGATATTATTTAGACATTTTTGAGCATGTAACCAAGAACCCTAACCCTTTGTATATAATATAATCAGGCAGATACATCTATACAATCACATTTTATTCCAAAAGTACAAATATTCCAAGTGTTCCAAGGCCAAATGATTGATTTTTGTGAGGAACAGACCAAAAAACTAGCCACCGTCTCCATTCACTAATCAAAGCTCATATCCTGTGTAAACTTTTAAATATTGCTGACAGAAGAAGCTTGTGAACAATTACATAATGGGTGTACCACAACATCACAACCTTATATTTCCCGTTTGCATACAACAATGGGCCTCAGTACCAGTACGGCCCCAAGTGAAACAAACCAAAACAAGTCTTGATGTTTTGGAATTGAAAATGTCTTCAGGGGACAGCAAATTACCTCAGTACACTCTTAAGTGTTGCTAAGATGCTTTTGTTTTTTGAGATATGGTCATGTTGCTATACAGTGCTCTGAATGATTGCTAAGGTGTGGCTGGGAGGTTACTATTCTGGCTCTGACCAGCTCAAACCAACCAACGTCTCTATGACATTCCGATCCAAAGATATGATCTTAATGATCTTCAATGTAATTTTTTGGTGGAAAAAGATAAAATATTTTTAAAAAGAAGGCAGCAGCTGGAGTTCAGTTCTTAATACTGATGTGCTGATGTGTGTTTACTGGCAATGGATGATGGTAGCTTCCTGAAGAGAAAAGATAAACTGGCTTTAACATATTATGAAAGTATCTGAATACAGTGAATGAGTAACATTGAAAAATACAGTACTTGGTAAGGGTTCACCTCATGTGACATGTAGTCACACTTCTTTTACAGAAAATGCTTAACCACAAAAGCTGGGAAACCATCCAAATGATTATATCTTTTTATAAAAAATGACAGCCTCTGCTGACATGCAAGAGAGTTCAAAGCAAAGACATATTCATATATAAGACATATACTGATCTGGCATTCACTGACAGGTGAAGTTGAATAACCCTGATTATCTCTTTATCACAGCACCTGTTAGTGCTGCAGTGGTCAGTATCTATCAAAAGTGGTCCAAAGATGGAACAGTGGTGAACAGCGACAGGATCATGGGTGGCCAAAGCCCATTGATGCACATGGGGAGGGAAGTCTGGCCTGTGTGGCCACACATGCACGTGATGTCACTGTCGGCCGGTGTGACTGCAGTTATGCCCACTGAGTGGCAAAAAGACTGAGTAGCAGCATTGGTCTTCAGCGTGAATGTCGCGAAAACACATGAAACACATCTTAAATGGGAAAAAGCTTTAAGATAAATGGTACAAATTAAAGGGTGTGGATTCTGAGATACACTGCCGCTTCAAAATAGATTTGACAAGAAATCTAAAGTATGTTTTTAAAGACTACTGATGTCGTAGAATAAAACATTAAAGTGTCTTGAGCTCGTGTTCACCACAGACCTTATTTCAGACATTTAACTAAAACTCCATTAAAAAAAAACCCATTGATTTCAGGACAGGGAACCGAAGTGCTAAAATGCTGACCTGCTTCCGCGTTTTGGCCAACAAAGTGATGTCATACCTGCACCACTCTATAGACTGCTGTACCACCTGACCGGTGCAGATTAATTTAGGCTTTGATAGTGGTGCCTAATAACCTCAACTTATCAACAATGCCTTTTTACTGTGGTGGTGATAATAGGCTAAACGTTTAAACTTGTTATGCTCTAAGTATTTTTCACTTAGGCAAAACAAGTCCAGTGTTGATTTGAGAGGCTAAAGCGTTGGGTTAACTCACTGTCAGCCGCTTGAGCTTCTTGAGCTTCTTGTCTGCAAGCTTTAATTTTTCACAATAGTGAATAACGCGAGTAACGAACTCATTCAAATTTCAGTAATTGTAATTGGTTTACTTGATAAAAACATATTTAGTTACATGTTCTGCTAAAAGTAGTGGAATTACAGTAATGCGTTACTTTGTAGCGCGTTACTCCCAACACTGCTAGTACGCTCATTCAATGGTCACGGGTGCGGTGTGGGGCGGGTTGTAAAAATATATTCAGTGGTGCGGGCGGGCTGGGGCGGTCCAAATAATTTCATAAGAGCGGGACCCGCGAGTTGGAAAAGTCGACCCGCATCACTATAGGTGTGTGTGCTCGCGATCTGATGGTGTGTGTGTGTGAGAAAGAGATATTTTGTGTTCACATGTGTGTTTTAAAAGCAATTACAAAGCAATTCATTTGTTTAACTCTGAAACAATTTTCGAGTTTTCAGGTAAAAATAGCTATGGGTAACGCCAGCTGATTGCCGAGTGCAACCATTCTACGTCGCCCTAGAACGCTAACAAAATTGTCCAAATCATATAATCATAGACAGTGAAAGAAATGGACACAGCGACCCCATAGACTTCAATGATGAAAACCGAGGCCAATTAAAAGCATTCACTTCCTGATGGCTGAGCGTACCGCGCAGCCTCAGACTGAGCTTGACGATGTAGATGTGACGTGAGCACAGCAACCTGTCTGACAGTTGTAAGTCTTATAGAAGTTTTGCAAAGTGAAATCTAAATCATGTTGTTTAAATGTTTTGTCCCATTGCTTTTGACTCTCTATGGGCTTCTCCCAATGCTTCTCCCTTGACTTTATCGGACTTTATGCATCCACGTCCCCCCGATTGCCTCATAGACAGTAAAAGATTTCCTGCGAGCATCTACTCCTTTCTATACGGTAATTTTACTCGCGACAGAGTAGCGTGGTTATGACGCAATCGTTAGCCTATCTTTTACAAAAACCGCATCTACGGGACGATAGAGTAAGATACAAGGTAATGGAGCCTATTATACATTGTCGTGTTTCTTTAGAAATAAGCAATGGATAAATGGAGTCTTTAAACACCTCAGATGTAAAGTTATTCGCTGTCAGTGACGCCAAAATGAATGGGTGTCAATGGGATGCTTACAGCAGGTGATGGCTTGGTTAGCAATGGGCGCCCCTATGGAAGGTATGCTTTCAGGGTGCTGGATTACCCCCTTGCATATAACCAAGGGGGTAATCCAGCCCCCGGTCGCGCAGTAGAGAAATTACCGTATAGGCAGGAGGAGAAGCTCGCAGGAAATCTTTTACTGTCTATGAGGCAATCTGGGGGACGTGGAGGCTTAAATTACGATAAAGGCAAGGGAGAAACATGGGGAGAAGCCCATAGAGGGCCAAAAACAACGGGACAAGATATTTCAACAACGTGATTCAGATTTCATGTTCCACAACAACTAGAGGACTTACAACTGTCAGACAGGTTGCCTACGTCACATCTACGTGGTCAAGATCAGTCTGAGGCTGCAAAGTACGCTCAGCCATCAGGAAGTGAGTGCTTCTAATTGACTTCAATTCTCTCCGTTGAAGTCTATGGGATCGCTGTGTCCATTTCTTTTACTGTCTATGCATATAACAGACCCTTTTCACAAATCCGGTTTTCTCAGAGCGGAAGTCGTCATAGTTGGGTTAACTTTTATAGTGGTGATTGAAAGAATATATTAAATATATATTTTTGTGTCCCCATTTGCTCAATTAGCAAAATAAAAAGTCCATAATTGTGATTGCACAACTTTCAAAAAGAGGGAAATGATAGAGTGAGATTGATAACGGCAGTGAAAAGAGAGAAAGATGTTACTTTTACCGTCACTCAAAGATGCTGTATTAGAAACACCCTCACAGCAATAGTAACTTGTTATTTGTAATTTGATGCAAAAGTAATATAATACAAAGTAGTATTAAAAATTAAGATACATTTAAAAAAAATTAAAATACCAAAAACTTTGAAAGATGTACAATATTGATTACCGTTAAAACCCATAATCACAGTCTGTGAAAATGGTCCTTGGATTTTTTTTTTTTTAAATAACGCAAATCTTTCATGGGTTTTCTACTACATATTTCAGTAAGAGACATTTATGTTTTATTAAGCCATACAAGGCTAAACATCAGCTCTCACGTCACAGGATGGACGTTCACATCCTGGGGGCGGAGCGCCACGTTTAACCTCCAGCCCAGAGCTCTGCTCCAGCTCAGTTGCCAGGAAGTCACGTACTCCGAAAGCTGGTCTTACGTAGAAAAAAACATTGAATTTTATTCTTCGAGATGTCAAGAAGCCTCGCTTTTATCGGTAAGTTTTTGACGAGGCTGAATCCAGCTTCTTATTCGCAGCTTCTTATTGACGCTATCCGGTCCACCTTAAAAGACGCGACGCTTCCGCGTCTTTGGTTTCTTATTCACGCTCAACTTAGGGACCGTGCGGTTTTACTCTTTTTTTTCACGCTTTTTTAAGGGATTGTGTTGCTTTTTTGTCAATTTTCAGAATAAATTAATAATATATTAGCGAAGATTGACTGTAAAATATTAAGGCACATTCAATATAATTACAGTTTCATTTCATATGCCATCAGCTAAATTTAGGGACCATGTGGTTTTTCTCTTATTCACACGTTTGATACTATTGTGTCTATTTTCAGAAAAGAATAATAAACTATTTTAAAAGGTAATTTACACAGAAATATCAGTGAAGAAAAATCTTCAATCATTGTACTTGAATGCTTTGAATGAATTAATAAATCAATACAAGGTAAGGTAACTAGAGATTAATGCCAGCTCCAGCTTGGATCCAGCCTCTGAAGACTTCAGGTGTACCAACACCAGATGACACCTACCCTGCAAGGCCTCCAGAACATCAAATATGGATGAAATACAAAATGTATAATCATGTTATCATTGCTTTGAAATGCAAACTAATTTTGCTTAAATGGATAGATGATATTTGTCAATACTGTAATTCGTAATATCTTACAGCTGTACCTTCTGATTTAATTGATTAATTAAATTGGCTTGAAAGAGCCATTGCATTATGGTTACTGTACCATTTTGATGCTATTGATCCAATCTGACAATGCAGTTAGAGAGCCATCACATTCTGGACCCATTTGGGGAAGTACAACATTTCACTGGTGCTCTATACCTATCGTGCTTGAATATCATAATTTAAATTTTCGAAAAATTGTACTGTAGCGTTATGAATTTATGGACCAACGAATTTGACAAACGACAGTAAGAGCCTTTGCATTAATGGCAAAAGTGGCCCATTTGGAGCGCTATATCTCGGCTGCCTTTATGGGTGCGTTCACAGTTCTACTGGGGCATTATACCCAGTGTGCCCGACTGTCACCATGCAAAATTCCAGACATTTTTACTGTAGCATTTTGAAGTTATGGATTCATGAATTTGACATGTATGACAATACAGTTAGAATAGCTATTGCATTGTTTGCCCATTTGGAGGCGCTATATCTCGGCTGCCTTTATGGGTGCGTTCACAGTTCTACTGGGGCATTATACCCAGTGTGCCCGACTGTCACCATGCAAAATTCCAGACATTTTTACTGCAGCATTTTGAAGTTATGGATTCATGAATTTGTCACATATGACAGTACAGTTAGAATAGCTATTGCATTGTTGGCCCATTTGGAGGCGCTATATCTCGGCTGTCTTTGGGTGCGTTCACAGTTCCACTGGGGCATTATACCCAGTGTGCCCGACTGTCACCATGCAAAATTCCAGACATTTTTACTGCAGCATTTTGAAGTTATGGATTCATGAATTTGTCACATATGACAATACAGTTAGAATAGCTATTGCATTGTTGGCCCATTTGGAGGCGCTATATCTCGGCTGCCTTTATGGGTGCGTTCACAGTTCCACTGGGGCATTATACCCAGTGTGCCCGACTGTCACCATGCAAAATTCCAGACATTTTTACTGTAGCATTTTGAAGTTATGGATTCATGAATTTGTCACATATGACAGTACAGTTAGAATAGCTATTGCATTGTTTGCCCATTTGGAGGCGCTATATCTCGGCTGCCTTTATGGGTGCGTTCACAGTTCTACTGGGGCATTATACCCAGTGTGCCCGACTGTCACCATGCAAAATTACAGACATTTTTACTGTAGCATTTTGAAGTTATGGATTCATGAATTTGTCACATATGACAGTACAGTTAGAATAGCTATTGCATTGTTTGGCCCATTTGGAGGCACTATATCTCGGCTAGCCTATTTGTATGGGTGCGTTCACAGTTCTACTGGGGCATTATACCCAGTGTGCCCGACTGTCACCATGCAAAATTCCAGACATTTTTACTGTAGCATTTTGAAGTTATGGATTCATCAAATTTGTCACATATGACAGTACAGTTTAAATAGCTATTGCATTGTTGGCCCATTGGAGGCACTATATCTCGGCTGCCTTTATGGGTGCGTTCACAGTTCCACTAGGGCATTATACCCAGTGTGCCCGACTGTCACCATGCAACATTATAAGCAATTTTACTGTAGCATTATTGAGATATTATCCCATTAATCTGAGAGATGACATACAGTAACATGAGAAATTGCACTATTGGCCCAATTGGAGGCGCTATACCTCCACTGCCTTAGAGGGTGCGTTCACAATTTTAACAGCACCTTAATCCCATTGCACCTGACTGTCACCATGCAACATTATGAGCAATTTTACTGTAGCATTATTGAGATATTATTCCATTAATCTGAGAGATATGACATACAGTAACATGAGAAATTGCACTATTGGCCCAATTGGAGGCGCTATATCTCCGCTGCCTTATAGGGTGCGTTAATATTTTAACAGCGACCTTAATCCCAGTGCACCTTACTGTCACCATGCAACATTATGAGCAATTTTACTGTATCATTATTGAGATATTATCCAATTAATCTGAGAGATATGACATACAGTAACATGAGAAATTGCATTATTGGCCCAATTGGAGGCGCTTTATCTCCGCTGCCTTAGAGGGTGCGTTAATATTTTAACTGGAATTGTATTCGCAGTGCACATGACTGTCACCACGCCAAAATATAGACATGTTTTTATTAGCATTGGGAAGTTATGGACCCATACATTTTAAGTATATTTTACACTTGTATGTTTATGGTTTTTATGTTATTGTCCACTGTGCAAAGAAATAAACAAAGTAATTTATTTATCTCAATGGTTTTCCACGTTTGTTGTTGTTGTTGTTGTTGTCATTGTAGATACAGTACATGTCAAATTCATGAATCCATAACTTCAAAATGCTGCATTAAAATGTCTGTAATTTTGCATGGTGACAGTCGGGCACACTGGGTATAATGCCCTAGTGGAACGGTGAACGCACCCATAAAGGCAGCCGAGATATAGCGCCTCCAATGGGCCAACAATGCAATAGCTATTCTAACTGTATTTGCATATATGTCAAAATCATGGATCCATAACTTCAAAATGCTACAGTAAAAATGTCTGTAATTTTGCATGGTGACAGTCGGGCACACTGGGTATAATGCCCTAGTGGAACGGTGAACGCA
Source organism: Gobiocypris rarus (assembly GCA_023029165.1). Lineage (NCBI taxonomy): Eukaryota > Metazoa > Chordata > Actinopteri > Cypriniformes > Gobionidae > Gobiocypris > Gobiocypris rarus. The sequence goes on along the minus strand of CM040926.1, from coordinate 21,434,547 downwards.
TCCATAAAGGCAGCCGAGATATAGCGCCTCCAATGGGCCAACAATGCAATAGCTATTCTAACTGTATTTGCATATATGTCAAAATCATGGATCCATAACTTCAAAATGCTACAGTAAAAATGTCTGTAATTTTGCATGGTGACAGTCGGGCACACTGGGTATAATGCCCTAGTGGAACGGTGAACGCATAAAGGCAGCCGAGATATAGCGCCTCCAATGGGCCAACAATGCAATAGCTATTCTAACTGTACTGTCATATGTGACAAATTCATGAATCCACAACTTCAAAATGCTACAGTAAAAATGTCTGTAATTTTGCATGGTGACAGTTGGGCACACTGGGTATAATGCCCTAGTGGAACTGTGAACGCACCCATAAAGGCAGCCGAGATATATAGCGCCTCCAATGGGCCAACAATGCAATAGCTATTCTAACTGTACTGTCATATGTGACAAATTCATGAATCCATAACTTCAAAATGCTACAGTAAAAATGTCTGGAATTGTGCATGGTGACAGTCGGGCACACTGGGTATAATGCCCTAGTGGAACTTCGAACGCACCCTTAAAGACAGCCGAGATATAGCGCCTCCAAATGGGCAAACAATGCAATAGCTATTCTAACTGTATTGTCATACATGTCAAATTGATGAATCCATAACTTCAAAATGCTGCAGTAAAAATGTCTGGAATTTTGCATGGTGACAGTCGGGCACACTGGGTATAATGCCCCAGTAGAACTGTGAACGCACCCATAAAGGCAGCCGAGATATAGCGCCCCCAAATGGGCCAACAATGCAATAGCTATTCTAACTGTATTGTCATACATGTCAAATTGATGAATCCATAACTTCAAAATGCTGCAGTAAAAATGTCTGGAATTTTGCATGGTGACAGTCGAGCACACTGGGTATAATGCCCTAGTGGAACTTCGAACGCACCCATAAAGGCAGCTGAGATATAGCGCCTCCAAATGGGCAAACAATGCAATAGCTATTCTAACTGTATTGTCATACATGTCAAATTCATGAATCCATAACTTCAAAATGCTACAGTAAAAATGTCTGGAATTTTGCATGGTGACAGTCGGGCACACTGGGTATAATGCCCCAGTAGAACTGTGAACGCACCCATAAAGGCAGCCGAGATATAGCGCCTCCAAATGGGCAAACAATGCAATAGCTATTCTAACTGTATTGTCATACATGTCAAATTCATGAATCCATAACCACAAAATGCTACAGTAAAAATGTCTGGAATTTTGCATGGTAACAGTCGGGCACACTGGGTATAATGCCCCAGTAGAACTGTGAACGCACCCGTAAAGGCAGCCGAGATATAGCGCCTCCAAATGTGCAAACAATGCAATAGCTATTCTAACTGTACTGTCATATGTGACAAATTCATGAATCCATAACTTCAAAATGCTACAGTAAAAATGTCTGGAATTTTGCATGGTGACAGTCGGGCACACTGGGTATAATGCCCCAGTAGAACTGTGAACGCACCCATAAAGGCAGCCGAGATATAGCGCCTCCAAATGGGCCACTTGTGCCATTAATGCAAAGGCTCTTACTGTACTGTCGTTTGTCAAATTCGTTGGTCCATAAATTCATAATTCATAACGCTACAGTACAATTTTTCGAAAATTTAAATTATGATATTCAAGCACGATAGGTATAGAGCACCAGTGAAATGTTGTACTTCCCCAAATGGGTCCAGAATGTGATGGCTCTCTTCTAACTGCATTGTCAGATTGGATCAATAGCATCAAAATGGTACAGTAACCATAATGCAATGGCTCTTTCAAGCCAATTTAATTAATCAATTAAATCAGAAGGTACAGCTGTAAGATATTACGAATTACAGTATTGACAAATATCATCTATCCATTTAAGCAAAATTAGTTTGCATTTCAAAGCAATGATAACATGATTATACATTTTGTATTTCATCCATATTTGATGTTCTGGAGGCCTTGCAGGGGTAGGTGTCATCTGGTGTTGGTACACCTGAAGTCTTCAGAGGCTGGATCCAAGCTGAAGCTGGCATTAATCTCTAGTTACCTTACCTTGTATTGATTTATTAATTCATTCAAAGCATTCAAGTACAATGATTGAAGATTTTTCTTCACTGATATTTCTGTGTAAATTACCTTTTAAAATAGTTTATTATTCTTTTCTGAAAATAGACACAATAGTATCAAACGTGTGAATAAGAGAAAAACCACATGGTCCCTAAATTTAGCTGATGGCATATGAAATGAAACTGTAATTATATTGAATGTGCCTTAATATTTTACAGTCAATCTTCGCTAATATATTATTAATTTATTCTGAAAATGGACAAAAAAGCAACACAATCCCTTAAAAAAGCGTGAAAAAAGAGTAAAACCGCACGGTCCCTAAATTGAGCGTGAATAAGAAACCAAAGACGCGGAAGCGTCGCGTCTTTTAAGGTGGACCGGATAGCGTCAATAAGAAGCTGCGAATAAGAAGCTGGATTCAGCCTCGTAAGTTTTTGTATTATTACTAATTCAATTTGACTATTGACTATTCAAACAAAATATTCCTCTGTAGGTATGCTGTAGCAGCCCATACACTTTTGTTGCCACAAAATAACATTGAGGAATGATTTGACCTGCGGTTTTATTCACGTATTAAATAAAAAGCATGCAGCGGCGTCTTACAAGTGTTATACAAGCCTGGCTATTTGTGATTTTGAATTAGGAACCGAGGTACGAAAAAGAATTAGCTATTATTTCAGAACATATTAAACGTATGACGTATGTATGATCTTTTTGAACACTAAAACTCTATTAAAGGCTTTTTTCCTGTTGGCCAATGATTAGTTTTTTTCCCTCTGGCCCCACCACAAAAGAATGATTAAAATGCTTTATGAATGCAGGTGCAGTGCAAGAAAGGATCATATTACTACAGCACAGCATTGAGGCATTCTCAAGTCTTGAGTTATTGATATTTCAGTAGTCATTATAACTGGTTTATATAGTTACTATTATTGTGAGCCAATCAGAAGTAGATCAACGTGTGAGTGTTTCTCCATTGTAAACAGTGGTGAGCTCTTTTTATTGCTGTAGAGTAGTGTGTAAATATGAACGTGGATACTCTGCTTCCTTTGCTTATCTGCCTTTAATGAGTTCCCTCCTTCACAGAAACAAGGTCCCTGACTAAGTTTATAGCACAGATGTCTAATATGCATTTATTTCTCCTTTACAAGCGTTTGAATTTGCAAACAGAAGTATCAATTCTCCTGTTGTGTTGGAAGTCATGTGAAGTATTGGAAACATGATTATTTTTCCTGAAATGGCTGTGGAAGTCCTAATATGGACATCCTTTGTGATGCATCCATAGACTGTATAAAAATAGGTTGCATCATATAAGGTAGTTCAGCTTTTGTTTTGCAGTCACGAGTCTTGTAGGGGTGGGGTTTGGTGATGTTTGTTAGTAATTTAGACATTGAAGGACACCACTCAGTTGAAAAGCAGAATCAATAAACATTCTGTATTTTTTAACTTAGCAGGATCAAGAATTATTCTATTCTGGTGTCACCATTCATGTCCATTCCCAATTAGGGATGCAAATGGGAGAGGGGTAAAAAAGGTGAGAACATTGCGTGGATAGAGAAAACATTCTCCAGGGTCATATATATATATACATATATATATATATATATATATATATATATATATATATATACTAACTAACTATGCTCATTTCTAGTCACTATTAAGTATATTTGCATCTGCCTGAAAACCAATTCTAACAGGTGAGAGGTAAAAAAGTTTTTGGCAAAACAACCCTTTATAAAACACAAAAAAGGTTTTTGTGTTGCTATTGAAACATTGAAATATATAACAATAAGAGAATAGATCAGAACATAAATTTGCAAAACTGACTTTATTTGCCTGTAAATTTGTAATGTGTTGCTGTAGAAATGCAAATAATAGGAACCTTATAAAAAGATAAATGTGAAATCGCTTAACGTGCTTTATGTACTAAGACCAAGCCTTTAAGACATTAAAAGACCAAGGCCCGGTTTCAAAGACAGGGCTTAGCCTAAGCTTAAGTCTTGTCTGTGAAACCGGGGGCTAATGTAGTAAATAGATGGATTAAAAAAAAAAAATTATTATCTTGTAATGTCACTCTTCACAAAATGGGGAAAAAAAAGATCAGCCTTAACTGTGATATCATGTATCAAATCGCTTGACATGAGTATATTGTTACACCCCTAGTACCAGTTAATCAGGTGTAAAGAAGCAAAATATGGTTTGGGTGAAGATTCAATTTTAGTCATGGCTAGATAGATTGACAAAGCTTGTACTAAGTGTACCTTTTGCTTATGGTATAAACACTTGAGATAATACAGTCAAACCAAAATGTATTGAGACACCTTCAACATTTTCTCACATTATCATAGTTTATTCGCTATAGTTTAGAAAATGGTAATAAAATATGACAAGAACTCATAGACATTATCAAGATTAATTTATTCTTTAACTGTTAACTGATAGATAGGCATATCATTTAGGTCAATCAATTACCAAGCAATGCTGAATTTAGTTTAGTCTGTGGTGTAAAAGGTTACATTAGCAATTCAAGAAAATGCACTTAAACAAAAAATTGTCTGGTTAATTTTGGTCCCAAAGTTTTATCAATTTTACTGGTAGTATAATCACTGTATGACACATTTTTGGGTATAATATGTCCCAGGTTACTTGAAAGTATCACTTTCTTAAATTAACTATAGTGTCCTGCACCCACTAGTGAAACTTTATATATATATATATATATATATGTCTGAAGAATTTTTGGTTTGAATGTTTGTGTTTGTCCTGTATGTGAAAATTAAGAAATTGTACTCTTTAGACCAGGAGTTTTCAAACTGATCCAGGGACCCAATATTTTAATAATATTTTCCAGATAATGTTTTATAAAATATTAAATACTACAATGACAGCATACATGCTCTCACATGGTATAACTGAATATTAAAATATGTTGGCTCTAAAATTGTAAAAAGAAAAAAAGTGGGCTCTTTTACGGAGGATCATAACATTGGGTGTCATTAACCAAAAAAGTTTGAATAGGCTTCTGTATGTTCATTTTTGTAACAGTTTAAATGAACCTGTTTGATTTGTACATGTCCTCTTTCAGTTGTGGCTGTGCTTTTGTGCATCATACTGTCCTCACAAGCTATTGAAGGCCTGCAATGCAGAGGGGACAGACTTCGTAATGGAACGTTCTTCTTCAATGCTTCATATGAAGTTGAGGAGGACGTCCGTGACTGCGAGACCCAATGGCTTGTAGATGTATGTAAATATTTTATGTCTTAAGATTGATTAAGGAGATGAGATTAGAAGTGTGGTTTGCTCAGGTGCCCTGTCCTTTAACTAAAGGCACACAAAAATATTGCTTCTAAGAAAATGTTCTGTGGACAGTTGAGACAAAAGATGGAATTTTTGACAAGCAAAAAGGCCACTGCTCACCGGTACCTCATCCCAATTGTGCAGCATGGTGGCTGCTTTGCTGCCTCAGGGCCTGTACACTTTACAATCACTTTTAAGATATTTTACAGGAGAATGTCAGGAATACAGTTCATGACCTTAAAGCTTTAGAGAGGTTTGGTGATGCAACAACAAGACAAAAATACTAAGTATTAAAAGCATTTTTGCAGTGTACCTTATTTCTGGATTGACAACCATATTTAAATGCACGATTGAATCCGAAAGAAAGTGATAACCATAGCAATGGATGGAACAAATGCAAAATAACAGTCACTTAGTAACTTTTTAGATTTAAATTTAAAATAGTAAAATGGTTCTAAGCACGTTTGTTTCATAATTCATCCTGCCTGATTTATATTTCACAAATAAATAGGATGAGATGAGGAAATATTACAAACTGTTACTTTTCATTTACTTTGGATGTATTGTCAGTACTGGATTAGCAAATTTACATGAGTAGGGTCAGGGTACTTTGCTGTGTGGATGACTGTGTTTGTCCACCACCACCAAAGATACTGAACAAGAAGACAATGACTCATAAGGGAAGTCAGATTGTAAGTTAGATGAAGATCAGACTACTTTTTACTATTAATCAAACAGAAATTCAGATGTTTTCAAAGGGTTTGCAAACTTATTATTGTCACTGTGAATACAATTTAAATCCCCATCAGCTGTTTATCTGAATAGAGTTGTTAGCTAACAGTTTCTATTGTTCTTTCAACTTGTATTATAAACAATACAATGCACATAGCTTCTGCGGGAAAAAAAAAAGTTTACATATGTTTATTCGTAACTTTGCCATCCCACCATCCTTCATTATTCTTTCTCTCCCTATCCTGATCAGGATAAACTGGCAGGGTTGTCCGAAGCTGATGGAAACACAAAGGTCATGCTCCCAATTATCATGGCAACAGCAAACACAGCCAGCTTACTGACCTGCCCTAAAAAACTCCAGTGGCTGCTCATCTGCCCCTCTGGCAATGTAAGTGTAATATTGTTTTAATTTGTATGTACTGCTAGGCCTTTAAATTAATTTAGTAGCATAACTGAACTTGTATTATGGTTTATGATTTCATTATGGACTTTTTATTTATTTTGCAGATTAACAAAAAGGAGCAGTGCCTTTGTAAGTAATTTATAATAATTTGACTACATAAAATGACTGCTAGTTTAATTCTTTCTGTTAAAGATTTTGCCTGGTTTATGCTACAGACTTTTTTAGTTTGTTTGTTTACATATAAATGGTGAAGGTGTTTAGTCTTCTATACAGCCAGTTTAGTGACTAAGAAGATTTGAGATTGTTTATTGTCCTTGTATGTGCACTTAGTGAAATATTGTATTGCAGGTGACACCACTCCTCGGACTACTCTTCCTGAAGGTAAGGAAAACTGCTTCTGTATGTTAATTTATGTAACAGTTCAAATTAACCTGTTTGATTTGTTCATGTCCTCTTTCAGTTGTGGCTGTACTCAACACCACTCCTCCGACAGTTCTTGAAGGTAAGGACAACTGCTTGTGGTATAGCACTAACCTGTATCAAGCTAAGATGAAATAGGGTTTAGGCCTTGTGCCACAAGTGTGACTTTGTTCCATTTTGTACAATATAAAATAAATGTTACTAACATAAAGCATTTCAAAACAAAGTTCCTGGTTAAAACTTAAAGCACACTAGTGCAGTAGTTTTCAATGATTCATGGGGGTGGACTGTAACCGCTGACCACTTTTGGCACATGCTCTTTTCATAATAAGAACTGCTTACGGGTAGTGTAGTTGTTCACTGAAAATGTGACTCTATAAAACTTTTTTTCTTAAAAAAAAAAAAACACACTTTAAAAACACACTAGTATGTTCTACAGAAGCATATCATTACTTATTCTCAGGTATGTTAGTATTTTTTAAAAATCAATTCCTTTATATTGAAAATGAATGGGATTTTTACTTCAGGGTCCTGACTGATATGTTGCAGGTTCTACACAGGGATTTCCGAGGTTGTTTTATTACAAGCAAAGTAATTAATACAAGCCTTGTGTGCATTTGTGTAAAAGTTTCAATAGATAGGTAAATATCTTAAAGGGGTGGTTGATCAGCTTTTTTTGAAGGCTTGATTGTGTTGTTTATGGGGTACACTACACATGCTTTATGCTTTCCACGTTTTTAACTTTATTCTACACCAATGTATCCCTTCTTGTAAAGGGCTGGATAGCTTCCCTTTTCTGTGAAGCCCTCCCTAAAAAATACTTAATAGGCTCAGATTGGTTAGCTGGCCCTGTGAGTTGTGATTCGCTAACTGCCAAATGCACATTGTCTGGAAACGCCCTTTACCATTACAGGTAGTTTCATATGCTCAGGTGTACTGTAATAAACAATAGCGTCAATTTTTTCTTTTCAATTTGAGCCCAAATCCGACCCAGAGAATATTAGTGAAGAGGATCGAGCAAAACCTGTGCGCAATAACGGCTGTTACGGGGAGTTTCAGAATGGTATGTTTTTTATTTGTAGTTTTCTTGTAGAGATGCTGTTATTTGTAAATGCTACTAATGTTAGCTTTTGATATACGGTTTTAGCCTCATTAAAGCTTTAATACTGCAGAATACATGATTGCCTTGTAGCCATTTTTTCATATAATCAGTCTAACAAATGGTATACAGTTCTCGAAGGCATTATTTGATTACAGACTGGATCTATAGTGATCGCTACTGACTGTATATATCACTGTTAGTTTTGTCTTTATACAAAAGATGTAGCCAAATATCTGTCGCCAGAACGATGAGACTGTTAAATCATGGATTTATTACTGTGGCCAAATCAAACACAGAACCATGTATTTACACTGATCACTTAAGCGCCAACAAACACCAACATTTGAAATTCGCTAGTGGGATTAAAAAGAAGTTTGTAAGTGTTTGTCGGATAAATTTGAATTAGCAATTAGGTAACTGGCTAGCGGAGCCAAACAGTGTTCGCCTTTGTTTACGTCCTTGCTACAGCATAAAAATAATGATAGAAGCTATTCATGGAAAACACCTCAACAAAGAATAAAACATACTTAGAGGATGTGGCCCATAAACAGCAGCTTCTGCTTTTAAAGTGTGAAATGTGTAAAATGTGCAGCACAGAGAGCTATATTTGGATTATAATGTTCAGGAAGGTGTATCTATAAGGTTCGACGGCATGGTAACAACACTACTAACTCTTCCTCTTCTCAACATGACCATTGTTGCGTGTTCCCGGGCGCAGGGTTTATGTCAATTTTAGGTTTACTGATGTCTCTAACCCACGAGAAGATTGTTGTAGTCCATACCTGCCGTTTGTTGTAGTCCTTAAAAAGCCATTTCTTTAAATATCTCCCTTTTGTATGAACTTTGACATTGTAACTTTGCAGATGTTGTTTATGTTCAAACAGCAACATTACACACTAACTAAAGTTAAAAAAGTGAAATAATCAACCACCCCTTTAAAATGACAGTTCTCAAATTATCATTTTCTCACCCTCAGATAGTTCCTTTGCTGTTTATTTTGTCTTGTTAAATGAAGTAATATATCTTAAAGTGCTCTTATATTCTCACACCTCTCTGTTGTGTTTTTATGGTTGTTTATTTGCTTTTCCAGTGGGTTTTCCATACTGGATCATTGGAGTTTTGATTGGTGGAGCAAGTGGGCTTGTGATCATTGTCACCGTTGTGCATTGTATGAACAAACGAAGGTAAGGTCCTCTTAACTGGCATGAAGAAGATAAAAAAAATATTTTTTATAATATTTGTCTTTTTAATATTTTTGTAATTCTGTGATTATAGGTTAGGATATGCTTGTGGTAGGAAAGGTTCGGCTGAAGAGCTCCCTGTTTGATTCTGGTATGTGGCATCATTGCTATTTTGTAAAATACTTTACTAACAATATTTATGAATAGTACAAATCATTATATTTATTATCTTTTTTTGTTATCTAGACTACATTATATTAGGCAGTGAATTACAGTACAAGCAGCAGTAACTACAGTTTCTAAAAGGCTTACCCTTTCCTTTTTATTTAACTACAGGAGAAGTTACATCATTGCACCTGTGCATTTCATCTTCAGTCATTCATAACTATACTCCTATCTTTCATATAGCAAGGCTGTTATGGCCATTTTATTTTATATTATTAGCTCTATTATAACAATATATTTATATATAAACATACTCCTTGTTTATAAGGAGCTGATATGAAAACAATGTTTATTGAAAATATTATAATTGAAATTATCATAATTTATCATAATTGTCCATTATGCAAATGGCGTGTTATGGATAACTATATATATGTATATGCAAGTATAACTATAAATACTGGGGATGCTCCGATCAGGATTTTTGCAGCCGATACTGAGTACCGATTTCTTGCCGTGGTGATCGGCCGATATCAATACCTATTCCAGTGCTTCACTGATTTGTTATCTCTCTGATCTGTTAACCTAAAAAAAAAAGACTATAGATGTTGCCTTATATTTTGTTACATTTTTAAGGTAATTATGTAATGTAATGTAACTATTTTTTTAACAGGGTACTAAGTAATTACAAAAAATGTTTCATTATACAGACAAAGTGAACATTTTCATATACCTTTAAAATGGGATTTCGCCATAACACTATGCATATTAGGATACTTAATAGAGCTGGATGATGTGGCCAAAAAAAAATCATATCTCTGTAGTTTTTGGTTGACACGGTATATATATCCCGGTATTTTCTAAATTTTTTCTATTTGAATAAAAAAGAAACTGTATCTGTATTTATTTTAATAATAATTTTATTTCACATCCTGCCCAATGATGTCATGAAAACAATGTTGATTTTGAAGGCTATAAACAAATACAGTGAATGTAATGTTGGCATGTATTATTTATAATTTTGTTTTTTAAATTCACTAAACTAAAAATCATTTATTACCTGATTATAATGGTCATTTTCATAAAAAATATACGTATTTGTTTGAATATTTGCAGCTACCCCACGTTTCATGTACGTCCTCACGCGCTGACGTCATCAAACTGCGATCGCTTTGTGAGATCGGCAAGTTTAGTGAGTACCGATCGAGTCATAAATATCATAAATATGATTATCGGCCGATGCCGATCGATTGGAGCATCCCTAATAAATACATAACTAAATTATATTGTAACTTAATATATGCAACTATGTTATTTATATTATTAATATATCTATCACTGGTCCAATCAGTTTGCAGGAAAGAACTTAGTGGATTGCATGGCACTATAGTGTACATAAAAGTAACTGTAAGACCAGGTCAAGTATTTCTGTTAATTGCTGCTGTGGAAGCAAAATGAAATGAAATGCTGTGCCAGTGAGTACACACGTCTAATGCATTACTTAAATCCACTTAGCATTGACACTGCTTCAGATCTGCCCTCAAATGTTAACGTGTATATACATGAACTATTATCACTTTTATGTATTAATCTACATTAAAGGGGTGTGGGGGCAGGGGTTGTATCAAAATGGTCTCTATTTGTGCTATGCTATCTGCTGATAAAGTTCTTTCCTCCCTGACTGTAGCCATTGATTAACTGTCTATTGACACTATCATGTCGTAGTAAAGGAAACTGGCACTGGTAGATTTGATTTGATCAGATTAAGACATTATGTGTGTCATGAAAGATGTTTAATAATATTTGCTTGGCTATTGTATTGCATGGAATCACTATACTCTTTGTAACAACATATTCTTTTTTTAAGTACTAAACTATACTTCTTTTTCTATGTGTAAAATCTTAATGAAGTAAACCTGTTAATAAAATGCTATAAGAACATTTCAATGTGTACCTGATTTCTTTTTCTATACCTCAGATAATTTTACAAAGAGTGCATCTGAGAAGACAAGGCTAATGATGACTCACTAACCCTTTACACTTACCATTCATTATGTAATCTGAGCTCACAAATACCCCATTGTTTTTCTGTCTGACACTGAAGTGGTCTTTGAGGTTTCCCACACATTCAACACCCTGTCAACACAAAATACCCTCAGTGTCAAATAATCAGTTTATCATATCTGAACAGAGAATTTGATCTCAAATGCAACCTTTCAAAATATTTAGAAATTACACAAAAATATGGCACCCAATCAGGTTTGTTTAATTAAAGGGTTACTTCAGTGATTTAGAATTAAACTTTGTATTTAAACTGGGTCATTTATGTTGAAGAAATGTGAAATTATTTTTGAATTTTGTGCCTTCTAGACTGAGAAAAGACAGAAAATGTATTTTTATCTCATGCGGATGAAAGACAACAACTCCCAGAATGCACTTGCTTCGCTGCCCAACGAGGCCACTCCCAAAGCCACGGCTACTGGTTATCACTTGCCCACCATGACACCGTCATTTAGTTAAGTTAGAGAATAGAAACTACAATTAAAAACTGAACGTGTCTGTTCAATAAAGTGTGAGTGAGCCGAATGAAAGTCACGGCAAAAATGCAGCAGGGGCCTATTGTACAAAACTAGGATAAGGGATTAAGCCGGGATATCTTTATGATCTTGTCATCTGTATGCAAAATTTAGTACACCGCTTTCGTGTAAACTTACCCTGAAGGCACATACCCACACTCACACCAAGAACGGTAACGAAAGATAACTGTAAATTAGCGGATAAATTGAGCCAGGATCACCAAGATATCCCGGCTTAATCCCTTATCCTAGTTTTGTGCAATAGGCCCCTGCTGCGTTTGTGCCGTGACTTTCATTCAGGAGTCTGATTACATTCATCACGAGAGCGCTGAGCAGAGCTGAGGTAAACGGGCGCGGCATACATTCACGCCGCATGTTCAGTCTGGCGAGTTTTCAGATCACGCCTATGGAAGCTTAACTTTCATAGGAATCCATTTGAACAAATTCTCAAGCAGAGACAGACCTGCTATACAAATGTAAAGTGTTTAAACTTCCTGGTTATTGGGGTGGTTGGCAAACCAGAGGGCTCCTAGTTTCTCAACATATCAAAAATAAAAGAAACATTATCATAGCAGATAAATCTGAAGTGCGAGCACTTCAATCAATCAACTGCAAAAGTGCATTTACAGTTTGAACATAATCAACTGTGTAGATTTAAGTGATGGGGTTTCCCAAATGACAGGTGATTTCAACAACACAAGTTTAAAGCTGTAGGTTTGTCAAACTGCTAGAGCAGCCAATCTTGTCCCTGTAAGATCACCTCATCTCACCCTCAGGAAATGATGCAAGGGTGAACTGTAATAACCCTGTGGTGCAGCATGGTCTGTAGTTTCTTTAGGAAAGAACAAAGGAGTATATATTAAGTGATGTCATTATTTCTCTGGTATGTCATATGCCATTATTTTGCCATCATACTTCCTTCGCCCCCTTTCCTGTTTGGTGTGATAAAATTGTGCATCTGCATTTTTTGCTGAATCGTCCATTATGTTTACCCCCATTTCACAATTAAACATTTGCTAGCTTCCGAGTAGTGTCAAATAGCTGCTCACGTTTATGCCCACAGTGGTAAATCTCAAAACATCTGATTCTTTTGTTTTGTCTGTGTTAATGTTGATCTAATTATTCATGCCTAGAACACGTATTGCATTATTAGTATGTAGGTCTTTATTTACATTTATGTTGTTATGAAACAGTATGTGCAGTTTGAAGCTAATACGACATTTGTAATAGTAAGTGAAATTATATTTATATAGCACCTTTAAACCCTCAATGCACACAATATAATAACACAATCATTAAAAATAGTCATGAAGAATATATATAATATACACAACATATGAACAAGCAAAATGAAATCTAAATATAAAATATTAAACCCCAAAACAGAAAAAGACATCACAGAATACTAAAAGCTCATCTATTCAAATACGTGTTTTACTTTAGTATAGCTGTTGATCACATTTATTTATGATTTATGAAATCGGTTTTTAATAAATGGCTATGCATAGTTGATGTGAAGGCTGCAAAAGGAAGTGAGGCTACATTGAGGGAAATTTTGTATCTGTCATATGACACAATGTTTGAGTAGTTTGTTTGATAACTTGACACATAACATGTTTTTATCTACATGTTTTATATATATATATATATTTATATTTATATTCATTTGTTTTTTATGCATCCATTTAACATTTCCCCATCTTGTTTGGATCTCTCTCTCTCACTCACTCACTCACTCACACTCACTCACTCACTCCAATTCAATTCAATTCAATTCAATTCAATTCAATTCAATTGTGCTTTATTGGCATGACATACATGGGTACATATTGCCAAAGCATTTCACAAAGCAAAACCAATACATGCATAAAACACATTCACATTTATATTTATATATACATAAATTATAATATATATATTAATAATATTATTGGTCTGGATGTGTTCACTCAGTACATCTTAATTTGTGGCATTTATAGATATGATGTGCTATATAAGGAAGCAGGTCCTTCACCGAGTAAGACCTTCAGTTTGTCAGGATCATGGAGTGACTGGAAGTCAGGAATAATGTGCTGGATTTGACTGTACAGTGAGTCTCTCAGCGATGTGTATTTATCACAGTGGAGGAGGAAGTGTGCCTCCGTCTCCACTGCTCCTGATCCTCTCTCTCTCTCTCTCTCTCTCTCTCTCTCTCTCTCTCTCTCTCTCTCTCTCTCTCTCTCTCTCTCTCTCTCTCTCTCTCTCTCTCTCTCTCTCTCTCTCTCTCTCTCTCTCTCTCTCTCTCTCTCTCTCTCTCTCTCTCTCTCTCTCTCTCTCTCTCTCTCTGTCTCTCTCTCTCTCTCTGTCTCTCTGTCTCTGTCTCTCTCTCTCTCTCTCTCTCTCTCTCTCTCTCTCTCTCTCTCTCTCTCTCTCTCTGTCTCTCTCTCTCTCTCTCTCTCTCTCTGTCTCTCTGTCTCTCTCTGTCTCTGTCTCTCTCTGTCTCTGTCTCTCTCTGTCTCTCTCTCTCAAAATCACTCTCTGGTATGTTATAACCCTAACAAATTAAAAAATCCTCCTTTTTACTAGTCAGGGTGATCTGTTTACTATGATTTGTTCTTATGGCCAGAGTACACAGGCTCGTGAGTCATGAAGAGAGATAGGAAGTTCACTCACTCACTCACTCTCACTCTCTCACTCACTCTCTCACTCACACTCACTCAATTAAATTAAATTAAATTAAATTCAGCTTTATTGGCATGACTGTGGGATAGTACAATGTTGCCAAAGCAATAAACATGTTACAAGTTATACAGATAGATAAAATAGAAAAAGAGAGAAAACATATATGGCTATAATGTACATATATAATCATATCATTCAACAAGGGTTAATTACAGAGAGCAGTGGTGAAACCAAAAAAAAAGTGGGGGTGGGGTGTCAGCCTTTGTCCCTCATGATATGGCAGGAGGACACATACTGCGCTGCTATGTGGAGACATTTCTCTTTCTTTCCTAAGATATAGCAGAGTTTGTCGATGTGGCTTGCTTGCTGGAATTCAGGAAGCATTTGAGTAATTTGGGTGAAATATGTTTCTCTGATGTTGTTATATTTGCTGCACTGTGTGAGGAAGTGCAGCTCGTCCTCTACGACTCCATCAGGGCAGTGTTAGCACAGTCTGAGCTCTCGGGCTCTCCAGCTCGGCTTGTGTCGGCCCGTCTCCACACTCAGACTGTGATCACTCAAACGATACTTCGTCAGGAGTTTTCTCTGATGGAAGTCTTTAATTTGGATCAAGTAAGGTGCCAGTTGATAATCTTTCTTTATTTTACAGAAGTATTTCATTTTGTTCATTTGTGCTACTTTGATTTGCCAATCGTTGATGTATTCTTCTTGAGTTCTTTTTTTGTATTTCTTTGAGTTTTGATAGTTTTGACTGAATTGTTGGATTGAGTTGGTGTGTTTTCTCTAAATAGTGCAAGGGGTCATTCTCTGGGTGTCCTGCCCTGTATGTGGAGCGCAGTGATGATAGGTGTCTGTCGGGCGTGTCTGAGAGATGGAACCAGAACTTCACTGCTCTCTTCTGGATCTCAGATAGGAGAGGGAATCTGCCCAGTTCTGCCCTGCAGCCCAGACTAGGGGCACTTCTGTGAAGTCCCAGGATGTTCTTACAGAACTCAAGGTGGAAGATTTCAGTAGGGTTTTTATCCCATGATTTATAGTCTAATTTAAATTTGGTGCCCCAGATTTCGCAGCCATACAGGAGAATGGGCTTGATGATGCTATCGAAAATTTTCAGCCATAATTTAATCGGTGGGTTAAATTTAAACAGTAATTTTCGTATACAGTAATAAGCCCTGCGTGCCTTATCGGTCAAATCTTTGATTGCCATCTCAAATTTTCCAGAAGCAGAGATTGTGAGACCCAAATAATTATTATATGTGACATGATTAAGAAGTGTTTCCCCGATTGTAAAATGATATTTTTTGTCAGTAAGGCAAGGTTTTTTCTGGAAGATCATGATTTTGGGCTTTGACATGTTGATTGGTAAGGCCCAGTTGCTGCTGTAGTGCTGGAGGACCGACAGCCTCTTGTGCAGACCCTCTTCATAAGGAGACAGCAGCAGAAGGTCATCAGCGTAAAGGAGGCATTTGATCTGTCTGCCCTCGAGGGTCAGGCCAGGACACGAGGACTTCTCAAGTGCTGATGCCAACTCATTGATGTAGATGTTAAAGAGAGTCGGGCTGAGGCTGCAGCCTTGACGTACTCCTTTATTCTGACTGAAATAATCAGTCCGTCTGTCGTTGATCTTCACACAGCACTTGTTCCTATTATAAATGTCCTTAATGATATCGTAAGTCCTTCCTCCTATTCCACTTTGTATAAGTTTTAGAAAAAGTCCATTATGCCATACTGAGTCAAAGGCTTTTTTTAAATCTATGAAGCAGCCGAATATTTTCCCTGATGAACATGTTTCTGGATTAGTGTGTGGAGTGTGTAGATGTGGTTTGATGTTCTCTGATTGGGTATAAATCCGATTTGACTGTTCTTCAAGATCTTGTGTTCTTGAATGAACTGCACTAATCTGTCATTAATAATGGAGCAGAACAGTTTTCCCAGGTTACTGCTCACTGTAATGCCTCTATAATTATTTGGGTCGTACTTCTCACCTTGTTTAAAAACTGGAGTGATCAAATTTTCTTTCCAAATCTCAGGAAAGGTTCCTGATTTTAATGTGAGGTTGAATAATTTCAGAATAGCATCTTTCAGTCTGGGGCTGCTGTGTTTTAGCATCTCATTTGATATTCCATCCACGCCGCAGGATTTTCTGTTTTTTAGGGATTTCATCTTGTCAGTCAGCTCGTCTAATGCTATAGGCTGGTCTAAATGCCTTAGCTGCTCTTTTATTGTGCGTTCCAGCTGATGGAGTTGGGAGGTCAGATGTTTTTGGGTGAGGGTCGGTTCATTTGGTGAATAGAGATTTTCAAAATATTCTGTCCAGATTTTTAGGTTTTTTGGATTTGTCTAAATTTTGCCATAATTCCCAAAAAGAATTTTGATCAACTGCCTCCTCGATCTTTTTTAGTTTTATTTTCATGTGATCAGCTTTTTTCTGTATTAATAGTGATTTGTATATTTTGTGGGTTTGCTGATATGTGGCTCGTATTTGTTGGTTTGCCGGGTCTCTGTGTTTTTTGTTTGATAATGACCGTAGTTCTTTTCTTACTTTTTGGCATTCTTTATCAAACCAGCCAGCATTAGTCATTTCTTTTTTGCATCTGTAACTTTTTCTTTTCCTCAGGGCTTTTCTGGCCACTGTAGAAAAGATTTCAGTCAGCTGTTCAGTTGCTAGATTGGTGGTTTTCTTCTCTTCACTAAATTTGGTGGATAGATATGAGTCTATCATGTTCTGAAGTGCTGTCGAGCGCGGCTTCATACAGGGCAGGACTGTCTTTACTCCAGATAAATCTGGGAGGGAGTGGATACAGTTTAACCTTCTGATCTGAAGGTGGCAGAGGATTCACTGCCCTGTTTAATCCAAATATGTGTTTTCCCTTTTTTCACAGGCTGGATATAATGCCACAGATGCTCTTGAGCCATACTATAATTCCTGCCGAATCTCTTCCGTTTTTAACGTTAGGCTGTTTGGGGACACTAAGCTCTCTGTAGTTTGAAGGAGTGCGGGATTTTGACTCACTCACTCACTCACTCACTCACTCACTCACTCACTCACTCACTCACTCACTCACTCTCTCACTCTCTCACTCTCTCACTCTCACTCACACTCACTCACTCACTCACTCACTCACTCACTCACTCACTCACTCACTCACTCACTCACTCACCACTCACACACTCACTCACTCACTCACCACACTCACTCACTCAAGCAAGCAAAAATTTTGGTTTTGTTTTGGTCAATGTGTTGGTCTATCAGGGTATGCAGGGTGAAGATGTGGTCTGATGTTCTATAATTTGGTAAGAATCCAATCTGGCTTTTGCTGAGGACATTGTGCTCTGTGAGGAAGTGAACGAGTCGTGTGTTGATGATGCTGCATAACATCTTCCCCAGGTTACTTCTCACACAGATGCCTCTGTAATTGTGCGGGTCTGATTTATCTCCACTCTTGAATATGGGCGTTATGAGTCCTCTATTCCAGGTGTCAAGGAAATGACCAACACTCAGAATCAAGCTGAACAGTGTCATTATGGCCAATCTGAATTTAGGACTTGTGTTTTTAAGCATTTCATTTAGAATGCCGTCCGGTCCACTTGCCTTTTTTGTTGGCAGGGCCTGTATTTTATCCTTCAGCTTTTTTTCTGTGATTGGGTAATCTAGCGGGTTTTGGTATTTGCCAATTGTGTTTTCTCCTCACAATAATGAAGGCGTTAATCTGAATCGTCTGGTTGTCTGTGCTTTTTATTTGCTAGCTGTCTTAAATTTTTCTTTTTTCTTTTACAATCCGAATCAAACCATTTATCATTCTCTTGTTTTTGCTTATGAGTTCTCTTAGCGGTTTTAAGATTAGATATTGTTGCCAAATAATCAAATATGTAATTAATATTTTCTACAGCCAGATTTACGCCATCTTCATTATGAGGATAAGTACTTTCTATAAAGTTATCCATTAGTGCGCACACTTGGGGGTGGTCGAATGCGGTCAGGTATTTTTCAGTGCTGTTTTGGACCCATCTGTAATTCTTTGTAATGTTGTACAGCTTACTGGGTTGTGGATGTATTAGTATTCTCTGTCCTTTTAGATACACAGTAATTTGGCTGTGATCTGACAGTGGTGTTAGTGGTTTGACCGTGAATGCTCTGAAAGAGAATAGATCTAAATCTGTGATCATGTAGTCGACTGTTGAGCAACCATGAAATGAACGGTAGGTGTATCTTCCCAGAGAGTCCCCTCTCACCCTCCCATTGGTGAGGTACAGACCGAGGCTTCGACAGAGCTCAAGGAGAACTCTCCGTTCTTATTTACCTGGGAATCAGAGTTATTCCTA
The DNA here is from genome assembly GCA_023029165.1 of Gobiocypris rarus. Lineage (NCBI taxonomy): Eukaryota > Metazoa > Chordata > Actinopteri > Cypriniformes > Gobionidae > Gobiocypris > Gobiocypris rarus. Next base: position 21,415,598 of record CM040926.1, on the reverse strand, counting down.
GAGAAACTGACAGTGTCTTGTTGATAGCTCTGTCCAAATATATAGTTATTCCCTTGTCAGTGGTAGTCGGGCAGGGATCCTGTCCTGGCGTTGAGATCCCACAGATTAACACACTTCCCTGGGCCTGGAAGTGGTTGATCTGACTGTGAAGGGTCTCAAAGATGTGTTCATCATAGTAAGGAGATTCAGAGGGAGGAATGTAAACTGCACATAAGAATATATCTTTAGTAGTTTGACTGAGCTGATTATTGATTTTTAGCCAGATGTGAGATTCTTCTTTTTTGATTAGTTGGGTGTAATTATCAATTTCAAGCTTGTGCCAAATTATTATGCCCCCTGAATCTCTCCCACGTGTAATCTTTTCATGTTTTTGGGACAATATGGATATTTCACGATAGCCTGGGGGACAAAGAGTGACCTCATCAGTTCTGCACCATGTTTCCTGTAATATTATGATATCTATGTCTAAAACACTTTTCTTAAAATCCAGGGTTTTGACTTTACATCCAAAGCTTGAAGAGTTAATGCCCTGGATGTTCCACGGTGTGATTGTCAGTAAACAATTTTATAAACAATTTTAATATTCTTCTAGAAAGAACCAACCCAACTTAAACCAGTTGGAAATCTATGTGCATTATGTAGCTAAACATACATATAGGCTACTTTTTATATGTTTTTATTGTTTTAATTATTTATATTAGTGTAATTGTAAATCTGATGTCTTACTCACGACTAGTCCATCAGCCGTGTGCAGATTAAGTGGAGCATGTCCTTGATCTCTCTGAGGTTGGTGCTGTGGGCGTCTTTGGGCCTTTCAGGGCTGAAGCGTAGCTCCGCTGCTCCGGTTGCTCCGGCCTGTGGACGCCCGGATTCTGCGCGGGTGCCGGGGCTTCTCTGGGTCCTGGCTGTTTCCTCTGCTGCTGGGATGGTGGCACAGGGTCCTGGCGTTACTGCCGGTGTTCATGTGTGGGATTCAGGTGTGGAGGCTGGGAGTGTGGGTGTTGGCGTTCAGGATGTGGGTACCGGTCGGCAGGATGATGGAGTCTCCAGGGAGCTGCAGTGTAGGGATCAGCTGGATGCGGGGGGAAGACGCTGTGTGCTGGTGTTGGGATGAAGCGTCTCTTTGGCTGAATGTGGCTGGGTTCTCTCTGTGACTCTTCGAGGGACTGCCTGGGGTTCGGGCCAAGGGCAACATCTTTAAGATTTCTAGCAAACACATTGATGCAGTCTTTCCGTAGGTGGACGTGGTCATGGAGATCGTGAATGTCCAGTGTCGGGTGATGTGCCAGATGGACGTTTGGCATTCCAGCACAGCCGCATGAGATGTCTGTGTTGATTCTCTGTATAGTGCGGGAGTGGAAATCAGTTCTGGGTAGGATGGTGGAGATTATTTTTCATGTTGGGAACGTCTGTGTTGCTTTTGTTGCCACTTATGTGACTGACTGTGCCACTCGTTCCTGTTGTGTCCCCAGGTAATTTGTTCCCACATGTATGATGATGTGGCTGGGATCACCAAGTTTTTCCTTGTCCAATTGTTGAAGGGCTGTTGAGGGTAGATGTGACTGAGGCGTCGTGAGTAGATGTAAGCACTCAGGAGAAGTTGGATGAGTTTTAACAGATGGGATCTTTTTATTTACCCCAATTAAGGCCAAAGAAAGGCAATCAAAATTAAGGAAAAATATATATAAACAAGGAAAAAAAATACTATTTAGTAAATAAAATAAATTGACATGAGAGTCCAAAAAAAAAACAATCAAAATTTTACAGCTGCTTAGAAATTGACCTTTACACAAGCCACTATACTTAGAGCATCAACAGACTTATGTCTTCTCACTTCACACTCTCCCCATAGATTGAAACTACTAGTCTTTTATACACACAAAGGCACCCCTGTAATTGGCACATACCAACTCAATAATACAACTCAGGGGTGGCTCAGGTAACCAAACCATAAATGCTTAAAAACAGCCAAAATGCTACATCTATAAAATTAGAAAAATACAGAATATACTTTCTCTGATTTCAGCTAACATTTGGCAAAGCCACAAGTCATATTAACAGCTAAAAAAACATAACTCAAAACTTCGGGTCACTTCCTATTGACCCGAAGTCATAGCGTTATTTAAACCCCACCATCGCGGCAAAAAATGCCTTTACATAAACAGGAGACGCTGGTAAGACGTAAAGAGGGTATGTCCAAGCTATGTTCCTTTTAACCTAAATAAACAAATACATAATTAACAAAGACATGTGTTGCGTGGTTATTGTAACAGATTATGATTGTGAAGTAAATGGCATGGTTTTAAACAGTCAAATATGTATTGAAAGTAATAGCTATAGCCATAGTATTAGATGTTAAAAGTGTGCACACGAAAGCTACGGGATTACTATGGGGTTTGATGAAAGGCTAGGTTAACCGCTGATTTAAAACAGTATGAGGATTAACAGAACACATCAACACGCTAGACAAACAAATACAAGCAACCTTTGCACTCAGTCTTTGTGAATGGGAATGGGTAGCGATCGCTACCGTGGACGGTAGCTATGCGCCCGCCACACACCCCTTAAGAGAGCGCCCTGGTCCAGCTCATGACGCGAAAGAAAGTCAGCAATGACGTTGTCCTTTCCTGCCCTATACCTCACAGTAAACCTGTATGGCTGCAAGGACAGGTGCCATCGGGTGATTCTGGAATTAAAATCCCGCATTCGGTGTAGCCATTGCAAGGGCCTGTGGTCTGTCTCCAAGACAAACTCTTTGCCAACAAGGTAATATTTTAAAGTGTCCAGAGCCCACTTGATAGCAAGACACTCCTTTCGATGGTGGAATACCGAGTCTCGCGAGGGAACAGTTTATGCTCACAAACTGTATGGGTCTCTTGTCCTCCCCTCACCCTGCAACAACACTGCTCCAAGGCCAATGCCTGAAGCGCCGGTTTGCACCGTGAAGGGTAAGGAAAAGTCAGGACTCTGCAACACCGGTTCGTGGCACATGCTCTCCTTGAGATTGTGGAAAGCTGCCTCACACTCAGCAGTCCAGACCACCTTATTGGGACTGGTTTTGCGAGTGAGGTCTGACAGGGGAGCTGCTCGGCTTGAAAAGTTGGGAATAAAACGCCGTACCATCCGACCAACCCCAGAAAAGATCTTACCCCCTTTTTAGTTGAAGGTGGCTGGGAGCTGCGGATGGCTTCCACCTTGCTGACCTGAGGACGTATGGTGCCGGAACCCAGGACATATCCCAGGTAGCACACTTCAGACCGGGCAAGCTGGCATTTGCTGGCATTCACTACCAGCCCGGCCAGCCGAATCCTTTGGAAGACATCACTGAGGTGCTGAAGATGTTCTTCCCATGACGAACTGTGAATGATGACATCATCAATATAAGCCGCGGCATGGTCCTCAGCGCCCCTCAGTACCTCATCCATGAGACGCTGGAATGTTGCTGCTGCTCCATGAAGGCCAAAGGGCATAACCCTAAACTGGAACAAGCCAGATGGAGCTTTGAAAGCGGTCAGTTCCCGTGCTTGGGGATTGAGTGGCACTTGCCAGTACCCCTTACACAAGTCTAAGGTGCTGAGGAACTCCGCCTTTCCCAGTCGCTCCACCAGCTCGTCCACACGGGGCATGGGATATGGGTCAAAAGCTGAGATGGTATTCAGCTTTGAGAAGTCAACACAGAAGCGGAGCCCCCGGTCCTTTTTTGGCACCAGGACCACGGGACTGCACCACTCACTGTGTGAAGTCTCGATCACCCCCATTTCCAGCATCGCCAACACCTCCTGCTTCAGCGCGGGGATCAGTCGCGCTGGAACCCTGGTGGTGGTCTGCCGGATCGGGCCTGGAGAAGTCAGCCGTATGTCGTGTGTGATGACGTCGGTTCGCCCCGGCTGATCTTGGAACAGTCCTTTTGGGATGATTTTAAGCAGGTCCTCCTGCTGTTCAGTTGTCAAATGAGTAACGGAAGGGTAGGTTGACTCGCCGCCCGCAGTAGGAAAGTACTGCTCCGACGGCTCTTCTTCCTCTTCCACGGTCCGTGCCCACAGCTGGTCTTGGATAGAAGATGGTCGGTCAATCCATTGTTTTAGGAGGTTCACGTGGAAGATCTGTTTGGAGCGACGTCTGTCTGGCATTGAGCCGACCTTGCGAAGTACCTTGAAAGGGCCTTGCCACTTCGCCAGCAAACTGCTTTCTAATGACGGCAACAGCAGCAGCACTTTCTGTCCGGACATAAAGGTGCGACTGCGTGCTGTCCTGTCATACCATGTTTTCTGCCTCGTTTGGGCCTGGGCCAGGTGTTGGTGGGCCCTGGAGCTCAGCTGGTCCAGCTTCTCCCGCATCTTCAGGACATAACTCGCAATGTTGGTTGGCTGGTGAGGAGCGTCCCCCTCCCAACTCTCTCGGAGAATGTCAAGTGGGCCTCTCACTTCCCGGCCGAACAAAAGTTCGAAGGGGGAGAACCCGGTGGATGCCTGCGGTACTTCTCTGTAGGCAAACAATAAGTAAGGAAGCCACTGGTCCCAGTCAGCTCCTGATTCTGACACAAACTTCCGCAGCATCGATTTCAGTGTCTGATTAAATCGCTCAACCATGCCGCCGGTCTGCGGGTGGTAGGGTGTGGTTTTAATGCCCCGGATCCCTAACAGGGAGTACACCTGTCTCAATGCCCTGCTGGTGAAGTTACTTCCCTGATCGGTTAAGATTTCCTTGGGAACACCCACACGGGAGAAAAGTTGAATTAAACTATTGGCCACTTGCCTTGCCTTAGTATTTCTGAGGGGGAACGCTTCAGGGTAACGTGTTGCGTAATCACAAATTACTAAGATATAGCGGTGCCCTGCCCTACTCCTCTCTAAGGGACCAACTACATCCATGGCAATACGACTAAAAGGTGTGTCAATAATTGGGAGACTGATGAGGGGAGCTTTTAAGCCTCTTTTGGAGCGAGCCGACAACTGGCACTCTGGACATGACCTAGAGTACTCTGCTATGTCCTTGCTGAAACCTGGCCAATAAAATCTTTGCAGGATTCTCTTCTCAGTCTTCTCCCTGCCTAGATGTCCTGACCACGGAATGCTATGACCTAGATGTAACACTTTGGCTCTAAGAGTCTTAGGAACAACTAACTGCTCTGTGTCTGCACTCACTGATACAGTTTCTCATTATTGATAACAAAACACATGTCACCCTCCCTCATGGCTTCTCTAGCCTCATCATCGGACTTAACAGAGGAAAAGCAAGAGCTAAGTGTGGGGTCTTCCTGTTGAAGCTTCTTGAAGTCTTCATCAACGATTTCAGTGTCCTCTAGTTTTGGGAAGGACAGACTTTCCTGCACATCTGTACCTGCCACCTTTGCTCTACGTTTCTCTGCCTTGACTTTTTAGGTTTGTCCCCAGGACAACCTCAAATGGTAACTCTGACCACACATTGGAGTCTAGATTATTATTAGCCTGCGCTCTAGTTGTAACATAAGCACTGACTGTGTTCACACTTTGCAATAGCTCTGTAAGAACTGGCACATCCTGGCCTAAAATCACTGGGTAAGGGCATTTATCCAAAATCCCTACGGTTAACAAGTATTTTTGGCCATTAATCTCTATGATAACCTCGCTGGTCTGGTGCTCAGACTCATCGCCATGGATGCAGCGAACCCTCACTTTGCCCACGGGCTGAAAACCAGACCTCAAACAGGATTGAAGAACGAAAGACTGACTACTTCCTGAGTCCACTAAAGCCTGGACTATCTTTCCACTTATCTTCACTGGGACAGTAACATCAGTAGGCACACAAGGTAAGTGCTTGCTAGGGCCAGGTAGGTAACATAGTCTGGAATCAGACACTTTCTTTAGTGTACAATTGGGCCTAATGTGACCTTGCTGACCACAACCATGGCATATAGGTACTCTAGGGTTCCAGCTGGAGTGGGGCTGACACTGGGGCTATTGGGGCTGTTAGAGGGCCTAAACACACGACCGCTACCACCTGCAGACCTACCAGAGGCTGTCTTCTCTGGCTCTCTCTGGACTGCTTGGTAGGGTCTTCTCCAGTCCTGCTGTTGTGGACCCAGGTGATAGCCTCTTCTGGTTTGTCTGGCAGCCATGAAGGTCTCCACCATATCTGCTGCTTGCACAGATGAACCTGGGGTGCGTTCTCTCACCCACACCTGAAGCTCAGGGTACAGCATGCCCAGGAACTGCTCCAGCACGATTTGGTCACACACCTGATCCTTCGTCCGCTCTCTGGAACTAGCCACTTCTCCATCAGGTCCTTTAGCCGGGCTTGAAGTTCTTTCGCCTCACCCTCCTTGATGGACTTGGAGCGGAAACGCTGGCGGTAGGTCTCGGCGCTGATGTTGAACTTGTTGAGAATGGCTTGTTTCACTTTCATGTAATCCTGGCTGTCTTCCACACACATGGCTACGTAAGCAGATCTGGCCTTACCATTTAACAAGGGCACAAGGTACAATGCCCAAGTCTCATGGGGCCATTGACTTGCTGCGAGCCTTCAAGGTGGTTAAATAGTGTTCAATATCTTCGTCCTCTTCATACGAGGACATCCTAGGGGGTTTCCACCCCCTCTGGAGGTTCAAAGGTGTGGCCAGGCCAAGGGCGGTGGAGTTGAGGGAGCTCTGCATCCTTGGTGCTGGGTGCTGATCTGGATGTGGCTGAGGAGTTGGTACATCCAGAAAAGGCATGTTGAGTGGATCAAAGGCTGTCGTAGGGCGGAGCTGGGTGGGTCCATCTGCTGCAGTCCGTCTAATGGCTGACTCGTCGCCTGCGTTAATGCTGAATCACCTCTCACCAATTGCTGTAGTTGCTTAAATTGGTGCTCCATACCTTTCCATCTCCGCTCTTGCCGGAGCGCCTCTGCCTCGATCTTGTCCTGCTGATGCCGTTGAGACTCCACCATCGTTCTCACTATTTTCTCAAGCGATCTGTCCTATCTTCGACCACCGGAGTAGGATGCCTGGATAACTCTGTGGCTTTGGGCCTGGCACCCATCACTGAACCATCTCTAGGGGCTGCCGTACCTCCGTCCTGATTGTTCATCTTGACTCGCTGAGTGCTGCTCGGACACTGTTTACCCGGAAACCGCTGCCACCAAATGTTGAGGGTAGATGTGACTGAGGCGTCGTGAGTAGATGTAAGCACTCAGGAGAAGTTGGATGAGTTTTAACAGATGGGATCTTTTTATTTACCCCAATTAAGGCCAAAGAAAGGCAATCAAAATTAAGGAAAAATATATATAAACAAGGAAAAAAAATACTATTTAGTAAATAAAATAAATTGACATGAGAGTCCAAAAAAAAAACAATCAAAATTTTACAGCTGCTTAGAAATTGACCTTTACACAAGCCACTATACTTAGAGCATCAACAGACTTATGTCTTCTCACTTCACACTCCTCCCATAGATTGAAACTACTAGTCTTTTATACACACAAAGGCACCCCTGTAATTGGCACATACCAACTCAATAATACAACTCAGGGGTGGCTCAGGTAACCAAACCATAAATGCTTAAAAACAGCCAAAATGCTACATCTATAAAATTAGAAAAATACAGAATATACTTTCTCTGATTTCAGCTAACATTTGGCAAAGCCACAAGTCATATTAACAGCTAAAAAAACATAACTCAAAACTTCGGGTCACTTCCTATTGACCCGGAAGTCATAGCGTTATTTAAACCCCACCATCGCGGCAAAAATTCCTTTACATAAACAAACAGGAGACGCTGGTAAGACGTAAAGAGGGTATGTCCAAGCTATGTTCCTTTTAACCTAAATAAACAAATACATAATTAACAAAGACATGTGTTGCGTGGTTATTGTAACAGATTATGATTGTGAAGTAAATGGCATGGTTTTAAACAGTCAAATATGTATTGAAAGTAATAGCTATAGCCATAGTATTAGATGTTAAAAGTGTGCACACGAAAGCTACGGGATTACTATGGGGTTTGATGAAAGGCTAGGTTAACCGCTGATTTAAAACAGTATGAGGATTAACAGAACACATCAACACGCTAGACAAACAAATACAAGCAACCTTTGCACTCAGTCTTTGTGAATGGGAATGGGTAGCGCATCGCTACCGTGACGGTAGCTATGCGCCCCGTCACAAGGGCGCTCTCTGTGTTTGGGCACCAAAGTTTTAGGGATTTGTGGTTGGGAAAGAGTTGTTTTTCATTCATGAATTTGCCAATTCTGCGTGTATGTGAGTGTGTGCGGTTTCTTGATGTTGGCTGTGGGAGTCTCTCTGTGCTGTGGGCGTCTCAGGAGGTGGTGTCTGGGTGATATTCGAGCTCGGCTGTGTGATGGTTTCTGTCTGCTCTCTCAGGCTTTGCATTTCTCGGTCTCTGAAGATCAGCTCCTCTCATTACACTTTTCAGCTAGCTGTTCAGGGTCTCTCTGTCCTGCTGCAGCTTTTTAATTTCTCCTCTCAGCTCCTCAACACTCGTTGTAAACTTTCTGGTGAGCTGGTGAAGTTTGTTCTCCAGGTGTTGTATGCGCTCGCTGGATGTTGTCTGCGAGAGCACCAGTTCTTTGAGCTCCACCAGTTCCACCTCCTGTAGGGACAGACTGCTCCGTATCTGCGTGACCGACTGCTCCAGCTGCGCATCACAGTCCAGGAGAGGCTCCTCCTCCTCCAGCTCTAGCCCCGCCCCTGAGCTCCTGAACATGGCTGCCTGCTCTCTCACTCTCTGCCAGTGCTTTGAGGCTGTTAAAGTTGGCCTGGACAGAGCTGAGACAAACTTCGTTCCCTTGAAACATTATTGCTCCATTGTGATACACATTTACAGTCAGATATGCTTTGCTGGTGTCTCCTTCTTCTTCATGAATTCGAATTTGTCTCCCATTACAGATGCCGTGTTTTGTAAAGTTCTTGTAGTAATTGCAGATTACTGTATGCCAGGCATTGCAGTTTTCTGTGTAGAGCAGTAGATTAGTAATAGTGGACTTGTCTCCTTTTTGGAAACAGTCAGCCATTAGAGTGTGTGTGTTTTTCTTGAGCAGGTTGTGTTTATATGTTTTCTTGTCTTTTGCAGTCTTTATCTTCTGAGGGTAAGTGATGGCTCGGGGGAGGGGCGCTGCTGTTCCTTCCATCTCAACTGTCACTGCTGTCAATCACTCTCGGCTATATTGATAATTTCGCTTTAGACAACAATTTAATGGTCTCTTTCTGATCTTATCATATTCTGCTGCTGACAGAAGTGTAGTTGAAGGTGGTGGATGTTCTTGCCTGTTTGTTGAGTGAAGTTTTGGGATGATTTCTTCTGTGCTGGTCTGATCCTCCTTGATGCTCAGATGTTGCTGCTCCTTCGTTGCTTATACTCAACATTTTGTATTTTTTTTTTTAAAGAAAAGACTGGATTTACAGTTATCCTGTGTTTCTCTCTGCTTTTGTCTTCAATTTAATGTAGGTTTTGTCGAGTTTGGTTCTCTCTAGAGTTTAGAAAATAGTTTTAAAGTCCCTGTAAAGGCAATTCTGAGATTTTTTTCTAAACATTAGAAATGTTAGAAATGTACTGTTGTAACACATTACAAAGACTGTGAACTATGTAGTACTGAATTCAGAAGTTAGACTGTTAAGAAGTTTTTCACCACTGCTGTGTTCCGGATTTTTTGGGCGAGGTTAAACGGTGGCTCGATGACGCACTGGAGCCGCTTGGCATGTGGCCCCTCCGCCATAACTAGAGCACAGTCGCAATTTCACATCAGTTCACCCGCTAGATTGCGAGTTACTGTCAGTACCGTAAGTTACTACAGCCTACAACTTACAAAACAGCCTACAAAACAAAACAAAAATGACGATCTCAAGAAGAGGTGGATTCATTTTGTGAACAGCTACCTTGATGGAGTGCTGACGATCACCACCAACACCTGCCTCTGCAATGTCTTTACACCGGATAGTTTTACAAACTTTCATCGGCAACAACTGCCTGGGATTCACTGATAATCCGCTGCAGAATGGGGCCGAACCGACTATCTCCTGCCCCGACCTTCATCCCGTCCCGCCGACATCTGGTGCCGTCGTGACTCGTGAGCTGTATTTGAGTGTTGTTGTTGTCTTGTGTGTTTACGGCCGCTTTCCCGCGAGTGGGCGTGGTTTTGCCGATCAACGGAGACGCCCCCAGCGTTTGAGAGCAGAGAATACTGCTTATTTTTTCAAGATTTCGATAAGATATTTTATGTACTTAGCAGATTTTGTTATGATTCAAATTTTGCTAGTTGGTTAATAACACATTTATCTGTGGTGTGAGAAACTCAGAACACATGTTTAATTTTGACTTTACAGGGCCTTTAAGAGCTCAAGTAGAGCATGACTGTCTGCTGAGTGTCTCTCTCTCTCACTCACTCACTCACTCACTCTCACTCACTCACTCTTTCCCTTTCCGTTGAATAGTGAATAGGCACTATTCACTGTGAGAGAGAATTTTCTGCCAGGACAATTATCAGTTAACTTATACGGATATTTCCTTCAACCCTACAACACAATGCAATGCATAATTCAAAATACAACTAAAACACATGAAAAATCAACACAGAAAGTTCCTTAACACTGGGCCCTTTTTTTTTTTACACTGTCCTACATACGTGTCATAATCTAGATGCACGGTAAACATAAGCCGTGAAGTAAAGAGAAGTGAACATGAATTAATTCGTACAGATGTTAAATAATTTATGTTAACACTTTAATGTGAATATGATGACTTCAGTTAGGTCATCAAATAAATAAATTGACATTTATTTGCATTTAATTGCTCATTTCCATTGTCTTAATTATACAACACTTTTCAGCATACTTCACAGTCAGTCATACACAATACCAGTGAGTAAGATATTCTGAATTTGACCTCATTTTGACTGATGTTGCAAAATGAAGAGTTAGTCATACTGCTGGTTAAAAATACTTTTTATGAATTTGTTCTCTTTTACTATTTGTTCACGTGGGTAATTTCCTCTTGCCAATACTAAATATAAAGGATTGAAAATGAATAATGCATAGCTCTTCTAATATGTAATTTAATGTGAATTAATATGATAATGAAAACTATGGTCAATTAAGAAAGCCATAGATTGAGTGATTTATTGATGCATTCAGTTGCAGGCATTATACACATTATGCTCAATTTCTTTTTTGAAAACCCCTGCTAAGTGCAAAATCTTGTGGGGTGTCTGTTTCCATAAGACAATTTTGGTGTCTACATGACTTATTTCTTCAGATACTTTTACAAAGTAAATCAACACTCACCTCTAACATGGGCCAAGTCTGTGACTTATTATATTCGATAGCTGTGCTCACAAATACACCCCTGGTGGGTCTTTCTGACTCTGAGGCCATCGAGCTCAATCATCACAATATCATCAATATCACCAATTGATTAAAGGGAAACAAATGAATCATCATCCAAGTATTATTCATAGGCCTACATTTCTTTTTGAAGCTATGCAACAGCAGCTTTACAGTTACTTACATGAACTGAAATATGGTTTCTACTAAAGCTCCTGAGAAATTTCTTCCACATAGATCAAAGCATCAAGTAAATCAGAGAACATAGCTCAGATCATAACACTAGTCTTGTCTTGAGTGTAACACGCAAGTCACTGTATCAAACTTTCATTTTGTGAGACAAGCTCTGTTTAACTGAGCCATGAAATGTAGAAAAAGTTGAATACATAAAACGTGAAAAAAATCTATATTAAAAAGATTTTGATTTAAGATCAGTTTATAATATCATAATTATAAATATTTGTTATTATATAGATGTTTTAGAGTTTAGAGAACATATTATTTTATGTTTAATAAGCACTACTACTTTTGTAGTTCATTAAAACTTCCCCGATTACTTGATTACTATATATCTAATTATTGGCAAATTTTTTAAAGATAGTTCAAGAATTAAGGCAATAAATTGCAATGGCATAATAGGCAAAGTAATACATTTCTGGGTGTGGATGACATGATGAATGAGTAACTTAATGACAACATGGTTAGTGTTGCAGAAATGTAATACACATAGGGAATCAGCATGCATATGAATCTCAATAATGATGACATGCTTCGTGCCACAATGCATGCTGGGAGCCAAACTACTGTGAATTGCATAACAGTAGCTTCAGCACTTTGTTTGTATCTGTATTGATAAGTTCATATTTGAGAAATTGAATAACATTGACAGAATATGAATTCATACAGCATCACTGTCTTCATTCAGGTAGGTACATGTTAAAATGTTAATACATTTTTGAATTAATTTTTTTTCGATCGGCACCTGCGTGAAACGTCATCGCACCCACGTTTCGGTAGGGGGCGCGCGCTCGTGATCATATGGCTTTCAGTCATTCAAACTACGTTGATAAGGAAGCTATTACCGCAGCGCTCTTCTTTTATCTTCTTATACTTTTTTTTCTTTTCTTTTTTTTCAGGAGTGCTACATTTACAGTGTGATTATGACGATGACTCTGTTGCTTCTCGTTTTGCTGTCGTGTTTTTTTCTTATCAATGTAAAGTCACTCAAAGGTAAGATGGTTATATTTCCACTTGTACTCTATTTTTAAAATAACAAAAAAAATGTTTATATATTTTTAAAACTAATGACTACGAACACTGATTAGTGTCGCTAAAGATTAGTGTTGCATGGTTATTAAACTTGACGTGCCTTATAGAAAGTACTTGTAAAAATAGCTCATCCCAAACAAACAATGTGTCATTGTTGATGCTAAAGTCCAAAAAACAGTTTGGATTTATGGAATTAATGCTGGAATTACGATCGTTTTGATTCATTTGATGCTTTTAGATGAAACGTGTGTTGGAATTCGTAGAGAAGATCACTCTTACGATTTCGGCCTGCCCGATGCTGTGGTCGCAAACGTGCAAGCTGTTGAATGTGATGCTGAGTGGACTGTTGACGTAAGAATCAAAACTTTATTCTCTTCTGGCAGGCCATTCTGCAATTTACTTTATTTTTAACCTTAAACGTAATAAATAATTAATATAAACATATTATGTCACATTGTCACTTGTAAATTGTACGGTTTCAGTCGCCTGATTGAGTTAGAAGTTTAGCTCAGATTACATACAGTCTGAGAGGCTGAGAGCGCCCTCTGCCGGGCTCACTTCTAGTGCCAAGCACCTAATAAGGATTTCTAACAAAACAGACAAATAAATAAATGCAAATAAAGGTTATTGCTTTTAATTATTTTATATGCAAAGTTGTATATAAATATTATATCAAAACAATGGCATTAAGTGACTTATAAGTTAATGTATTATTGTGCAAGACAAACTAATAAAATAACAACAAAAGTTTCTCACTGTAGTACTTTTTGATAAAAATACCGTGCTGTTTTATGAAATAAAGCTAATAAATGTATCCATCAATAGCAGTGAGTAGTATTCCCGTTTTCTTGACAGTATTGATAAAAATATCACTTCAGCAGCTGGCAAGTCTGTAATCCTTTTGACATGCATATCTATGTTTCTGCATGTTATACAAACCAACAAACTACATAATAGCGCAAAAAGACGGGGACTTTCAGTGCATAATCATTCGGGAAGTGAACGCTGTGCTGGGATACAGAGATGTGACTGTACCGGAGGCTCTTTTTAGGTGTCCTATCAGGGCGCGGCATCACATTGACTCCCGGTGCACTGACCTGTCTTGTTAAAGAACGTTTTAGACTGATTAAGCAATTTTCCTCTCTTTTTCATGACGTTTCACTTCCACTGTAACCTTTTCTAACTTCAAGTGTACCCGGAGCAGCCTCAACTCAAGAACCTGATTGATTCTATTCATTAATTAACCATCAGACTAAACCATTTTTAGGAAGGGGGGAGAGAGGAAATTTGGAAAACTTCTTTAACTAGTCTTAATTACATGTTTTTGTGGTATTCATTGAACTCTCAGGCATACAATTGTATATACTCTATTGATTCAAGTTAGGGAAATATATAACTACTGGATTTAGTGGGCCCCCTGGGCAGTGGGTGCCCGTATAATTGTCACCACCTTTCACCCCACTAGCGATGGCTCACCTGCTCACACATGCACACTCAGCGTTTTACGTTGGCCCTTATTTTTGGACTTTTGAAATCTTTTGCTCTTGCCCACCCAGTCAACTCCGTTCATGAGAAATGGAAACAAACCAAATTTCGCTGAGATTGGACTAGGCCTACTTTTGGGGTGTGCTCAACAAAATTAAAATTTTGTCTTAATGTGCATAACAGCATGCAATTATATAATTATACAAGACATTAGTAAATGGTGAATTTATTTTTAAATTTTAATTAACCCTGTGTTTATTTTTAATTCTTATTTCTTATGTAAAGCTTTGAATTGCCATTGTGTATGTGCCAATGTGCTATATAAATAAACTTGCCTTGCCTATTTAAAATTCTCATTCCTGCGTAATAATCAAGTAACTTTGCTGCAATACCATGGGTGCTGCAGGGGCAGTGATATTACGCAGCGCAGCATTACATTATAAACATAATCAGATTGGGTTTAGAATATGCATATTTGGTGTGGTGTCCGAGGAGGACTCTGAGCTCTGAATTTGGCCCAAACTCAGAGTACTCCCCTATTTCTGGCTGGCAGTGTTGGGAAGGTTACTTTGGAAATTTAATAGGTTACAGATTGCACGTTAGCCTATTTAAATGTAATAAGTAATGTAACTATTTTAGTTACTTTAATAAAGTAATATAACTAATTACATTTGATTACTTTATCATAAATGTAGTCGATTATACAATAAGTAATTGGAATTGTCTTAAAGTGACAGCAGCCTATAATATTCCTGTCCTGCTGCTGTCTGTTTTTAATTTTACAACAAAAGACTTGTTGCAAAAAAAAAAAAATCACTCAATGCTCTTGACTAAGTAACTTTTGTAACTTTAATAAGGATTAATCTATATTTAATTTATACAGTGAAGACTATGCAGTTTTATTTTACAATAGTGTTTGAAATGTATATTTTATATTAGGTAACACTTTATTTTAGTGTCCTTGTAACATATGTTTCATGTACTTAACATAGTAATTACAGTAAATTATGCATAATTACATGCAACTAATCTTAACCAACCATAACCAGTAAGTACATGTAGTTAATTAATATTACTCAGTACATAAATATATAATTAAACTGTAACAGTGACACAGATTTTTACATTCCTTGTTCCTTGTTCTTAATTTGACCTTTTTGCCTTGTCTTGTACCAGTGGCATTAGTTAAAATATGATAGTGTTACATTTTTCATGTTTATGCCTCACAATTCTCCTCTAGCAATCCTTCACAGCAATCCTGGATGGGAATTCAACACACTTTTCTCCTCCCTTCAAAGAAGTAACTCGTAATGGAATCAGTGTGAAATACTGTCCAGGTTCAGTCAGATTCCACGTCTCTTGTCCTGTGAGTTCAGTTTAATTATTCCACTGTTCAGAACAATTTACTAGACTTTATTTAAAGGATTTTATTTATAAATCAAATGCTTTTTGATTCTCTTGTAGAAATTCACCATGGGCCTCACATGTTCTTGTGAGTAGATTTTCTCTTTGTATCTCTTTGCTGTCTCTTTAACAGAAGCTATAAAACAATAATATTACAAAATGAAAATTGCCTCCAATTCTGTTATATTAGGTACCAATGTTACCTTCAAGAATCCAGTTTTTAGCTGGACATCTCCGCCACCTAGAGGTACACAGTATTTTAATATTAACAACATATAAAACATTTACATTTGAATCATGGAAGTCCTGTTCCTTTTGCTTAGTGTTGGGTTACTTTGGAAATGGAATAGAATACAGATTACAAGTTACCCTGTTTAAAATGTAACAGTAGTGGTGTCAAAGAAAGTAGTCTACCCTTAATATGAAGCTACTTGTAAATATGAAGATGCATTTTTAGCTCTGACTGATTTTAAATCGTAATTTTGGTCACTGAAATGGCTCATACCATTAACATTACTGTTGAATTAAATACGCTATAAAACTGTGCTTATTCAGGGACGTGCTTTTCTTGTATGGACATAGAACATCATTTGTTGTAAATTATGTCATATTGCCTATTTTTGCTTTATTTCGCCACCGAAAAATAGTTCAAAACAAACACACAGCACTTTATCTGCGTCTCAGCAACACACAGCGGTGTTTTCATATTGAACGAATCAGCTTTTTGAATGAATCAATTGAATCAATGATTCAATGACTACGGTAGCTTAAGAGAGTCAAATGCTTCGTTTCTTGAATGAATCAGCTGTTTGAATGAATCGATTGAATCTCAATGACTCACTCATTAAACGTGACTTGCTGCCACCTACTGGCGGTTTGAATTTCACAGTTAAAGTATCTTTTCATGTTTTAAATAATTTCAAATATCAATATTATTCAACATTTTGTTTTAAACATCAAAACATTATTTATGCATAACTGCAGGATATTAATTTGTCACTTCTGAGCTGTGTAAATGATCTAAATGCCACTTCAGATGCAGCTTCTATGTTTCCTCTACACTGCAAAGATACATTTTGTTGATAACCTTATTTAATTTGATGGTAAGAGCCCTAGTGTGTCTTACTATAATAGATTTTTATTCATTTTATGAAATTGACACAAAAGATGTAAAAAAAATAAATGTATCAAGGTAAAAAAGATTATTTCTGTCACTTCTGTGAACTGACCACCACACAGAATATGAAGAATATCATAAACTTTAGGAGTCAGCTGACCATGGCAGTCCTACACCTGCCAAAGCACCAGCACAAAAACACTCAGCAAAATATCGTCCAATTATCGTTATCGAGAAAATCCCAGAAAATATCGAGATATCTTTTTTTTGTCAATATCACACACCCCTATTGTAAATACATATAGCATACACAGTTCCATTGTATGATAACCTTTGCCTTCTTTAATGCTGTTAAAATGAATGTATGCAAACTGCTGAAATTATCCTCAACACTGAAATAGGAGCATGCAGTTTACATATATACATATATACATATATATACATACACACACACACACACACACACACACACACAGTTACATGTATTTTGTAATTAAATTACGTAATGGCATTTCATGTAACTAGTTACTCCTAACACTGCTTTTGCTACACTACAACACTAAATGACTGGGATAAAAATTACCTAAAAGAATTAGTCAAGCAATGGGGTAGAACACATAACCTAGATTTTTTTGTACAGCAAATATACCTTTAGTTTGGTAAGAAAAACAGAAACATTCATGAAATAGTTGTAGATATACAGTTGGTACGGAAAGTATTCAGACCCCCTAAATGTTTCACTCTTTGTTATATTGCAGCCACTTGCTAAAATCATTTAAGTTCAGTTTTTTTCTCATTAATGTACACACATCACCCCATATTGACAGAAAAACACAGAATTATTGACATTTTTACAGATTTATTAAAAAAGAAAAACTGTAACATCATATGGTCCTAAGTATTCAGACCCTTTGCTCAGTATTTACTAGAAACAACCTTTTGATCTAATACAGCCATGAGTCTTTTTGGGAGAGATGCAACAAGTTCAACACCTGGATTTAGGGATCCTCGGCCATTCCTCCTTGCAGATCCTCTTCAGTTCTGTTAGGTTGGATGGTAAACGTTGGTAGACAGCCATTTTCAGGTCTCTCCAGAGATGCTCAATTGGGTTTATGTTAGGGCTCTGGCTGGGCCATTCAAGAACAGCCACGGAGTTGTTGTGAAGCCACTCCTTCGTCATTTTAGTTGTGTGCTTAGGGTCATTGTCTTGTTGGAAGGTGAACCTTGGGCCCAGCCTTGAGCACTCTGGACAAGGTTTTCGTCCAGGATATCCCTGTAATTGGCAGCATTCATCTTTCCCTCGATTGCACACAGTCGAACTGTTCCTGCAGCTGAAAAACACCCCCACAGCATGATGCTGCCACCACCATGCTTCACTGTTGGGACTGTATTGGACAGGTGATGAGCAGGTGATTTTCTCCACACATACCACTTAGAATTAAGGCCCAAAAAGTTCTATATTGGTCTCATCAGACCAGAGAATCTTATTTCTCACCATCTTGGAGTCCTTCAGGTGTTTTTTAGCAAACTCCATGCAGGTTTTCTTTTTTCTTGCACTGAGGAGAGGCTTCCGTCGGGCCATTCTGCCATAAAGCCCTGACTGGTGGAGGGCTGCAGTTATGGTTGACTTTCTACAACTTTCTCCCATCTCCCGACTGGATCTCTGGAGCTCAGCCACAGTGTTCTTTAGGTTCTTCTTTACCTCCCTCATCAAGGCTCTTCTCCCCAATAGCTCAGTTTGGCTGGACAGCCAGCTCTAGGAAGGGTTCTGGTCGCCCCAAATGTCTTCCATTTAAGGATTATGGAGGCCACTGTGCTCTTAGGAACCTTAAGTGCAGCAGAATTTTTTGGTGTAAACATGGCCAGATCTGTGTCTTGCCACAATTCTGTCTCTGAGCTCTTCAGGCAGTTCCTTTGACCTCATGATTCTCATTTGCTCTGACATGCACTGTGAGCTGTAAGATCTTATATAGACAGGTGTGTGGCTTTCCTAATCAAGTCCAATCAGTATAATCAAACACAGCTGGACGCAAATGAAGGTGTAGAACCATATCAAGGATGATCAGAAGAAATGGACAGCACCTGAGTTAAATATATGAGTGTCACTGCAAAGGGTCTGAATACTTAGGACCATGTGATATTTCAGTTTTTCTTTTTTAATAAATCTGCAAAAATGTCAACAATTCTGTGTTTTTCTGTCAATATGTGGTGCTGTGTGTACATTAATGAGAGAAAAAAAAGAAATGGCTGCAGTATAACAAAAAGTGAAAAAGTTAAGGGGGTCTGAATTTTCCGTACCCACTGTAGTACTGCATGTGGTGATATAACAGGGAGCTTTTGTAAATCCATGTATTAACTTTTTGTAATATAATTGCATTTGCAGGTATTTCCTCTGCCACCAAAACTGGTTCATCAAAAAGACAACACTGTAAGTAAAGTCTGTAAAACATCCCTGCTAAACCCCCGGGTATACTTCCTGACCCGAGTCCACTAGGTGGCAATACGCACAGTATAGACCTTTTTCACAACTTCCGTATTTGCAATCGTCGTGGTAACCTACTTCCGCACCGGTCAGGGCAAAGGGTAAACAAATGGCGCAAGCAACGAGCAAGAGTTATTGTAGCTTACCGGGCTGTTCTTGTTATTCCCAACAGCAGTCATATTTGTCGTTTCATTCCTTCCCTGTTGATGGTGAAGTTCGACAGAAACGGATTCAGGCTATCCGGCGGGATGAAGGACCAAACTTTCCTGCTCGTGTACTATACTTTCTTTTACTGTCTGTGATCCTACAATCCATTCAGCGCGCAAAGAGGAATATGATGCACCTCTGTGGGAAAATATATAACCAATATTTTTTTTTAACTAATATTTTACTTATATTATTTTTACTACCATTATTTACTGATATCTATTTACATGTTTTACAGGCTGTAGTATTGTTTCAATGACAGAATTAACATTACTAAAATAAACACGCATGCTTAAATGGATGTTTGAGCCTCGTTTATATTTTTTATGTTCAAAATGTTTGCTATTTGATTTAATGATGAGGGATATGTGTGTGTGCATGTATATACTTTAACATGATCAAATTAAGCTTTTTAAATTCACTTTTGCAAAATGCCTACATACATATTGTGAATATATTTTGTTTTAAAATATATAACCGTGATGTTAATCAACATTATTTTTTATTATATTTTGTTTCATGTCTATTAATATTTAGCATTTATTCATATTCAGTGATATCATATGCCTCCTCTAAACAAATGTTGTAAACATATTATTATTATAGATTGTCTTTTAAAATAAAAATATATCTATAATTTTATGAAAAGTATTATGTTGCATGTTAAAAAATTAGAATTGTGCACTGCGTGATGTTTAAACTATTTTGAACTGAACCCAAAGTCCGGATATCATCTTGTTCAAGGAAGACGTGTCATGTAGATGATTCTTCATAGATACAATCTGAGACAATCTGAAATGTAATATTTGACAAATCCGTTAACGAAGTTGTGTAGACTCTGATCCATTTTCTCTTGCTCGGGTATGTTTTTCTTATTTGTTGACGCTTGCCAGGAACTCCGCTTCCACAACGATTACGTATTTCCGTTTTTTGTGAGAAAGGTCTATTGAGCACAATGTTTAGCCGTTGAAGAAGAGTGTGAAAAGACCGGTTTAAAAACCACACGCTTGAAAAAAAAATTCAAAAACTCCATCATTTTTGATTCTTCAGTGTTTTTTCCAAACTATGTTGCAATGGTGGATGCACTACAGTTCTTCTCCGATCATGCCCGCCGATGTCTGGTAAAGCACGCTGCGCGCGTGACTTGTTCGGGCACGGAAAGTGAAGTATACCCGGGGCTTAAGTGATCAGGCAATATTTTTTAGGAGTTTACTATTGCCTCTTTGATTAAAATAGAATATGATAAACGGCACCTTTCAAGACATTGCCAACTAAGGGCCAGATTTACTAACAGTTTGCACCGGCGCAAACCCTCTTTTGCCATTAAAAAACTACTGTCAGGATTTACTAAATTAGCACTGAAAAGGCGAGTTATTTTTGCGCCTTACCTTGTTGCATATGCATTTGTTGGAGTTTCCATTTCAGACGCAAAAGTTATGGGAGGAGAGTATTTAAATGATTCACACGAGGTGCTAAAAAGCATAGAGTTTGACTGGGTGACTTTAAAGCGGGCTTATTATGCTTTTTTTACTTATTCTCTTTACTAAGATTTGCACTTATTAATTGATTGGTGTTTGCGCCATTATTTACCTACCAAAAAAAGCGCATCTTAAACCAGATGCTACTGTTAGATTGCGTCGGTCATTAAGGAAATGATCCAGCTGCATCTGTGTTCTTTAATTTGCATATTGTCAGTAGAACTTTCCACTCCCATCGGTGCTATTTTAGAATTGCGCTCACGCTAATTTGCCCTGTTTAGTAAATCTGGCCCTTAGGCCATGTGTCCACCAAAGCGTTTTTATCCAGCTGAAAACGCTAGACGCCTCGCTGTGGGCGCTTGCGAGCGTTTTGGCAGCGCAGCGTTTTTTTCAGTTGAGACTCTTTGCTTGTTATGATACGGAATATCCGCGGAAGTGTTACTAGTATCTCATTTTACAGATAGTTTGTTTCTGTATTGATTCTATGTAAAAATGCTGATACAATGTAAAGTATTTGCTTTGGCTCGTGTTTTAAATTATTTTGTTCCGTTATTATGCTGCTTGTTTTCATCTGTGGATGTTGTACAAGCAGAATGTCAGTGTTGTGTTTGCCCTGCCCCTCCTCCACTGTGAATGGATGGCTGGTGAAAAGTGACAGTGATGAGCGCGGCGTTTTATTCAAAGTTGAACATTCTTCAACTCTCGGCGACCAGTAAAAAACGCTGAACGTTCAGCGCTCGAGCGTGAAATACTCGCTCAGCGCCTTGTTACGCTCATGCGTGCTAAAAACGCAGCGCTACCATTGAAAACAATTGAATACGCCAGCCAGCTGCGTGAAAAAACGCCTTGGTGGACACACGGCCCAAATGTTTTTTGTTTGTTTTTTTGGTCCGGACCAAACCAACCAAGCTAACCAAACTACAAGTGTGAACACACCCTTAGTCAGTAGTCATAGCGACAGGGACCAAAGTAATATCAAAGATGGCGACGTCCATAAAACTGAAGTCTAATCACTTTTGACTCAACAAGGGTCCGATCGAGTTCATATTTCATATCTCTATTAACCAACAGCAGCTTTGATATCTGGGTGGAGAGTATTTGAGTCGCATGTAGTGCACAAAACCGACAGGAGCAGCTTCAGTGGAGATCAGTTGCTGGATCTAAAAAATTACAAAGATCATCTCCGTTGCTTTAAGTCACCGAAACCACACACAAAAACTTGCAACACATGGTGGACAGACAAGCGTTTGTGCAGGCATTATGCGAATGTCATTTCTAGTGACGTATTAACTGTCACACAGTAGGATTCTAATAAAAAACCACTCACATAGGCGGTTCAGAGTCGATTCTTTCTTTTGGGAGGCAGTAACTTTATTTATTGTGCACTTTCGACAACTTTGCAGAATGTTTACATTCACAAACAGCTATATTACACACTCCATAAAAAGGTGTATTCGAAAAACCATAATGGGGCATTAAAAAAATATAGAACAAGAAATGATTAATATGTTGCTTCAGAGGTTCTGGAAACTAGATTAGAATTCTGGGGATGGGGAGGGAATACAGTATTGCAAGTGGTGACGTAACAGGGACCTTGTTGTATGTAAAACGTCTCGGGTTATGACTATAACCCTTGTTCCCTGAGAAGGGAACGAGACACTGCGTCGTCGTGACGACACTTTGGGGAGCGTGAGGCGTCTGAAGCATGAATGGAATCTGTCACCAATCTGATTGGTGCTATGTCATGACGTAGTATGTGACGGCATACGCGGAAGCTATAAGTGGATGCCAGCACATAGTAAAGATAGCTTTTGCGATGAAGCGGGCACTCTGCCTGTGATAGGTGTGGCGACGAGGTGTCTCGTTCCTTCTCAGGGAACAAGGGTTATAGTCATAACCCAAGACATTCCCTTTCGAGGGAACTCGCACTGCGTCGTCGTGACGACACTTTGGGGAACGAATACCCACTATGCCACACCGAATCATGCTCGTCCTAGTGTGAAGCTGGCCCCCCCAGGCACACTTAGGACGCAAGCACCCTGGCGCCCGGCGTCACCGGGAGATCCAGCTTATAGAATCTAATGAAGGTGTGAAGGTGGGCCCAACCCGCCGCCTCGCAACTCTCAATAAGCGAAGCTCCAGAAAGTAGGGCCACAGAGGAGGCCAAGCCCCTCGTAGAGTGAACCCTCACGGTCATGGGTGAAGGCAAATTGCGCACCCGATAAGCCGCGGCTATAGCCTGGACGATCCAATTACTGATCGTCTGCTTTGCAGCAGGCAGCCCTTTCTTGGGTGAGCCAAACCACACCAACAGCTGGTCTGATCTCCTCCACTGTGCAGACCTCTCCTGATAAATCCTCAATGCCCTAACCAGGCAGAGCAAGTGAAGCCTAGCTTCCTCAGCCGTCGCGTGAGGCGGAGGATGAAACGCCTGAAGAACCACTGACCTCATCCCCACAGATGGCACCTTGGGCACATAGCCCGGCCTGGGGTGTAAGATGGCCTTCACCCCGCCCGGGGCAAACTCCAAGCAAGTTGGCGTGACCGCCAAGGCCTGGAGGTCCCCCACTCTCCTCAGAGAAGTGATGGCGAGGAGAAAGGCCACCTTAAGGGTCAGGTTTATCGGCTCAGCCGACTCCAATGGCTCAAAGGGGGCCTCAGCCAACCCTTCGAGAACCACTGCCAGGTCCCATGCTGGGACCCTGGAATGAGCCGCAGGCCTCAACCTCCTAGCCCCACGGAGGAACCGTACAACCATGTGGTGCCTACCGAAAGGTCCAGAATCTAAAGGCGAGTGGAAAGCCCCAATGGCAGCCACATACACCTTCAGAGTGGATGGGGTTAGGCCGGTGGAGAAACGGTCCTGAAGGAACTCCAGCACTGAAGCCACAGCGCAGTTCACTGGGTCCACGTCCTGTTCTCGACACCAGATGGAAAAGACATTCCACTTAAGGCTGTTCAGCTTCCTCATAGAGGGAGCCCTAGGGCTGAGAATGGTCTCAACGACACCGGCTGACAGGCCATCCTCTAGGTACTGAGCCCCCTCAAGGACCAGACCCAGAGATCCCACAGCTCCGGCCTGGGGTGAAAAAGTGTGCCCCCTGCCTGAGACAGCAGATCCCTCCTCAGAGGGACCTGCCATGGAAGGCCGTCTAGGAGTGCCACGATGTTGGAGAACCAAACCCGTGTCGGCCACCGGGGTGCTACTAAGAGAAGGCTGATGCCCTCCCGGCGGACCCGCTCTAGAACTCCCGGGAGCAGAGCGATCGGGAAGGCGCACAGACGAGCCTCGCCACGCGCCATGGCATCCAGCCCCAGCGGAGCCGGATGCCTGAGGGAGAACCACAGTGGACAGTGGAACGCCTCTGAGACGTGAACAAATCCACTTGCACTGGGCCAAACCTCTGACATGGCCTCCACCACCTCGGGTGGAGTCGCCACTCCCGGGCCTCAGCCCCTGCCTCGACAGGACGCCTGCTCCTGGTTCTGATCCCCTGGGACATACATCGCTCTGAGAGACGACAGTTTCCCCTGGGACCACAGGAGGATCTGGTGACCTCAGACCCCCCTGATGGTTCAGATATACCACCGACATATTGTCGGATCGATCAGACATGGTGGCCGTTGAAGGTCCGGGAGGAAGCTCCCCAGAGCTTTGTAAACCGCCAGCATTTCCAGACAATTGATGTGCCAAGAATAATGCTGGGGCCCCCACAAACCTTTCGCAAACCGGCCTTCCATGACCGCGCCCCAACCAGTGAGGGAGGCATCTGTTGAAAGGCTCTTCCTGCAACATGACGCTCCCAACACTGGCCCCTGGAACAGGAACCAAGGATCTTTCCATATGACGAGGGAACGAAGGCATCTGCGCGTTACCCTGATCATATGATAAGGAAACCCCCTGGTTCCCAGCCACCACTGGAGGGGTCTCATGTATAGCAGGCCGAACGGAACCACGTTGGACGCTGCTGCCATGAGACCCAGCAGTCTCTGGAACTGCTTCACAGTGCGGCTGTGGCCTAGCTTCATAGCTGAGACTTCCGCCCGTATGGACTCGACACGAGCGGGGGACATTCACGCCCGCATCGTAGTCGAGTCCGAAACAATTCCCAGGAACGTGGTCCTCTGGGACGGCGTCAACACACTCTTCTTCGTGTTCAGTGTCAGCTCCAAGCATCTCAGATGAGACAGAATGACATCTCGAACTGCCATCTCTTGAGACTGGGTCAATATGAGCCAGTCGTCGATGTAATTGAGGACACAGATGCCCTGGAACCTGATAGGGGCCAGCGCTGCATCCATGCACTTGGTGAAGGTACGAGGAGAAAGAGCTAGGCCAAAAGGAAGAACCCGATATTGGTACGCTTCGCCCCCGAAAGCAAACCTCAGGAACCTCCTGTGGGCAGGGAGGATGGAGATGTTGAAGTACGCGTCCTTTAGATCTATCGTGACGAACCAGTCCTCGAACTGGATCTGACTCAAGATGGCTGGAATAGTGAGCATCTTGAACCTGAACCTCCTCAGAGACTGATTCAAGTACCTCAGATCTATTATCAGACGCAACCCCCCATCCTTCTTGGGAACAATGAAGTAACGGCTGTAAGAGCCTGACTCACTGTCTGGCGGAGGAATACGTTCTATGGCCTCCTTGACCAGCAGGGAGCGTACTTCCTGTTCCATAACCTGCCTCTGGGCCGGGGGGACCACACCGTTGAATTTCGGTGGTGGAACTCTGAACTGCAGTCTGTACCCCCTTCCGACGGTACGCAGGGCCCAAGCAGAAATATTCGGGAGGCATGACCATGCGCCGAGATATTCTACTAGGGGAACCAGCCTCTCGGGGCAGGTCGTTCTCGGGGCGGCTGGAGCGGCATACGGACGCGGGAAACCGATGAGGCCCGAAGCGTTATTAACAGCGAGAGCACGGCATCAGTTTCCCCAGAGCTGCGGGGCCGGAACGACCTCGGTTGTCCGCCCCCTGGGGGGCCTGCTCTGAATGGTCCTGCCGCAGCTAGGACCGTTTGCCAGAAGCCTTCTTTGACTGGAGGACAGCCCTCAAATCGCCCTTCGGTACAGAAGCCTTCTGGCGAGAACGCCGTCTCCGTTGCCAAGCTCCCTCGGGAGGGGCACGGGAGGCCACGCTCTCTTTTAGCGCCTGCCTGTAGGCAGCGCTGGTGGACGGCCGGGACTGCCCACTTGAGGCCTCCCTGTCCGAGGGCCCCGAGCGGCGAGGGAGATATTGGCGAAAGGCCGCGGACTGTTTCCTCACCTCCTGGAATCTCTCAACGACGGAATTAACCACGCCGCCAAAGAGACCTGCAGGGGCTATCAGGGAATCCAGAAGAAAGGATTTCTCCTTATCCTTCATCCCCGACAGATTTAGCCAGAGGTGCCTCTCCACGCACACCAAACCAGCCATTGAGCGGCCGATGGCACGGGCCGTCTCTTTGGTGACTCGGAGAGACAAGTCGGTGGCCTTTCTTAGCTCAGTGATATCGTCCGGAGACGGTCCCTCGCCCTCATCGAGCCCCTTTAAGAGCTCCGCTTGGTAGGCCTGCAGGACCGCCATGGTGTGCAGGCAACTACCAGCGTGCCCGGCCGCCTTATAAGCCCTGCCCACCAGGGGCGAGGTATCTCTGCATGGCTTGGTGGGCATGATGCCGCTTCGGGAGACAAATAGCTCGCTAATGCCTCCTCGACGCTAGCCAGCCTCAGACGCGCCTATGACACACCCAAAGTCTGGAAAACGGCAAGCCCTTCGTGGTGGCTGAACCCGCTTTTTGAAGAAACGTCCATCCAGCTTGCTCACAGGCTGGACTTCCACTTCTTCCTGTGGCCACTCAATACTCAGTTTTGCCACAGCGCGGGTCAGCACATCCACCAGCTCTTCCTGAGCGGGAGAGTGAAGAGGTGAAGCCACCTGCACCTTACCTGCCTCCAGGCTGAACTGATCTGACCCCTCAGAATTAGACAGCATCAGCACTGGGTTATCCGCCTCGCGGAAAGAAGCCGCATTGCGGGCTTCCGCACAAGGCGGGAGAGCTACTGAATCCTCGGACGAGGAGTGGGAAGATGCCTCAGCATGCCCGCCTCCCGTTGCGAGATCCAATTGAGAGCCCCATGATCGCCGCCGCCGCGCTGCCTCAACAGACGCGGACCCGACCCTTGGGGCTCGCGAGCCTGGCCGGTCACGGTGAACACAGCCAGCCACGAGGGCAGCACTCGGAGCGGCAGCTTCTCACATTCGCTGCAGGCGGCCCCCTCGAGAGCCGCCTGAGCGTGGTGCGCACCGAGACACTGCACACACAGCTGATGTGTGTCCGTGCCCGTAATGAAACGCGGGCACGGGTACACACACCTTTTAAACTGCTCGCTGGCCATGCTATACACTTGATTTTGGGTCAGACAAACAATAAATAGATGAACAATATTCGACACAGAGCGCCTCCGCTGAAGAGCAAAAAGCTATCTTTACTATGTCCACTTATAGCTTCCAGATATGCCGTCACATACTACGTGTCGTCCCCAAAGTGTCGTCACGACGACATAGTGCGAGTTGTATAAAAAAAACATGTATATATTTTACATTGAAAATTTTAAAAATATTAAAATACTCTAAAACATGATGGGCAGGTAGCAAATGTACCTTAGTTAATATCAAAGTGTATTTGTTCTGAAAACAGCATTTATATAGAGCATTTATCTTAAAGTTGTTGTATAAATTGATATTTTGGTGACATTTTCTTCTCTACAGATTGCACCATTGCTGTTGCTGCCTGGTTTGTCATAATCCTTGTGTAGTGTCTGGAGTCTCTCTATAGGCTCAAAGATGAGTCAATTTGGACGTTTATGGTGGAAAGCTATTAGCTGCATATAAATTAGGATGCTGATGCCGATAAGTCTGGGGACGATGGCACCTTCGACAGTTTTGTGACTTGGCCGAAAGAGGACAGATAACACCGCTGAGTCCTGTGACAACTTCAATCAGATTCTAATCTGATTCCAGGCCTGAACTCTCTTCCTTTGTCCCCCTTTTCACTCATACATAGTGACCTGAGACTTTTGCAACATACACACACACACACACACACACACACACACACACACACACACACACACACACACACAAACAAACAGCTTCTTTAGGTAGACTTTAATTAAACTGTTCCTGAATATATATGATACATCCCTGTGTGTATTCTCGAGCCACGGGGCTCTGGCAGCTCAGCCAAGCTGGTTGTTTCCGCAACTCAGCCCGGTAGCAACCCACTTTCAAACTTCCCGTGTATCGGAGACCTGATCAGCGGAGAAACAGAGAGAACACCCAGCTAACGCTTCAGCTCAAGGGACCTGAAGGACACGCATTTCTTGCAACATGCAATACAAAAAGAACCATGCAAGTATAAACTCTATCGAAATTTAAATGCGTTAAGATGTGTACCCCTGTTTAAGGTGATAATGTTCTTTGCTGGCTCACTAGGGTTACTCGCTTGTGAAATTGCCATTCCTGCCCTTTCCTTTTTCTCTTCATTTTCTCTTCTTCCTTTCATTACTTTTCTTTATTCTGTATATACATGTATTCTTCATCTAGTCGTATGTATTCGTAGTAACAATTATTAAAACCATTGTATCCATGTTTGATTGTCATTGTTGCCGCTCACAAAACATAAGTCACTGTAATGTCCAGATCTAGCGACAGCTGTCATAAGTACCTTCGAATACTTTAACTAGTGTCCCAATAGTTCGGGAAGTTTCTTTGTGGCCAGAAGAGTAACCTTCCAGAAGACTTGGTAGAAAGAATGAAACTTGAGTTACTAAGAGATTGTACTGTTCGTTTGCTAAAACGAATGGATCAGATAAGTTTGAATTAATTATTTAAAGGTTATTCTGATTTAATATATATTGGTTAATTGCAATCCTTTGTTAACCATATATTGCTTAAATACCTAGGCTAGGTATTCCCATTTTGGGTGATTTGGAGATTTATAATTTGATCATAACCAGTTGTGATTAATTATGAATAATTTAATATGAATACCCATAATTCCCTACTGAGCTATTTTTATTTATTATTATATGTAGCCCAGTCGCTACACTTGTCATTTAGACTTTCTTCATCTGCAGGATAAACTGGTATTTAATACATATAGCATTAATAAAACACTTTAAATAACTGTTTACTAACTAAAACAGTCAAACTTCCTTGTTTATTTTTTTCTAGCTCTGCAAAATATGCTCCTATTAGAGCCTCAGATGATGAACAAAACCTGCCTGGTTCAGGAGAAATAACCTGAGGAGGCATACCTGCCAAAGAAACAACAACACATGATGGAGATTATGAATGGAAGAAAGTGCAGGTGGAATGAGTCCC
Organism: Gobiocypris rarus; assembly: GCA_023029165.1. Taxonomy (NCBI): domain Eukaryota; kingdom Metazoa; phylum Chordata; class Actinopteri; order Cypriniformes; family Gobionidae; genus Gobiocypris; species Gobiocypris rarus. Next base: position 21,386,492 of record CM040926.1, on the reverse strand, counting down.
GCCTTCTAATAAAAGAGCCAATTGCTGGTTGATAAAGTCATGAACAGTCACTGCAGCTGCCATTAGAAGCGCTGGTGTCATGACAAATTGGGTTCTCCCTCGAAATTGTGTCTCCTTTAGGACCCCAAGTTCAAATTGCTTTTAATATGTACTCTTTTTAGTGCCTGATTACAATTCCTACAAAATCATGTTATGATAAATGCTGTTTCAACTAGGTTATAATGACCATTTATGTCTGTATTAGCTTATATACTAGCATAGCATACAGATTAGCCTTATAGCTTAGGTTATACACACATCTACGCTCCATCTACGGACTGCCCAGTGCCCACTCATCAGCGAGTGGTTGAGAGTGCGTTCTACCTTAAAGGAGCAGTACCTAATTCCACTTGTTAAAACGCACATGTGGTTGCCGTGGTGATGAACAATAAATATACTTGCTCGCAAAGCAAATTAATGTATCAATAACTTAAATGATGACAATACAACAGCGCATATTTGCCTATGTCAAACGATAGGCCACTGATTGGAACCAGCTGATAATCACTGCCTTGATTAAATAATACTTCTCTCAACTTGATGCTCAAAGCACGTCAAGTTGTTCACACAGGGCTCGACAAAGTGGGACCATTTTACTTGCACTTGCGACAAAAAAAAATAGCCAGTTGCACAACATACATTGTATAACAAGCATTTCAATTATTATTTTTAAGCCATCTTATATTTCGGGGATGGAAAACATATTACAACTGCTAATTGTGATTATTAAACTAAGGCATTTATTTCATTTTGAATTCCCTCTGCTCCCGCAGGAGCTCAGTTTCTCTGGCTTATTTTCTCCACTGTTACAGCAGTGCTGTTCCCTCTGCTCCCACAAGAGCTCAGTTTCTCTGGCTAATTTTCTCCCCTGCCACAGCAGTGCAGTTTCCTCCGCTCCCGCAGGAGCTCAGTTTCTCTGGCTAATTTTCTCCACTGTCACAGCAGTGCTGTTCCCTCTGCTCCCGCAGGAGCTCAGTTTCTCTGGCAAATTTTCTCCCCTGCCACAGCAGTGCTGTTCCCTCTGTTCCCACAGGAGCTCAGTTTCTCGGGCTAATTTTCTCCCCTGCCACAGCAGTGCTGTTCCCTCTGTTCCCGCAGGAGCTCAGTTTCTCTGGCTTATTTTCTCCACTGTTACAGTAGTGCTGTTCCCTCTGTTCCCACAGGAGCTCAGTTTCTCGGGCTAATTTTCTCCCCTGCCACAGCAGTGCTGTTCCCTCTGCTCCCACAAGAGCTCAGTTTCTCTGGCTAATTTTCTCCCCTGCCACAGCAGTGCAGTTTCCTCCGCTCCCGCAGGAGCTCAGTTTCTCTGGCTAATTTTCTCCACTGTCACAGCAGTGCTGTTCCCTCTGTTCCCGCAGGAGCTCAGTTTCTCTGGCAAATTTTCTCCCCTGCCACAGCAGTGCTGTTCCCTCTGTTCCCACAGGAGCTCAGTTTCTCGGGCTAATTTTCTCCCCTGCCACAGCAGTGCTGTTCCCTCTGCTCCCACAAGAGCTCAGTTTCTCTGGCTAATTTTCTCCCCTGCCACAGCAGTGCTGTTCCCTCTGTTCCCACAGGAGCTCAGTTTCTCTGGCTAATTTTCTCCCCTGCCACAGTAGTGCTGTTCCCTCTGTTCCCACAGGAGCTCAGTTTCTCAGGCTAATTTTCTCCCCTGCCACAGCAGTGCTGTTCCCTCTGTTCCGCAGGAGCTCAGTTTCTCTGGCTAATTGTCTCCCCTGCCACAACAGTGCTGTTCCCTCTGCTCCCACAGGAGCTCAGTTTCTCGGGCTAATTTTCTCCCCTGCCACAGCAGTGCTGTTCCCTCTGTTCCCGCAGGAGCTCAGTTTCTCTGGCTAATTTTCTCCCCTGCCACAGCAGTGCTGTTCCCTCTGCTCCCACAAGAGCTCAGTTTCTCTGGCTTATTTTCTCCACTGTCACGGCAGTGCTGTTCCCTCTGCTCCCGCAGGAGCTCAGTTTCTCTGTCTAATTTTCTCCCCTGCCACAGCAGTGCAGTTCCCGCAGGAGCTCAGTTTCTCTGGCTAATTTTCTCCACTGTCACAGCAGTGCTGTTCCCGCAGGAGCTCAGTTTCTCTGTCTAATTTTCTCCCCTGCCACAGCAGTGCAGTTCCCGCAGGAGCTCAGTTTCTCTGTCTAATGTTCTCCCCTGCCACAGCAGTGCTGTTCCCGCAGGAGCTCAGTTTCTCTGGCTAATTTTCTCCACTGTCAAAGCAGTGCTGTTCCCTCTGTTCCCGCAGGAGCTCAGTTTCTCTGGCTAATTTTCTCCCCTGCCACAGTAGTGCTGTTCCTCTGCTCGAGGAGCTCAGTTTCTCTGGCTAATTTTCTCCACTGTCACGGCAGTGCTGTTCCCTCTGCTCCCGCAGGAGCTCAGTTTCTCTGGCTAATTTTCTCCACTGTCACGGCAGTGCTGTTCCCTCTGCTCCCACAAGAGCTCAGTTTCTCGGCTAATTGTCTCCCCTGCCACAGCAGTGCTGTTCCCGCAGGAGCTCAGTTTCTCTGGCTAATTTTCTCCCCTGCCACAGTAGTGCTGTTCCCTCTGCTCCCGCAGGAGCTCAGTTTCTCTGGCTAATTTTCTCCACTGTCACGGCAGTGCTGTTCCCTCTGCTCCCGCAGGAGCTCAGTTTCTCTGTCTAATTTTCTTCCCTGCCACAGCAGTGCTGTTCCCGCAGGAGCTCAGTTTTTCTGGCTAATTTTCTCCACTGTCACAGCAGTGCTGTTCCCTCTGTTCCCGCAGGAGCTCAGTTTCTCTGGCTAATTTTATCCACTGTTACAGCAGTGCTGTTCCCTCAGCTCCCACAGGAGCTCAGTTTCTCTGGCTAATTTTCTCCACTGTCACAGCAGTGCTGTTCCCTCTGTTCCCGCAGGAGCTCAGTTTCTCTGGCAAATTTTCTCCCCTGTCACAGCAGTGCTGTTCCCTCTGTTCCCACAGGAGCTCAGTTTCTTTGGCTAATTTTCTTCACTGTCACAGCAGTGCTGTTCCTCTGTTCCCACAGGAGCTCAGTTTCTTTGGCTAATTTTCTTCACTGTCACAGCAGTGCTGTTCCCTCTGTTCCCACAGGAGCTCAGTTTCTCTGGCTAATTTTCTCCACTGTTACAGCAGTGTGCTGTTCCCTCTGCTGCTTCAGGAACTCAGTTTCTCTGGCTAATTTTCACCACTGCCACAGCAGTGCTGTTCCCTCTGCTGCTCCCGCAGGAGCTCAGTTTCTCTGGCTAATTTTCTCCACTGCCACTGCAGTGCTGTTCCCTTGCTCCCACAAGAGCTGTTTCTCTGGCTAACCTTTTTCTCCACTGCCAAAACAGTGATGTTCTCTCTCTGCTCGCAGGAGCCAAGTAAAATCAGCAATTACCCATCTGTTACAATATCTGATAATGAAGATTCCTCATTGCCCAGGATCCTCTACAGCATCCCACTGATGCAAGGAGCACCCAGGCTCAACAGGACACCGCAACGAACCTACAACGGTTTCGGAAAGCGACGCAAATGCACCGGCCATCCACATGATGTAAAAGACGTGATTCATCAGACCAGGCTACCTTCTTCCATTGCTCCGTGGTCCAGTTCTGATGCCCACTGTTGGTGCTTTCGGCCGTGGACAAGGGTCAGCTTGGGCACCCTGACTGATCTGCGGCTATGCAGTCCCATATGCAACAAACTGCGATGTGCTGTGTATTCTGACAGATTTCTATCTGAACCAGCATTAAATTTCCTTGTCTGTTTGATCAGACCACACGGGCCTTAGCTCTTTAGGAATATTTAGATGTTTCTGCTGGGAAAGTGTTGATCAGATGATCAGACTGCCGGGAAACATTTTTGTTTACATGTTACAAGATAACCACATGCATGCTTTATATATCATTTATGCAAGGAATATCATAGACCTTTAATACTAAAACAGATATTCTCTGTAAAACACCTCATATTTCGTCACAAAGTGCTGGGAATTCCCAAAGCATGTGACATTTAAGCTCTTCCCAGAAGTTACAGCTGTTGGTTACCAAATAAACATCAGAATAAAACACACCACTGCTGGTGCAGCCAATCATCATATGACAGTTTAAGATCACCTCATACATCACCGCAGCTATTACAGAACAGGAAATGATGCAGGAAAGAGTGAACTGTAATAACCCTGTTGTGCAGCATTTCTGGTTCTGGTGCAGCAAAAAAACACAAAAAAATCACACCACTTTTTGCAAAGTATTAGTGGACACACTCTCAAAATTGTGGTAAAACTTTCCACTGACATTTGGAAAGCATTCTAAGTGAGAGTCCTTTGTCACTAGTCACTATTCTTGAGGAAAATTTCTACTCCATTTTAAAATGAAAGATTTTGAGAAATTCTGAGAAGTGTGAAATGACAAGTAACAAGTTACATGACATAAAGGCCAAGTATAGTAACCCATACCCAAAATTTGTCCTCTGCATTTAACCCATCTAAGTTAGTGCACACACATTAGGAGCAGTGAGTAGTGAATACACACACTGAAAACCGTGGACACACCCAGACCCAGAGCAGTAGGCAGACATTTTGCTGCGGTGCCTGGGGTTAGGTGCCTTGTCAAGTTTACCAGTCTGATCCATGTGCTGTTCACAGTGATGAGCCTCAAAACATCTGATTATTTGCGTTGTGGGGGTTGACCTAAATATTCATTCTTATCCTGTGCATTTACAGCATTATCATTTTCTAAGTTATCATCATGTTGTTATGAAACAAAGCTCTGTGTAATGTGAAGCTAATACAACATTCGTAATAATTGTTAGTTTTCTGCCCATATAATGAAAATGTTCTTTAACCCTGAAACACAATGCAATGCTTAGGCTGATTCAAAATAAAAACACATGTGATAAATAAACTTGAAACTTAACAACACTTACAGTAGCCTTCAAGAATACGTTACATGGCTGATGTTACAAAAGGAAGTGTTATTCATTCTGTAATGCATATTGCTGGTGAAATAACTCAGATGTTCTTGTGGGTACTTTTCACTTGTTAATACTGCATATAAACTTATAAATTAATAAAGTATAACTTTTCTAATCAAATATCATATAATGTGAAATAATATGATGAAAAAAGTATGGTCATGATGAAAGCCATTTTGATTTATTGATCAATATCAGGCAGCTAAGAATTTTAAGTTGCAAACATTGTATAGCATTTTATGCTTAATATTTTGTAATATTATTGTATTACTCAACATCATTATAACACCTAGTCTACAGTGAAAGCACTTAAACTCCTGTTTAATGGTGCAAAATCTTGTGGGTTTTCTGTTAATTAAAATCCCATAAGAACATTTTTATTGACACACACATAAAGGGAGTGATTTGACATAATCAAACATAAAAAGGCAGTTGATATTGAATAATAATAGTAAAAAGAAAAAAACTGCCAATTAGGCCATTTAATATGAGCAACTTAAAATATAAAAAATCATGAACTTACAATATATAGAAACACCTGCAAGTGTTCCTTTTTTAATAAAATATTACAATGCATTTTCTTTTCTTTCTGGTAACACTTTAGAATACCGGACTACTAAGAACTACTATACAGGTTCATAATTAACATGAGTAATGCTAAGGCAATAGTAAGAAGAGAATTCAAGGAATTACTAATTATTTGGATAAGTATGAAGTGAAAAGCATGATAACTCCCTAGGAATGACTTTATAAGGTTTTGGATAGTAATTCCTTTCGATGGATTTGGTAACACCTGAATCATTACTAGTGGGTTATGATCCATGCTCTTCACTTTAGAATACTGATTAGTAATTCCTTTAGAAGCATGAAGTAACACGAGTCATTACGATCCAAAACCTTACAAAAACCTGACTCAAGTCAATAGTATCATACTTATCATGCTTAAAGGTTACCATGCTTTTCACTTTTGAATACTAATCCAAATAATAAGTAATTCATTCTGAAGGATATGGTTATACTTGAGTCATTATTAGTGGGTTACCATTACCTTCACTTTAGAATTAATTTTACATTATGTATTAATCAAAATAATGATGAACCTGTATATATAGTTAATTCATTAATGATGGAACAGTATATTAATTTAACATTTAAAAAATGTATATGTCCACTGACCTGTTAGGAACACACAGACAGAATGATGTTGAATACTCTTACCATGCTGGTATCCATTTTCAGACAAGTATACAGTCAATGGTTTTCTTAATCCAAACAGCATAGTAATCCACAGTTCAGGAAAAAATATCATCAATTGTGTGTGCTTTTTTTAAGATTTGAAGTTACAGGAGAATTTCAAGCTAAAGTAAATTGCTGTCAGGGATCCAAGTACAACCCTCCAATTACCATTCAGCTGCTTTCCTGGAAATAAAACATTAATAGAATTAGCCTACAGTGAACGAGACATGAATGTTAATGTTTTAGTACAAGATATTAATATAGTCTATGTAAGTCTCCTTTGCCATATTGCCACATAAACCATTTACAGGGTTCTTTAGGTTTCAGTAAGTCAAATTTAAGTCATTTTAAGACCATAAAGACTGAAATTTAAGACACAACGTATTACCAAAAAATATTAAAATCAAGAAAATTCTGAAAAAATCATTCTGAAATTTTTGTTGTTGTTGACAAATGAAAAGTGTGTGTATATAACAGTTTGTGTTTATATATTAATATGACTAATAATAATAATTTTGATTGATAAAATAAAATATTGAACAAAATAAGAAATATTACTATTACAATAACATTTAAGTATTTAAGAATAAATATAGCAATATAATATTAATAATAATTATTTATATTTGACAGAAAACATCTCGGTTACGTATAACCCTAATTCCCTGAAGGAAGGGAACGGAGACGTTACGCCAGTACTGATGAAATGGGTTTTGCCTAGAAGCTAAATATTCATTCTTTTTACCCTGTGCATTTACTGCATTATCATTTTCTAAGTTATCATGTTGTTATGAAACAAAGCGGTACAGCAGATGTGGCATGGGACGTTACGCCTCGCTCCCTTCCTTCAGGGAACGAGGGTTGCATACGTAGCCGCAGACGCTCCTTTCAGTCAGTACACTCCGAGTTATGTCAGTACTGACAAAATGGGGGTCCCAATCTAATCACACCACAGCAGCTGTCTTCCAGCATCCTGGGCTGACCTGAACTCACTGCCTCAGAAATTACATGAACGAGGGGCCGGCTCAGCTACCAAGGTACACTGGGAAGCATATCCCACGTGGAAAAATGCAACACCATGCCTGCCCGCAGAGGTGGCAACGGTCTTGCCAACTGAATCTGATTGAAGCCTCAAGGAGACTAACCGTGGAGAATACACATGTGGGGGTTGCCCAATGGGGGGGACCATACACATGGGGCACCTAGCCTGACATGAGGGCTGGGACCATCTGGGCATTCACTCTCGTTCCGGCATCAACAGTGATGGAGGAACTTGGGCAACAAGGGTAACCTCAACAACTTCAGTGAAGTCGCGAGGTGACGGCCACCCGAATGGGAGTACTGTGTACTGGTATGCCTGCCTCCTGAAGGCAGACCAAAGAGACGATCTGGGTCGGGGGAAAATGGAGACATGAGTACACGTCCTTCAGGTCAGCGCTGCAGACCAATCCGGTGGACAAACGCATCCGAAAATGCATTACGCTGTGAACATCTTGAAAATAGAAGCCTAGGAAGGGTTCAGTTCAAGATATACAGGTCCAGGAATGGTCGTGACCCATCACTTCTACTAGGTACCATGAAGTCAGGGCTGTGGAAGTCGGACTCCATCTTGGCTAGAGGGCAATCTCGACCACACCTCACCAGTAGGGTGTCGACCTCCTCATGCACAACAGGGGTGATGCCACCTGCCATGGTATAGCGTACTCCCTGTTAAACCGGGGAGGAGACCGTGCAAACTAAATCACAAGCCGAACATGTGGGCGAACCAGCTGAACAGTTGGGAAGCTCTATTCAGGCTCCCAAGGCTGAAGAGCGGTTGTGACAGGTGACAGGTGCCCTCTGGGGCTCAGAGGTAGGGAGGCCAGTTCTAATATAAGACACCACCAGCCTTAATGCCGGCGGAAAATAAGAATTCTCCCCAGGCCCTCCACCGGGGGAAGGAGTGGTCCTGCTACTATCCCCTGAAGAACTGACACCTAACTCTGAGTTGTCTGTCTCAGGAGTGCTGCTTAGCCTGCATGTAGCACCCTATCTGCGACCTCCTCCGTGCTGCGGCCCGAGTGAAGGCTGCTGCTGGGCTGAACAGGAGGGATGGGAGCTGCAGGGGGTGCCCTTGGCGGCAGCAGGCTAAGGCAGCTTAGCTGAGCTAGCGGAGATGTGAATGCAGCAGCTGGCTGCCTGGTCAGCACACCTATACACCTCAGGCTGCTTCAAGGCGGCTAAGAACTGCTGGGCAAGTTCCTCGACCGTGCCGCCAAGGGGCTGGTCTGGGAAATCGGGGGAGTGGAGGAAACAGATTTCACTCTGAGTTCCTCAAATGCCAAACTCAGCCAAAGGTGGCACTCCTTGGACCACAAAAGTGAACATCACCTGACCTAGGGTCTGCGCCGTGACCCTTGTCGCGTTTTGAAGCAAAGTCAATGGCAGTGCACACTTCCTGCATGGGTCAGCACCACCCTCGTGCATGTCTTTTTTTAAATGCCGGAGGGCTATGGCATGCAAAGTAGACGTGGCCTGGCCCGCAGCTCCGTAGACCTCGGTCACTAAAGTGGACTAGAACCCACAGGCTTTGGACGGGCGCCATTAGCCACACTTCCATCGAGGGTAGTGAAGGCTGAGGTCGCACCAGAATGATTACAGGCAGTAAAATGTGCCCATCAGGAACTGGGCACTTCCTCGCATCTCCGAGAAGAATGGCTCTAGGGGCGGAATGGCTCCCTATGTTCACAGCTGCCTGGGTAAGCATGGCTGTCAGCTCTGGATCCTGCTCTAGCTTTTTTTTTTCTTCTCGTTTTCAGGAAATCCCCACCCTGAAAGCATACCTTCAATAAGGGAGGCCATTGCTAAACAAGCCATCACCTGCTGTTAGCATCCCATTGACTCCCATTCATTTTGGTGTCACTTTGACAGCAAATAACTTTACATATGAGTCGTTTAAAGACTCCATTTGACCATTGTTTATTTCTAAAGAAAAACAACAATGTATAAAAGGCTCCATTACCTTTTATCTTAAACTTTTGCCATGTAGAAGCCATTTTTGTAAAAATAAGCTCTCGCCCCATAGTAGAGAATACAGACAGGAGGAGAAACTCGCAGGCAATCTTTTATTGTCTATGAGGAAATCGGGGGGATGTGGAGGCATAAAGTTGGATAAAGTCAAGGGAGAAGCATGGGGAGAAGCCCATAGAGAGGCAAAAGCAACGGGACAAAATATTTCAAAAACCTGATTCAGATTTCACTTTGCACAACTACTAGAAGACTTACAACTGTCAGACAGGTTGCTCTGCTCACGTCACATCTACATCTTCAAGCTCAGTCTGAGGCTGTGCAGTACGCTCAGCCATCAGGAAGTGTATGCTTTTAATTTACTTCACTTTCGCCCGTCGAAGCCTATGGGGTCGCTGTATGGAAATCCCTAATGTGAAGCTAGCGTTGTAGGCTCACTAGGCAGGCTGAATAAAAAGATATAAATGTTTTGACTGATGAAACGAAGACAATAAACACGACTGCCTATATATATTGTATTTGAGTTCTTTAAGCCTTCTCGGGTATCTTCATAATAATAAAGTATGCAGTGCTGATTGACATAGACTTCACTGTATCACTGTATAGAATACTATGAAATAATGCAACGTCTGCCTCATTCTGTGAGGAAGCCACATCAGCTCACGAACACTTGACTGACGATATGAAATGAGTTAAAACATGTTATTAAACGTTGTATTTTGTTGGACAAGAGGTTTTTGAACGCTTCGCATTACTAGTTTGTGAAGATGTTTGACGCATGTTGCTTTTTCAAACTCATGTGACCCAAACTCGCAATCTTTCAGACGGATCAGCATTAACTCCTGATCTCAGAGCCGCTCTTCACTGACTAGTGGGTGAATGAATGAGGATAAAACCTTTTTTTAGACCTGACTAAATGAAATTTAAGACCTTGGATGAACATCTGGCTGTTTTTTAGGCCTTAAATTTACAGTTCAGAATTTTAGACATTTTAAGACCCCACGGGAACCCTGCATTTATGATATCATAAATCCATCCACAATTTTTCATCCTCAATGTCATCATGTTGACCAAGTTTGGTGGCGATTGCATAAACCCACTAGGACTGGGGCAACTCTATCAAACAAAGCTAATCAGGGTCTTCAGTATTACTAGAAAGTTGCAGGTGTGTAACTTGTTGGCCAGCCCTGGCTTAGGAGGGTTATTTAAAAATTTGCTGCATGTGCTTTTCAAACAATCCAAAATGGCTGACTTCCTTTTGAGCAGAGCACTCGTAATGCGAAAGTTGTTCAGCTCAATGAGAACTATATATGTACCAAGTTTATATAGTCACCAAGTTTCTGACTGCACTGTAGAGACCTCAGCTTTAGTCCGGCCTTAATGGCCAATGATTCCAATGTGTGGAAGTTTTTTAACATGCTAAGTGCCCCAAAAGGTTGAAAAAGATCCATAGCAGAACAAAAGCGCATTTTCAGTCTTTGTGCCCTAATGAGTGTTTTGTGACTGCATGTCTATGTTTCTGTCCTAATATATTTTTTTTAAGTTAATTTTGTTTAGTAGGACTACAAAATAGGCATAAGTGCTACACCTTCTCTGTTTTGTTACCTTCCCTAGCCCAGTGGAAGGTACTTTCCAGTTGTCTTTAATGACACACACACACACACACACACAAAATGTATTGTGCATTTTTCCATCAAAACTTTTTATAAATAGATGTTTATAAGTTTGTATTTCCTTTTCCTATAATATACTTTTGTAGTTAATTAGTTGTTTAAAGTATTCACATTATAATAACAGTTTCCTTCTGACCAATTTGAGGGTTAATGTGTTAAACCTTGAATAATGACAAAACAATCATAGGCTATAATGACAGAACAATTTTGTTTACCAATTTCACACACAAAATATAAATAACAATATTTAAAGTTTACCACAAAATATTTCAGTTATTACTTTTGAAATAAAAGTCAGTAATAAAGAGCTTTGATATTAAATTAATCAAATTAACCAAATAATTTATTTGATCTGGAAAGCTTGGTAGCCCCTGCAGGTTGTCATAAACGGAGTAATCGGAATTCAACATTAAACTGAATACAAAATTGTAATTATTTCAGTGCTGTAAATGCATATATATCTTACGTATGTGTGTGTTAAAAAGAACTGAATAAGCAATAACAAAGCCTACCCTACATCTTTCCCAGCAGCCTTGAGTGAATTGTTTGATGTTCTTCCATTTGACCAGAAAAGGTGGTTTTGATATCAATATGAAATCTACACTATGTAGGCCTATTGTTTTTATAGCTACCTTTCTGACTATGTCTGCATGGGGATTTTGTTTCCTCTCACACTCATGGTAATGATATGAAAACAGCTATGAAAATGCGAGACGTATTGCAATATGGTGAATTCATTTATAAAATAACTACGTCTGTTTAGTGAATGTCTTCTAATGAATGAAATAAGCTAACGTGGACACAGTTTCCCACAAAAGCACATTTTTAATGTTTTGTATAGCAATTGTAACATGGAGAAATCAGAATGCCTATAATAATAAAAATTAACTATTGTGTACATTTTGCAAACTCAGGAGGCTGAATCATGAGTAAGCTGAATCTTGTATGGGGTACAACGGGCTAAAGGCACACCTTAAGAAAAATGTGCTTTTCATAATGTATGATTTACAGAAAAATATGTTTGTAGGAGCAACAGATTTTGTGTGAAAATAAATCATAAAAGTGGTTTATTTTATTTAAAAATCTTAAAAATGTATGGGGTGTCTAGGGGGGACTTTTACCCCACACATGGGGTAAAAGGCTCACCAGCGTGGGGTAAAAGGCACACAGTATTGATACAAATACAATCACTTTAGCTAAGTTTGAATTATTTTCTGTTTATGTTTATGAATAAAATAATTCATTTTTTATCAATAAATATGCTGTCATTAAAATATGTAAATATAAAAATATATGTGAAAAATATAGAAACAAAATCATTTAAAAAAGTAAAGATTCTGAAAGCATTGAAGGAGATCCCATAATAATTGAATAAAGATGTAGCCTACAGTAGTAACAATAAATTATATTTTATTGTATGATTAATATCTCATTTTTAAATATGATGGTTTCATTATAAATATGATTATCTCTAAGGTGGACACCAACAAATATATTATACTTACAATCTGAATCTGACCATGTCATGTCAACAAATAGAAAGGTCAGCGGCTGTTTATTATCATGTTAAATATGCTGCCTTTTGCCCCAAACTTTTACTTTTACCATACTTTTACAAATTCTTCCGTTATTGCAAAACTGTTGCTACCTTGAACAAAACTGACAAACATTAACAAGACCTTTGTTTCAAAATGTATTCAACTATTTTAGCGATTCTTATTTGCTACTTAAATCTACAACATTTTTAAAAACATCAAATATTAGATCAAATGAGCGCAGAATCTACTTTGCACTTCTGCTCGTGATCGCGTCAAAGATGGGACAAATCTCCACTTCATCTTGAAAAGCGGATGTTTTGGAAAGGGCTGAGGCAAGTTTTTGTGCCATTTAGTGGTTTAGAGGGAAATAAAATCAAAGGTGCCTTTTACCCCATGGGGCCTTTAGCCCCCGTTGTACATATCCACTGTGTGTACATATCCACTGTGTGTACATATCCACTGTCCACATACCTATCATAGTAACATATGACACTGTAGTGTGGGTGTGTTTTTGGAAGAATGAGCGAAAATGAGGAAATGTGTTTTGTTTTAACGCCGGTGGCTCTCGTAGAATGCACAACTATGCTCGCGCAGGCACTTCTATTCACTCTTTTGTTCTTGATTTCTCTTATCGAGGAAAAGCCGCTTGAAGGTAAGATGGCTATTTGCCATTTTAAATAATTTTGACGATCGTATAACACACTTTCATGGCTCTAATGAGCCGAGGAGAGTTATCTTGCATTATGCAGTTTCCTTAACTAATATGTATTAGCTCATGGAGAAATATGACCCGATAATATCAATCTCCAGAAGCGTGATATTTCCTAAATATTTTACTTATTTTTGCCAAACCGTAAAAATAACTTTGTTCTTCTGTGGTAAATAGGCTGGTATAACAGAGTGCCCATATGCTTAACTTAATATTAAATGATGATTAATTTGATTAAGAGGTTAATTTTGCAACACAATATAATAAATATAGGCATAAGCCATTATTATGGTCGGAAAAGTGCAGCTATAGTAATTTGTTGAATTACACCTCAGCAGATGATCAGTGTGTTGGGATTCGGAAAGATCGGTCCTATGACTTTGAGCTGCCCTCCGATGTGGACGTGAACGTGCAAAATGAAGCATGTGATGCAGAGTGGACCATTGATGTAAGCTACTAAAACTTGTTCCTGACATGCCTTTCCGCAATTTACTTCATTTTAACCTTGAATGTAGGCTACTAAATTATTAATTGAGAAAATAAATGGTAGCAGTTTATTTTAGTTATTATTTTTAGTCCTATTTTAGTCCTGTAGGTTAAATTATAGTCCTATGTTATTATAGAAATGACAGTAACTGTGTGGGCAACCAACCCTGAACCGCAACCTTCAACCATGTAGTTACCTTATTAATGGGCCACACGGAATCTGTAGAATTATTTTGTGATTTCTGCGCAGAATTTTTTGAAATTCATGGAATTATGAATGGTTTAAATGTGTAAAAAAGATCTAAGAATATTGGAACTGAAAGCATTACAAATAATATAACAATTTCCCTTCTTAACTTTTATTTAAGGTTTACAATTCAAATCCAAATAGAACAACTCTCTCTTATATTGGCTACATCCACTAAAAGACAGATCAAATATTGCTTTATTAATTGTATTGTAGATAAATCTAAATAAAAATATATATCATTCAACAATAGAGCAAAATAAATAGGCTATATACCTACCGAAATAACTTTTTAATAGGCCTAGCTAGCCTATAAATAAATAAAAAATTGTAGACAAGAGACGTTTCCTTTACTCCTCCGTGGTCAATTTTATTTTAGACACTTTAAAATATGCCTATCACTCTCTCAATAAAACAAAGTTCACATTAATAAGCGCAGCCTACTACCCCTCACAATCACGCGATCGATTGTGTATGCTTCTCAAATGACGGGCACTACAAATCTGCGGAAAATTGTGGGCCTATAAGTTCACTATAAGTAGGCCTATAAAGTCCAGTCAAATAATAATAATAATAAAAATTCTCGCAAAAAGCTATGGCAAACTCACAGTTCTTTCCAACAAAAGATTGAATTGGGGGTAATCAAATTTATGTTTTAAATGTTATAAAATGGGTTTCTTAATGAGAAACAAATAGGCCTATTTTGTGTTGTTGAAGATGAACAGTTTATGTAAGTTAAGTAATGTAATGTAAAAAATATTTATTTAGCATCTCATATTTAGTGTCTCACAATTATCCTAGCAATCCTTCACAGCAATCCTGGATGGGAATTCAACACACTTTTCTCCTCCCTTCAAAGAAGTATCTCGTCATGGAATCAGTGTGAAATACTGTCCAGGTTCAGTCAGATTCCGTCTCTTGTCCTGTGAGTTCAGTTTAATTATTCCACTGTTCAGAACAATTTACTAGACTTTATTTAAAGGATTGTATTTATAAATCAAATGCTTTTTGATTCTCTTATAGAAATACACCAAGGACCTCACATGCTTTTGTGAGTATAGTTTCTATCTTTGTATCTCATTGTTCTCCACATTAACAGAAGCTATACAACAATAGTATTAGAAGATAACAAATGCCATTCCAATTCTCTGTGTTTTATCAGGCACCAACACTACAGACAATCCAGTTTTTAGCACATCTCTGCCATCTAGAGGTAATAACATATTTACGAATGTGTTTTTTGCAACACTTTAAAATGACTGGACAAAACATTTAGTTTGGTCAAGCATTGGGGCATAGACACAGGCCTGGTTTCACAGACAGGGCTTAGATTAAGCCAGGATTGGGCCTTTGTTAAACTGGGACATTTAAATAGCTTTTATAAATGTGCCTTGGAGAAAAATCATTACTGGTGTGCATCTAGAGACAAAACAATGGCTGACATATTTTAAGATATTTTTATATTTATTATTATTATTTATTATTTTAAGATAAGCTTTCAGTTAAAACAACTCAAACATGCATTTTAGTCTGGGACTAGCTTAAACCCTGTTTGTGAAACCAGGCAATAGGGAGCTGTTGTAAATCCATGTACTGACTTTTTGTAATATATTTGTATTGACAGATATATCATGGTATGGTTCATCAAAGAGACAGGTCTGTAAGTAAAGTCTGTAAAACATTCATAATAAAGCATTTGGAAAAAGCAATCAGGCAATAACGTTTTACTAGTTTACTATTGCTCTTTGGTTAAAATAGATCATAAACTTGCCACTGTCGCCTTTGGCTTGGCTTGCTCAGTTGGGGACACTCAAATTATGATCCAAGTTACTCAACTAAATATACAAATAGAATTTATTAATTTGGTCATATATAATTCTATAAACTATCCAAATTAAACTAGCCAAATCAAATTTTGTTGCAATGTTGTCCTGTTTAACACTGTGAAGCTGCTTTGAAACAATCGTCATTGTAAAAGCGCTATATAAATAAAGTTGATTGATTGATTGACTTCAAAAAATGTGTATAGACATTGCCAAAAAGGATTTTACCACCAAAGTATGCCTGCATAAGTTTAATGCAAATCCATGCACACTATTTCTTACCAGACTTCACTGTCTTGTTGTTGAAGATCGGAAATTCCACACAAAACAAAAGAACAACAGTAATAAGTATCCTCGTCTCATTGTAGGTTGCGGTTATGAAACTACAAAATTTAAAAATAAGTTTCAGCTTAAGCTTGCACATGCCCTGCACAGAAGTTCCTTTTGTTTTTAAAAGACACACCTAAAAACAAATCCAACGATCAAATTCAGTAGGGAAATCTAAGAGAGCAAACAAATCCAACTCACAATCCAAGTACACAACCTAAAAGAACTGCACTAAACTGAGTGAATTATCTTTGGAACCTTTTAATGTCAATGTTTCTTATATAATTTGATATTTTGGTGAAAATGTCTTCTCTATAGATTGTGCCATTGCTGTTGCTGTCACTTTTGCCATAATCCTTGTCATTTAAGGCAGATGAAGACTGCAGGACAAACAGGTACTCAACACATTCATGCATATGCTCAAAAAGTAAAACACTCTATAAATATCTGTGTATTAACTAAACACAATAACAATTTTATTTTTTCTAGCACTGGAAAATATGGTCCTACTAGACGGGGTACTACATGGCGTGGAGTCATAACATTACTTTTTTATATTATATTATACTATATTATATTATATTATATTATATTATATTATATTATATTATACTAGCTATATTATGTTATATTATATTATATTATATATTATATTATTTTATATTATATTATATTAGCTATATTATGTTATATTATGTTATATTATTTTATATTATATTATATTATTTTATATTATATTATATTATATTATATTAGCTATATTATGTTATATTATATTATATTATATTATATTATATTATATTATATTATATTATATTATATTATATTATATTATATTATATTTATTATATTATATTATATTGTAGACCAACACCACTGACAGTTTGCATCACTCTGCTTTGTCTGTGTTTGCATGTTCTATTACTTGTAGTATTTTTACATAGACGCTTTCTGCAATGGGCATGGGCATGTTTTTATTGAATTTCTGAGTTACTGAATCATTAATGCATCTAATTATTCAAGTTACTTAAAAAATAGTTAATTGAACTGTATAAAACCAAAATCACAATGTTATTCTTTTGGTGTTGGCAAAAGAGGGACTGATATCTCATATTCCACTCCTTCCCACTCACTCTATATCTGGAAGATATCTGGAAGAATGTTTGTATACTATAAATGACAATTATATTATTACTTTATTTATTATATTATTATATAATATGAATTATCTTATATTATTATTATAAAGGCTAATATAAATGTTATAACTTTGTACTTCCTCCTATGGCAGATTATTATTATAGCTCCCTGTCCTTTCAGTTTGTATTGTATGTTTTGTTTGAAACAAAATGGAATATTCTAATGAATTTACCATGAGAGGTCACTCTCTGAACAGTTTTAATCATTACATGCAGCAGCGCTCGTCTATCATGTCATTTCTAAATATTGTTTGATTTC
This sequence comes from Gobiocypris rarus, assembly GCA_023029165.1. Classification (NCBI taxonomy): domain Eukaryota; kingdom Metazoa; phylum Chordata; class Actinopteri; order Cypriniformes; family Gobionidae; genus Gobiocypris; species Gobiocypris rarus. The sequence goes on along the minus strand of CM040926.1, from coordinate 21,369,032 downwards.
ACTGTATTTCTGGGCAATCATTTGTGGATTGTCGTTTTTTCTGTAGCTCTTTTTTAGTCTTAGTGTCATGGATTATTTTGGAAACTGCCATTAAACTTTGTGAACAGTTCTTCTCAAGTCTCTAAATCTGTGTGATTTTTTTCAACGATAAGTGCTTTCAAGATTCAAGAGCATTTCTTGAAATTGACCATGTTGGACCAGTCTGGTTTTGTTAGAGCTTGTTTATGTAACGGGCACCTCATTTGTTGTATACTTTTAAGACGCCTCATTTGCCGTCATGCATTTTCTTGGAGGCATATTTAAAGGGTTACTTCAGTGATATAGCATTAAGCGTTGTATCAGTAGAAATCCGGTAGTATGTTTGAATTATGGTATATACTACTCTATAAGTACTCAAGATTAACATGAGACTGGCAGGAACTGTGTGTTATGTATCCTTTAAGCTGTTACGTTTGAAAAAGAATGTGGGATGCATGTCATTTATGCAAGCAATATCACAGACCTCAAATACTAAAACAGATATTCTCTGCGCACACATCATACTTTGTCACAACAGTAACAAACATAACTGTGGGTGCTGGGAATTCCCAAATGAGACATTTAGGTTCTTCTCAGAGGTTGCAGCTGTTCCAAGTTAACATCAGAATTAAACAATCTCCACTGCTGGTGCAGCCAATCACATGCCAGTGTAAGATCACCTCATATATCACCTCAGCTATCACAGAACAGGAAATTATGCGGGAAGGAGTGAACTGTAATAACCTGCATTGGTGCAGCATGCATAAACAACTTTTTCCTCAGATAAGGAATTCCTAAGTGTAAACATGCTCAAATTTGTGATTAAACTTTCCACTGATGTTTGGAACGCTTTCTGAGTGAGATTCCTTTGTCACTATTCTAGAGTCATCCATCATTTTTACTACACCATTTCATAATGAAAGATGTTGTGACTTCTGGGAAGTGTTAAATAGCCAAACACATACAGTATTGTTGTGACTAACCAGAATAATCAAGGTTTTTAGTATATTTTTTATTGCTACGTGGCAAACAAGTTACCAGTAGGTTCAGTAGATTCTCAGAAAACAAACAAGACCCAGCATTCATGATATGCACGCTCTTAAGGCTGTGTAATTGTGGTATTAGTTGAAAGGGGAGTGTTCAAAAAAATAGCAGTGTCTACCTTTGGCTGTACAAACTCAAAGCTATTTTGTACAAACATTTTTTTTTTCTGGGATTTAGCAATCATGTGAATTATTTGTGCGTGCATATCATGAATGCTGGTCTTGTTTGTTTTCTGAGATTCTACTGAACCTACTAGTAACTTGTTTGCCACGTAGCAATAAAAAATATACTAAAAACCTTGATTATTCTGGTTAGTCACATTGTACTGCTATTATTTTGAACAATACTGTATGTCCACAGTGATAAATAACAAAACACATGCTTTCTTTGTATATGTGGGAGTTGACCTAACTATTAATTCCTTTTACAATGACCACTTAGTGCATCATCATTTACTAAGCTATTCTCTAGCTAATGTTGGTCATATTGAATATTGTTGTAAAATAAATAGTGTACTTAAAAGAAAGCATTGGCGTATCATTAAGCTTGGAATGTGAAACAGTATTTTCTATATTTTAGGAGTCAGTGGTCTGTTATGTTATGTTTACTGTCTGAGATTTTGTTACTATAGCAACTGCTTCTCAATTGCCGTGTTTGGCAAGAAACTATTATAAACAATGTTTAACATGGAGTTGGCCCACTCTTTGCAACTATAACAGCTTCAACTCTTCTGGGAAGGTTTTCCACAAGGTTTAGGAGTGTGTTTATGGGAAATTGACCATTCTTCTAGAAGCGCATTTGTGAGGTCAGGTTCTGATGTTGGAAGAAGGCCTGGCAGTCTCCGCTCTAATTCATCCCAAAGGTGTTTTATCAGGTTGAGGTGCAGGCCAGTCAAGTTCCTCCACACCAAACTCACTCATCCATGTCTTTATGGACCTTGCTTTGTGCACAGTTGTGCAGTCATGTTGGAGTAGGAAGCGGTCATCCCTAAACTGTTCCCACAAAGTTGGGGGCATGAAATTGTCCAAAATGTCTTGGTATGGTGAAGCATTAAGAATTATTTTCACTGGAACTAAGGGGCTAAGCCCAAACCCTGAAAAACAACCCCACACCATAATCCCTTACACTTTGCACAGTGCAGTCAGGCAAGTACCGTTCTCCTGGTAACACCAAACCCGGACTCGTCCATTCGGATTACCAGACAGATAAGCGTGATTAATCACTCCAAAGAATACGTCTCCTCTGCTCTAAGCCCAAAGTATACTTCGGCTGTCCGCGTTTGTGCACCGTCCGCATGGCGTCATTTTTGTAATGTAGGCAGAGTTACGTATTTCTAATGAGCCTGGGTTGAAATTGAAGTATACGTGTGGCAGTGTGCTTTACACCACTGCATCCAACACTTTGCATTGCACTTGTTGATGTAAGACTTGGAAGCAGCTGCTCGGCCATGGAAACCCATTCCATGAAGCTCTCTACACACTGTTCTTGAGCTAATCTGAAGGCCACACAAAGTTTAGAGGTCAGTAGCTATTGATTCTGAAGAAAGTTGGGGACTTATGCGCACTGTGCCCCTCAGCATGCGCTGACCCCGCTCTGTGATTTTGATCCCGAGTTGCTATTGTTCCTAATAGCTTCCACTTTCTTATAATACCACTAACAGTTGACTGTGGAATATTTGTGGCAACCTATCACGGTACCATGCTTGAATTCACTGAGCTCCTGAGAGCATGGAAGTGATTGGAACACCTGAATTCATTGATTTTGAGGTGTGTCCCAATACTTTTGGCAATTATATATTATAAATGTTCTATATATTGACATTTTAGCTCTATAAGGGGTGGAAAGACACTAGGAATCCGGGAGTTGCTGCTAGTCTAAATCACAAACCGAAGCGCTCGGAAATAGAAATAGAGATAGTGTTAGTTGGTCAAGGATGCATCAGATATACATTTTTGACCTTATAACTGGATCGGACCAGTACATTTTAGAGAATTATTTGCTGCGTCACTGAGCAGAAGTCAAGCTGTGTTGTTCAAAGATCACCACCTCACCTGATTGCTGCTATCATTTCTTGTGGGTTTCAAATGTGACTAAGATACGTCTGGCAAACAAAATAACCATGTAAGTAGAGAGCTGTTCTGTATATAGCAGAAATAACATGACTCTAAGCACTTGTTTCCGTTGTCTTGATTATACAACACTTTTCATCTTACAGTAGCCTACAAGAATTTCTACAGACTTCACAGTTGGTCATTATGACATTGTGATAATGACAGACTGTGGAGTCAGTATTGTGAGTATGCTACTCTAAATTTGGACCAATTTGAACTAATGTTGCAAAAGGAAGTGTCTACTTTGAAAACACTTAAAGCACTCCTGCTAGAGGAGGTGCAAAATCTTGTGGTTTGTTTTGATGATTATTTTGATTTTGATGCCTAATTACTTATTTAAATCATAAATCATCCGCCAAGTGTCATATATACATATCATATTTTATTTTCTGAAGCTATACAATAGCAGCTTTACATTTCCTTCTAGCATGAAATGTGAAAAATCTACTTTTTTATAGACACTATTTAAAGGTCTTGAATAATTTCTTCCACACACATCAATGCATAAAATCAAGTGGCTCAAATTAGAGGGAAATGCTTTGTTGGCAATCATAACAAACAAAACATAAAACTGCCTCATAATTGGGAGTTTTCTCTTCAGTTAGTGAGTCACAAGGATAGTTGCTCAATAGCTCAGCATATAAAAATAGACTGGAGAATCTGTGCAGCACATCATTTCTCTGTTTAATGCATTCTGTAACAATTGACAAACCATTCCCTAAATGTCCCTGCTGTTTTTTAAAAGAGGTCGAATACAAGTATAAATGTCTGTGACGGCAGGTCTTTGTTTTTGTCCTAAGTTATTTCACATATTTTGCTTAGTAGGAGACCAGAATATAAACGTGCTAAACCTCCTTTGTTTTGTTACATTCCCCCATGCAGCCAGTGAAAGGTACTTTCCAGTTGCCAGCATGACTAAACAGGTTTGCATTTGCATGTTTATTGCATTTTTACATTCATTTAACAGCAAATGATGCTAAAGAGAAATGTTTATACATCAAACTTTAATTGATGTTTGTTTCCCTTTTATAGTTCATTAGAGTTGTTTAAATCCAGTAGTTACATTAAACATTACAGTTCCCTTCAGACCAATTTAAGGAATGTGTTTGACCTGAGTATAGTGACAGAACAAATCACAATATTTTAATTCTGCCACAGGGCTAAAACTTCACTGATTACTTTGGCATATCCTGCATGTCTAATTATTGACAAAATACCTATTGTTCAACAATCAAGACAAGAAAGTGCATGGCGTAATTTAAGAGGTAATATGAGTGTATTTCTGGGTGTGTCTGTGCTTGAATGTGTAACATTATGAGTTACCTGAAGCATAAAAACTGTGTCTTTGCAGAAATGTAATCTGTGACTCACATAACTGTGCAGCACTTTGTATATTTCTTGATTCAAATTTCAAGTTCATATTTGTGGTTTAATAACACTGCCAAGGAATATGAATTGTTGTTTTATAATCAATATACTGTATGGCTTTGATATTACATTTGTTCATAAAGGCCTGCTGTGAGAGGTATGGCATGACATGCAGCAGTGCCGTTTCAATCTCTGCCCGGTATGGGTAAAATAATTATAATGCTAAAGGTGAGGTAGAGTTCATATTTCTGTATTAAATTATATTAATTGGGAATCCTTTCATATGTTGGCAAGATTATAATTTTCCTATATCTTGCTGGTAAACTCTGAAATCTGAAAACGTTTATTTTACATTTAACTCAAACAAAGTAGCACAACTCTAAAATATCTAGAGGTATAAATAACTGAATGCTAGATTTCAAAATGTAAAGTACATATTCACAACACTCATTGTTACAGTCTTCCTAAACACCCTTTTTTCTGTCAGACTGGAGAACTCTCACTTTGATTTCTAAATTTGGTGTTTCCAGGTATGCATTAGACGTTTAGCAAACTCAGTGTGCATGGGCGATATATGGGTGTGACATCTTGGGGGACTAAGGGTGCATCTCAATCAGCCCCTAGTTCAGTTGTCAGGGCACAGATCAGGGAGTCGGCCATTTTAAAGGCCCACTGTGTCAAAGAGCGGTGGGGTCCAGAGGGGATTGCAAATAAGTCTCTTTAATGAAAAATAGAACAACGCCTATCAGACGGAATAAACAAAACTCTCTTTCACAAAAAGGAAAGGCGTTCCGCTGGTCGAAAGCAAAAACTGAATCTCTCAGCCGGAGGCCCTGATGGATCGAGCACTTCGAAGACGGGACAGCGGCCTAGATGATGGGCCCTCTGCTACACTCCCGGAGATGGCTGGGTACAGCACAGAAGAGAAAAATCACAGCAGTAGGAATCCGTGACGTTCTGACACACCAGATAAGACAGGACAGGACAGGACAGTGATAACTTCTGAGAAGGCTTTAACGTCAATATACGTCTGTGAAGGATAGACAATAATCCGACAAATAGACAAGAGAAAGAGAGCTAGATATAGCATGGACATCAAGGGAAATAAGAGAACAGGTGTGTAAGTGAGACGAGCAAGAGAACCAGCTGACGGTAATGAGAGGAGGAGATAATGGGTGTGTGTGTGAGAGAGGAAGGAAAGAGGAGAAATGACGTAAAATACCCAGCAGAGGGAGACAAAGGACAACAAACAGAAGGATAGAACCAGGATCATGACACACTGAAGTGCCATGAAATGTATAGCATTATTCAATGTGTTGACGTAATTTCTATTGAAACAGGAAGATAGGGCAGGATATATAGAACATTATTATTATTTATTAACATCATAGAATTATTATTTGTGAATTTCGTAATTCTTGTTGTTGTTAATTTCCATATAATGTCACTGTAGCCGCGTTTCCATTACAGATTTACGCAAAACTGTTGCAATATTTTCTAAATGTCGATAAAAACTATTGCGAAATGACGTTTCCATTAAGCGATGTTATGCGACTAAATAATTTTTTCCCCCTCTCATGATAAGTAATTCCAAAAATTATGCCACGTATGTGTATCCCAGTCACCGCACTAGCCTTTATTCAACATATAAGGCGTGTTATTCAAGCATTAATTAAAATTAAAAAAGCAAAATGTTTCAATTTGCATCGTGGTAACTCACCAAGTTTTTTTTTTCTATTCCTTTTATAATTTGACATTCTTTTGACTATGACTATGTCTGGGGATTTTGTTTTTCTCTCCCCCTTTCTCTTGTGACTTTATCTGCATGCTATAAGCATGCTTGGCCTATGGCTATGACTTTTTGTGACTGGGACGTCTCTGTTTCAGTCTTAAGATCCTTGATTTTTTTTTCCTTTGTAGTTTGTATGAGTAGGGGAGAGTGGGGCTGGTTGGGTCAAGGGTTGGTTGGCACACAGTTAAATTCTAGTAAACTAGAGGGTGCTGCCACAAAAATATAACATTAAAATGACTGCCGTCTTGACCTGAACACACCCATTTACTAAAATCATCCAACTGTCACTAACTATTGAGGTGAGGACAACTTTTCTATTTTACAGTGTCAAACAAAAAAAACCTTCCCCCCACTAAATACATTTTAGAACTATGATAGATAGAGCTATATAAAATGTAAGGATTCCAGTTTTTAGAGATAGGAGTCATCTATAATGTGATATGACATGTAAAATCTCTGATGAGCTATGCTATGTGGATAACATCATTTCAGTAAAGAGGTGTGTCCTAATGTGGGTGGGGTTGGTTGACACACTGATTTGGGGGTTGGTTGACACTATGTTTGACACATGTGCCAAGTGCCAACCAACATAATGAATATATATATAATATACATATTTATGTTGCATGTTTATAATTGTAATTATACTTTACAGTTTTATCGGGAATGTATGTTTAATGATCATGAACATAAACTTATGTATGAAAAATGGTCAGAAAATATTTAAGAACAATAGACAGGAAAGATCCCAGCACAGATTATGCTAGAGACAGCCAGACAGGTGAAGACTCAAAACAAAAGTATTAGGAGCTCAGCAAAGGACATCAAAATACCATTCAGCACACTGAGCAGATATTTTGCTTCAATGTTTGAATTAAATGCTCAAGTTCTTTATATTTATCACCTCATTCTTTGTGACTATATAGCATCTGTGCAAACCAACCCCATTGCATGTGCCAACTTACCCCCATACTGGGGCTCAGTGGCGTAAAAAGTGGGTATGCGCTATATGCGGCGCATAGGGGCGCAGCACCTTGGGGGCGCCAAAGCGATGGTATAATTATTATTTTTTTTTAATTCTCTAAATGTAGATGCTGTTGTGCGTTTCTAAATCATTTCTGTATTTCCTCAATATTATATAACATTTTAGAGGACTAACAGGCTAGAGTAGGCGCCCTCATAAAATTCCATAAAATAATTTGGGATGATAATGGAATATCGCGAGTGCGCGGCACCCCGTGAGCGCGCTGAGCGAGCAGGAGTACAGTTGTCATAGTACTATACGCAAAGTTGTTGAAAGATGGATAAAGCAAAAAAGCTGTCGGGGCTAAAAATAGAAAAATAAAGAGGGAAAATGAGATGACATGTCAAGGGATGCGACAGCCAAGTGGATAGTGGATAGTGAAAGGCAACAGGTAGGATTTAAAGTGTGGCGTCTGTGCTTGGCTTGCACATATTCATGTTAACAGACCAGCTAGCGTTTGCTAACACTAGGAATGTAACAGCCAAATGGGGGATTAAATTAAGGCTAGTTTATATGCAAAACGAGGTTGCGGAGCTGAAAACTGGAAAATATAAGGTAGCAGGCCATGTACAATAAATTACATAAGTTTGGAAAACAACTAATGCAAAATAATAACTGGTAAATATAAGGAAGCATGCACAATAAATGACTAGAAGCTGGAAAACATAACTTATGCAATATGTCTGGTTTACCATTGAATCATTAATAGATTTTGTTTTACCATTAGCTGCTGTTCATGTTAGCTGTGCTGTCAGACATGTAGGCTATAGTTACATCTACATCTGTTGGGTGACATGGAAGCTGTTATTACAGGGTCACATCTCTTTCTCTCTTTTAAATGTCTGTTCTATATATATATATATACATACATACATATATGTCTGTGTGTCTGCCATATTTGTACTTTTTAAAATCCAAAATGTGAATGTAATTTCAACAGCAGCACAACCTTACTGCATAATAGTTGTCTTATCTGATGCCATCACTAGGCTGATTTAAGAATTGAATTTAGGCTGCTATATTTAACAGTGAGTTCATTTCATTCAGGTGTGAGGATGGTGGATCAGGAAAGACAGGAAGGAAACAGGTAGGTCTAACATTAGGTGGAAGTGTAGGGGGACCCCTTGATACCAACAGATTAATTTCTTAATATTAAATAATATTAATATTATTTCAGTATATATGCACATACTGTATAATTATGGTTGGCCTACAGTGGCTGATATACGTTAAAATAAACCTTTATTATTTACATCCCATACATAATTATGTCCGGCTTTTTTGAAGGGGGTTGGGGCGCCAAAATTGTTGCTGCATACCCCTCTGACACTGGGTAGTTGCGCCCCTGCTGGGGCTGGTTGGCACAAGTGCACAACATGACTTTAATGATGAATAGAAAACAAATAGGAATAATTTGTGAACATCAGCCTAAATGTATCTGTTGATTAGCTGAGATCTTAACCTTTCAGTTGTTACTGGTTAGACTTTTTTTTAACATATAGCATGCCTGAGAAATATTACAGAGAGTGAAAAGTGTGCCAACCAACCCAGCTCTCCCCTATACAAAATATAAATATGTCTTTAAAAAAAGACGCGTCACAATGCGTGTTGATGTGACGCCGCGCAGTGGGTGTTACAGGAAAACAAAACTGCGCACCATTTTCAATTTCAGAAAAGCACAATAAACAACATCATGACGACCGATCTGTTGTTTTTCGCTTTTCTGTGGTGGTTTTGTCTTATAGAGGGAAGATCACTCGAAGGTAGATAGCTAGCCCATGTTTTCTATTTTAATTCTATTTCCAGGATATCGCTCTTACCGAAAATGCATTTTATAATGAAGAGCACTGATATGTGCCGCTCGCTAAAGAAAGAAAACAGACGTAGCCGATAATATGAGCCATTTACGAGTTAATAAAGTTCTCATATGGCGTGCCGTATACAATTACGTGTGTTTAAAGTAACTTAGCTCATCCCCCAAAACATACTTGCATTTTATCAGAAAAATATGACATGCTGATCAACCCGTAGATTTAAAGTATAGAGTTGAATATGTAACATACATGTGTTGACTCTAAACTCCAAAACCAATTTTAACGCTGGAAATGCGATATTTTTACAAATTTGATGAATTTCGTCGCAGCAGAGGAAACGTGTGTTGGAATAAAGAGAGAAGATCACTCCTACGACTTTGACCTCCCAGACTCCGTTACATTGAACGTGCAAAACCAAGCATGTGACGCAGAGTGGACCATCGATGTAAGTATCAAAACTCGTCTCACAGGGCAATTATTTTATAATTGTATTTTTGAGAGAGAAATAACGCTTTATAAAGCAACAAATCACACTGCTTTTCTAAACACGTTTGTCAAAAAGCTTGAAAAAAAATCCTTGTCATAGGTGCAATGTTCGAATTGGAGGTAATTTATCAAATAGCCTTTATTTTTAAATGTTGTATAATATAGTTTTTAATGACAATTTCAGAAACTTTGTAGCATATTTTGAGACGAACTTTTTAGTTTTGTTGAAGATGGTTTAATACATGTTTCCAGGATATTACTTGGGGTTAAATCCCCATGATGTATAGCCTACGTAAAAAGACCCACTGTGGATAAAATGGCAACTAATAAAACACCAGGCTGGAAAATTTCGTGTAGCAATATATAAAGGCAACTGGAGTAAAAAAAGCCCCCTTTACCTGTAGAGCTAAAAGTATATATTATAGGACCTGGGGTCTCATTTATAACCGTTGCGTACGCACAAAACAGGCCCTGAAAGAGGCGTAGGCTACTTCTGACGGATATTTGTGATTTATAAAAACAAACTTGACGGGAAAATGTGCGCACCTGCACGCAAACTCTGACCCATGCGTACGAACTCTTCCACTAGAGTGAGAAAAGTAATGAAGTAAGAACAATTTAAAATGTATGTTTTCATTTCGATACGCATTTACATTAATGTTCCAGTTTCATTAATGGCGATATGAACTGAAATTAGCTACATAAAGTAATTACTCAGAATTTAAACAAAAATTATGAATTTAGATAGACATGTGGAGGTGCTACTTTTGATCAGTTTTCCTGTGACACGCTGTTTTAAGGACAGCAAGGATTAAATACAGGCTAATTCCAATAATTCCTCTTTAAACTGCAGATCTCATGTTAAGACAAAATATTTTTAGCGAGAATGATGATCAGTTATGCACACTTCTATATCACATACACTGTAGGGTTCGGTGGTCGAACGGTCCATTATCCGGTTTGAATAGGTCAAATAATAACAGCTTACTGTACAACCACAGCTGCACGGACACGGAGTGTAAAGACATCTTCACAAAATTATGAAAAATACCACTGTATTTGAAAGATACAACTTGAAGAAAAAATTAAGATTTGCACGTTTCCTTTTTTTAAATACCTTGTCAGTGACGCTCTGAGTCAGATGATTGTATTTACGCTTAAATAAATAAGTAGGTCTATCTGTTTAAATTAAAACATCCTATATGTTCACATTATTAGCAAAATTGCATGAATGTTTTTGAGTTGAAGGGTTTAAAATTAACGAAATATTTTGAATTAAATTAACATTTGTCCCGTGGAAATTAATGAATAAACTTTACCTAAAAATATATTTTATTTTAAAAGTATTTTATACAATTTTGTTTTTATGGATATTTTGATATATTTATTCCAAAACATAAAAAGGATATTGGATGATTGTCAGCAATGTATTGCGTAAAGCAGAAATGGCATTTATAGTGTCTTGTATATTAATATTTTTAATGTCTTGTACCTTTGACAGTGTTAAACATGGTGTCACGTGGATAGTAATATGCATGCAAATGATATGCAGATGAGGTTATCCATAGTAAAACTAGGCCTTATAAGATCCATATATGGTGATTTTAGGGAGGAGACAGGGTGGAGATGCACTTATGCACAATCTTCTGCTGGCTGGGATTTATAATGGGATTTTTGCGCATGTTCTGGCGTACACATGGTTTTATAAAACCAGATTTTTTTTGTGCGTACGCAAAATCTAGCTTTTGTGCGTACGTACAATTTTAGGATGAAATCTACGCAAAGTTTTATAAATGAGACCCCAGGGCATTTTAGCCCTGTTGTATATGTTCTAATGTTCTGTGCTTTTTCTGATTGTTCAAATAATTTATAATTTTGTTTTGTAACAACAATGACAATAGTCAAAAGAAGAAAATAGTGTTAAATGTTTTGTCATATTTATGGTTTATGTTTGTCCCCTAGAAATCCTTCACTGCAATCCTGGAACGAAATGTAACATACTTTCCTCATCCTTTCAAAGAAGTAACTTGGCATGGAATCAGTGTGAAATACTGTCCGGTTTCAGTCCGATTCCATGTCTCTTGTCCTGTGAGTTCAGTAACAATTATTCATCTGCTCAGAATGGTTTTATTGCTTTATATTTAAAGGATTGTATTTATTTACAAATCAAATGTTTTTTTGATTCTCTTGTAGAACTACACCAGGGAACTTGCATGTTCTTGTGAGTAGTTTTTCTTTTTGCTGTCTCTAACAGTAGCTGTACAACAAACAATATTACAAGATTACATTGGCATCCAATTCTGTTATATCAGGTACCAATTCTACCGACAACAATCCAGTTAACAACACATCTCTGCCATCTAGAGGTAAACAATATTCATTTTGCAACACTTAAAAAAAAAAAAAAAAAAATATTCCTAAAAGGTTTAGTTAAGCATTGGGATAGTATTTTTTTGTACAGCAAATGTACGTGTCACGATCACCAGCTGGAGTGCCTTTGATAGCCACCAGAGGGCATTCCAACCCAGACTATTGTCATGTTCTCAGACTACTTTTTCCATAATCCATTGCATGGACTCATGTCTGATTGCTTACAGCTGTGTCTTATGCTGCATTCCAGGCAGGTTTTTGAGCTCATAAGTTATAACTTCAAACCACGACTCACAACTTTGTAGCGTTCCTTGTTGCTTGTAGGGCTGGACCAGGATATTCGAATATTCGTTTGATATCCGCACACCTGGCATCCCCTTCAAAACGGTGCTCATTTGCGCTTGCATATGTTAACACAATAAAATCTGGCGAAATACTTTTTTTTTTTGTACAAGTATAGCCTGGCCATTTTTAATAGGATGGACAGTTGAATAGGAACCCAACCTCATTAATAAATATATTTACTTCTTCTTATCCTGTGTTCCCTGCACCAGAGTATTCTCTGTCTAGAACCCACAACTGCATGAGCTTATATAGAAAAAGCGCATGCCTGAGCTTTGTGTTTGACATTGTGGAAAATAGAATAATAGAATTAAAATGTATTCGCCTTTTTACCCGTTAGGGATGGGACGGTGAGAACATTTTCACATTACAGTGCGTGTGCACTGTGCGGCAGTGAACGAATGACAAACTAAATCTTCGTGATCATCTTGTCATTCAGTGGGTGTTTTCAAACTGATGGGTGTTTATAAATCACGCAATGAAAAAGGATCACCTTCACCCGACCCCACCCCTAAACCCTACCCACACTGTGACGTGGGCAAATCAGGTAACACAGTTGAAACCATCCCTCTGTTTATGGCCACACCCACTGATGAGGTAACTCCTATTACTAACCTGCAGAGACATATTACTCGGGCTCTCATGATGAATGAAATCTGACCTTTTTTCCAGGCTTCTGATTGGCCAACCTGGCTTTACGGTCAGGGTTATATTACCACCTGTTGGTTTGGCATGCTCTTGACAGCGCTTCATGTTGTGTTTTGATGGACGCAAATGTATTTTTTTTTTTTAATAGAGGAGGGAAAACTCAGTTTATAAAAATACCTGTGTACATGTGGACTAGTCCTGAGTTAACCGGGTTTATATAGGCATGATGGGTCTGGGCAAAAGATTATGAGAAAAGTAGTTATACTGTTCTTGCTGAGGTGTAGCAACTCCAGCTAAACAGTGAGCTAAACTCTCTCTATTCATGAACATGAAGAAATCCTGTGTATGCAGATTTATTTTCTTCACATTGTACTGAATCCATATATATGAGATGAGTGATGAGCAGGCCCACACGGAATCTGCGCACGCAGAATTCCGCAGATTTGCAGTGCCGTCATTTGAGAAGCATGCACAATCGCAGGGGTTATTGTGAGGGGTAGTAGGCTGCGCTTATTAATGTGAACTTTTTTTTAGTGAGAGAGTGATATTTTAAAATCAACAATACAATTGATAAAGCAATATTTAATCTGTCTTTTGGTGGATGTAGCCAGCAGTAAGAGAGATCAAGCTTTTTTTTAAAAAGAGGTTGTTCTATTTGGATTTGGATTGTAAACCTTAAATAAAAATTAAGAAGTGAAAATGTTATATTTTATTTGTAATGCTTTCAGTTCCAATATTCTTTGATCCTTTTTACACATTTAAACCATTCCGCATAATTCCGCAGATTTTTCAAAAAATTCTGCACTGAAATCACAAAAAAATTCCACAGATTCCGTGTGGCCCTGGTGATGAGAGACGAGAGAGTGGAAAAGCGATGCTTCTACTGGGGAATCAACAGGCAGGATGTATTTTCCCTGGTGCATTGAACGTTTGCATTTTTTCCAGTCTGCCGTTTTCTATTCTAACGCGATTTCCTACTTCCGGTTTTGACTCAGTAAAAATTAAATTTAGATGCCTGAAAGGCAGAACAGTAGTCTTTGAGGGAATGACAATAGTCTGGGTTGGAGTGACCTCAGTTGCCTATCAAAGGTGATCGTGACAGTACCTTTGTTTTTGTAAGAAAGAATATGAAAGATTCATGAAATGGAATATGGATAACAGATTGGATATAACAGAAAGCTTCTGTATGTTATAAATTTTTGTAATATAATTGCATTTTCAGATATATTGTTCTCTGGTTCAACAAAGAGACATCACTGTAAGTAAAGTCTGTACAACATCCATACTAAATGACTAAACACTCTGCAGTTGGAAAAAGTGTAAAAAAATTTTACTACTGTCTGGCAAAAACGTAGCCACGTTTTAAGACATATGCCGGTATGTGTGATATCTCTGCACCCAAGTAGCAGTGTCTGTGCTTCCCATAATATAGTCCCAAATTAATATCTGCCTAGGAAATCGCCTACTCTTAATCTGCATCGCTGTTTGTACTCATTGTGAATATGCAGGCCACAAGAAGTAATTAGGTGTTTTTTTGTTTTTTTTTGGGGGGGGGATCACTTTTACTCAGGACATGTTAGCTGGCAACATAGGATTCCATTCATTATGCTAAGCTAAGCTAGCGGCGACCCTGCCTGCCAAACTAAAACTAAGACAAAAGGCATTTTCCCACATATCTAAATGTAGGAAAGATGAATAAGCCCTATTTCTGAAAACGGTGGAGTTTTCCTTTAATTATCCTCATCTCATTGTAGGTTAAGGTTGTGAAACCAAATGAATAAAGTTCTCTCTAGATTTGTTGAAGATTGCACAAATGCAACTTTAAAGTTCCTGTTGTGCAAGTTAACCAAAAGCAAAATCAGTAATACAGCAATCTAAGAGAGGTAACTAATCCAACTTGCTCTCCAAGTATGACCAAAAACAACTGCACTAAACTATGAATCATCTTTGGAACATTTTAAAAGTATAAACAGGAAATTATTAATAGGTTGGTTCAAAGGTTGTGGACTGGAAACTAGACTAGAATTCTGGGGATGGGGAGGGAATACAGTACAAGTGATGACGTAACAGGGAACTTATTGTAAGTAAAACTAATGTATTTGAATAAAATCTGTTAAGCATGACCTGATGAGAGGGTAGCAAATTAGTGATAAACAGTATTTGTATAGCATTATCTTTAATATAATCTTTATAATATATTTTAATATTATTATCATATATTTATTAGAATTATTAGTACTATTATTTTGGCATGTGACCATTAGAAGACTTTTGTACATTTATCAATGGAGTTTTTGTTCTGAAAACAGCATTTTCATAAAGCATTTACCTTAAAGCAGTGTCATGAAACCTGGATATTGTTTGTTGTAGAAATGTATATTTGGGTGATTTTGTTTTTTCTTCCCTATAGATTTTGCAGTTGCTGTTGCTGCCACATTTGTTATAAGCGTTGTCATTTTGATTTTCTTCATCTGTAGGACAAACAGGTATTTAACACATTAATGCATGAAATCTTATAGCTTTAGTTATTTAGTTTTCCGTTTATTAACTAAACACAATTAAATGACCTTTTTTTTCTTCATTTCTAGCACTGCAAAATATGCTCCTAGCACCTCAGCTGATGAACAAAACCAGCCTGTTTGAGCAGAATTAACCAGGCATCTGTACTGGGCTGGCCCAACAAACAACAACACATGGCGTGGAGTCATAACACATTAACCTATATACATGTAATACATATTATATTATATTATATTATATTATATTTATTATATTATATTATATTATATTATATTATATTATATTATATTATATTATATTATATTATATTATATTATATTATATATTATTATATAGACCAACAACACCGGGACTTTCAACACTGCTTGAAAAAGAAAAGTAAGAAATTACACATTTTTCTGTAATTTAAAGGGTTACTTCAGTGATTAACATTAAGCTTTGTATCAGTAGAAACCCAGGAGTATATTTGAATTATTGTATTTCCCCCCTCATATGACCCTGAGACGAGAGAATTATGTATTTTATTTCTGAAAAAAAAAACCCGGCCAGAGGCTAAAGACTACAGCCAGCAGTGGGCGCTTTTTCCACATGTTTTCAACATCGCACTCACAGCACTCGGCTCGGGAGTTGCGGAGAGGTGGAGAGCAAAGTGAGTGTTTCAACTTTTCAAATGAACTTCCTATGAAAGTTCCAAAGACATGAACTGAAAATGCGCCAGACTGCTGTGAATGTTTGTGGCCGCGAATCCCGCGATTACCTCAGCTCATGTGATGAATGTAATCTGACTCCTGCTGCGTTTGTGCCGTGAGCCGTGACACTCAGGCTCATTCACATTATATTGAACAGACACGTTCAGTTTTTAATTGTAGTGTCTAACTGGACTGATTTTATGAAAATTAATGCGGTGGGCAAGTAATCCAGCGTAGGGCAGCAAAGTGCATTTTGGGGTTGTTGTCTTTCATCCCCATGAGACAAAAATACATGTTCTGTGTTTTCTCAGTCCAGAAGGCACCAAATTCAAAAATAATTTCACATTTCTACTACATTAACGACCCAGTTTAAATACAGATTCATCTTCCCAGTGCTGAAGTACCCCTTTAATAATAGTTATGTCTGATGTAATTACATTAAATACTGTAACACAATAGTGGATTTAACATAGTGGATTTAACATCCAAATTTAACATCTAATGATAAAATGTATGTTTTTAATGTACACTAATCCGTTTAAATACTTGGGTCAGTTCAAGAATAATTTATGCAATTTTATATAACTTATTTGAAAGAACTTAAAGAGCAGTTTCATGTCTGTCCTTGTATTGTTCAACTGGTCAAAGTTTAAATTGAATTTAGAAAGTAATTATTAGTAATAAGTAAAGCAATACTTATTAGAGAGAGTAATTAAAATGTTATATATATTATATTATATCATATTATATTATTAGCTAACCCTGTTGAAAAAAACAGCACATGCTGGTTAGGTATGTTTTAAAGCATGGCAGCTGGTTTGAGCTGGTCTAGTGCTCCTAAGAAGCTAGCTCCAGCTCAGGACCAGCTTAAAACAGCTCATGACCACCTAAGGACCAACATAAACAAGCTCAAACCAGCTGCCATGCTTCAAAATATACCGAGGTGGACAAAGTACACAACTCTATTACTTGAGTAAAAGTAAAAAAACTACTGTTCAAATATTACTCTGTAACAAGCATAGACTGGTTACAAGTGAAAGTTCTAAAAACAGGTTTTTACTTAAGTAAAAGTACAAGTATTTGTTTTTAAAAGTACTTAAGTATCAAAAGTATTTTTTTTCTTGAGATAATTATTTTATTATTGTTGTATAAATGCTCATGGTGGTTTAAACCAGTCAGTGATGCTCCATCCGACATGCTAGCATACGACTACCTTAAACTCATTTCAATACTTGTATAAAAATGACAAAGCTTTTTACAAATCTGCTGTCACTTTAAGGCAGAATGCACGGACCCTATACACTGATACACATCCCATTCTCCCAACTGTTTACTCGTCTCTCCCAGATCCTTACATTTTTGAACATTTTATGAGACATGCATCAAGTGTATTCCAACTAAATTAATATTTAATCTTTTCAGAAAACGGAAATATACTTTCTAAGTATGGCCATGTGTGCACACTGCGCCAATGAACCGTCTTCTTCCATTTTGCTATGAACTGATCAGTGATCAAAAAAATGCTGGCAAACTTAGGCTGTCAAAAAAAAAAACGTTTTAAAGAAGAAAAAAATCATCCACTGACTTTTGAAGCTGCTACAGAAACACCTTTCGACTTCGAGGACCTTGATAGAAATGTAGTGGAGTAAAAAGTACAATATTTGTCTTTCAAATTTAGTGAAGTTAAAGCCAAAATTTCCCCAAAACATAATACCCCAGTAAAGTACAGATACTCAAAAAGTGTACAAGTACAGTACTCAAGTAAATATACTTAGTTACTGTCCACCTCTGCCTAACCATCATATGCAGGGGGTTTTTCAACAGGGAATATAAATGTTTGTAAATGTAAATATATTATATAAGCTAATGTAATTTTATCTATTTCCTCTTAGAATGGCAGATGGCACACAATTTACAAGTTATTGCCTCTTTAGTTTGTGTTACTTGTGGAAAATTAACCACAAGAGGTCACTGTCTGCATATTACGCAACCATTACATGTAACGTAAGTGGTGTGTTGTGTTTATCTAGCTTTCTTGCTTCTTTTTTTATCCACGTGTTATTTGTGATCTTGCTTGTTTCTTACTGTAGTTCTGGGCAATCTTTTTCAACTGTCGTATTCGAACACATTCTGTAGCTATTATTTACTCTTGGTGTTCTGAAACTGCCATTAAACTTTGAGAACGGTTCTTCTAAAGTCTATGAAATCTGAATATTTCGCTTCACATGCTGGTCAAAACTCAGTGTGAGTGTGTGTGTGTGTGTGTGAGAGTGTGTGAGTGTGTGAGTGAGTGAGAACAAGAACTGCGTTCAACATTCAAGAGCGTTTCTTTGAATTGACAATTACACGACTCAGTATGTGCAAAAAAAACAAACAATTCTGACAAATCCACCGTTAGCATGCATAACGTTAAGTTAGCTATATAACCTTGTCTACGTTACATGAACAAGGGAACGATTTAGAAATGGTTACAAAAGACTAGCAATATAATAGCTTCGTTAAATAAATAAAATATCACTTACCAGTGGGCAACGGCCATACATGCCATCTGTCTCAGTTTGTGAATTGAAGAGATCAAATGAGGATCAAAGTTAGTTAAACTAACTAATGCTGTTGGTTTTGCAAGTCCGCTCCAACATGTTAATATTTCCATGACGCGTTGTTAAAAGAGGGAAAATCATCCAATGAAGTCCACTAAAAACACATTACGAGTCTCTTAACATATCGATGGATTATTTAACGTATATTAATGTAAGTTATTATTTTTTTTAAATACTGTAGACATAATAGCAAGTTCAACCAAAGTAGAACAATCACGTTCAAATAATAAACAATTAAACAAACTATTGTGGGCTACAAATAAAAAAAAGGGAAAAATAAAAAAGGGAAAATAAATAATCCATTCAGTGATTACTATTTGAATGCAGAAATTATTTAAATGGTATTAGGAAGTGTGGGTTACTTAGCAACAGAATGCGCTACACACGTCAACATCAGCTGCTTGGGTACAACAGCGCAGACAGCACGGCTGAGCACGTTGTTATGGCGGACAGAAACGCTCTGGAGAAACTCGATGTCGGTGCTTTAAGCTCCGAGCAACAGGAGAAGCTGCATCAGTTCAAGGTATTTAATTTTATGCTGCTGAAATTTATTAACGAGTCTGTCAATTTCATTGCAGATGGATAAAGGTCTACTAACTTGCGTTGATATATAATTTAATAAATAAACTGTATGGGAAATTAGATTTTTGTTAAAGCATAAAAAATGTTCGAAATTAGATTGTAAGTGATTTACCATGTCTTACTCCAGATCAAGACGAGGATAGCTAATGAAAAATATTTAAGATCTCATCCAGAGGTGGAAATGTTACTGAGTGACTTCTTAAGGTTAGTCTTTATGCTCAAGATCAAGATCATACAGCACATTTAACGTTACTTATATTCATCTCTCTCTCTCTCTCTCTCTCTCTCTCTCTCTCTCTCTCTCTCTCTCTCTCTCTCTCTCTCTCTCTCTCTCTCTCTCTCTCTCTCTCTCAGGAATGTGTTTCTGAAAAGGCCTAAAGATATTAGTGAATTTGCAGCAGGTATTTTTTTTTATCTGTCTGTCCTAAGCAGTAATAGCATTACCTACTCTGGTATCTGACACATTTGCACACTTTCTGAAAATGGATGGAAATAGTCTCCTGATAACATTCAGAATGTGTTTTATGTATTAGATTTTCAAAAAAATTGTTGACCTTATATTACAACAGAAATTTATCTTGAGCTATAACCTAATTAAAGACTTAATTACATCTTATTTGATTTTATAATAATGATGATGATGATGAGAATAATAGTCCCTCTCTTCCTCTCTTAGATCATTTCAGTGACCCAGGACTGTCAAAGAAAATTCAGGCCCAAATGAATATCCACAATAAGTGAAAAGTGTGGATTTAGACTTTGGGTTTTTAATAAAAAAATTATAAAATGTGTGCCTGTCATGATCCCTCCGTTTACACATGGTAACTGTGTTTGAAAGCATCTTTGTTGTACCTCTTTCTTATTAGCAACAATTAGCGTGGATGTACCGGTATCAGCTGGAGAGGACAGTCCAGGCTTGTTTGTTAAATGAGTCCACAGGGATGAAAGATGAAATGGACTGCAATGAACGGGTCTTTCTGTTCTTTAAGTATAATCCCAAATCCAGAACATTTTTAACATTTTGTAAAATGCAATAAAAGCACGGATCTGTGATTTGTTCATTCCCTTTAACCTCTATTTAACTGACAAAAGTACAAATAAGAGATTTTCAAAGTTTTTACTGACCAAGTTATGTGTATTTTGTAAATATAAACCAGTTTTGATTTTGATGGCTGCTACACATTAAAAAAAAGTTGGGACAGGGGCATGTTTACAACTGTCATATCACCTTTCCTTTTAATTATAATTTTTAAATGTTTAGGAGTTGAGGATACTAATTGTTGGAAGGTTTGCAAGTTCAATTTTTGCCTAAATCTCACTGATACAAGACAGCTTCTCAACAGTCTGTAGTCGTCTTTATTTGATTTTCCTTTTCATGGTGGGCCCCAAATTTTACTACATAATGTACTGAGATTTCTCAGGGTTCCTTAAATCTTTCACAATATTATGTATGTTAGATGGTGAAATATACTTTATAATCTTGCATTGAGAAATGTTATTAATGATATTTGTATTGTTTGACATTTTCACATGAAATTTGGCACAAAGAGGTGAGCCATGAATCATCTTTGCTTGCAAAGACAGTCTTTGCTGAACCGTCCTTTTATACCCAAACACCATACGCTCCCCTATTACTAATTCACCTGCTAATTGTGGACTGTTTCAAAATTTTTCACTTTTATTTGGCGTCTGTCCCAACTTTTTGGAGTGTGTTGCAGCCATCAAAATAAAAAAAAGTGTTATATTTACAAAATACAATTCATTTGGCCAGTAAAATCTTTTTTTTCTTGTCAGTTAAATAAAGTTTAAAGATAATTAACAAACCACAGATTCTTGATATTTGGCCTGAATTTCTAATTTAACTTAGCAGTCCCACTTGGTCGGTCAGTTTTTTCTTTTTCAGTTTACAGTTTGACTACTCAAGGGTAAAGTATTGTGCAATTGCTATGTTTCTTTTTTTGGATGTAACAAGTCACCAGGGACCTAATAAGTTACTGCTCATTCACATAGAAATATCTAATTGTCCTCTCAATGTACAATTTGACTTTAGTACTGTACATGAAACTCATTAACCCTAAAAACCTATATAATTAAGCAAGAAAGATATGTTCAGTCCACTTCAAATAATAATCACAATTGCTATAAGAGAAGTCTATAACTTCTATGACTATTATGTCTGATTATTTACATATCACAGGCCTGTTTAAAAATAGCGAGATGATGGAAAGTCATATATTGCCCTCACAAATGCAATTTCATCTGTCACACCTGCACATCTAGTCTTCAATATTCTGTGGTGGGAGGGGTTGAGAGGACATGAGAGTGGAAAATCATATTGTAGTGAATCCAGTGTGCACCTGTTCAGCACACTGTCAGCTTCACTTATACTCGTGCCTCAAGATCTCAAGATCATCTCTCACGGTGAGTACCTCCATAAATTGTTAGCCTATAATCTTAAACATCCTGGTTACTAGTTTATTGCATTAGCTTATCAGATACATGTGCATAGCAGATCTATAAGTGCATTTGTTAAAATGTCTACTATTATAGAGATGATTGTAAATTTGTACATTGTAAAAAGACAGGATCTATTGATTGGCTATTTTTACTTGCTCTTAACACCCCTAAAATGACACCAAAATCTATTGGTGTAACCTAATGTTGTCAGTAATGTAGTATATTAAATAATATTTTTGAAATAAATAATATGTTAATTAACATGTTAATTAATAAGTTAATTTACACATTAAGTGCACTTTTATGATATGATATTTGTTTTGTTTTTTACTGTGCAATGTTTTTAAGAATTAAGGAGAATTTATTAGACACAAAAGGAGTAATCTTTGCAAAAGAACATTAATACTGACTGTAAGATAATTCCAACAAATATGGGAAAATGCATGAAAAAATATGTAAATTTAAACGGTTAATTTATTATGAGGCAGACTGAGTAAGAAAATATTTGAGCAAAAGATGTCATATTGTAGCCTACGCTCAGTTCTCCATTGAAAATATTATTTGCAGCAACATAATTCTCTAGGGCCAAAATAAATAAGCTATTCAAATAAAAGGAAACCCAATCATCGTAAAATTGTACTGATTTGCCTTGTCAGCTACGCTGGGTCAGAAGTAAAGGCTGTTTTTCTCTAGCTATATTCCAGTGGGAGTGATCCCACACTCCCACTGGAGTATCCTAGCACTCATCCCAAATCCTCACATGTATACGTTAGAACAATATATACAGTACCTGAGAGTCGGTTGGCATGCCTACAAAAACCATAGTACAAAACACATATACAACAGGGACGCTTTAAAACAGCAGGAGACTGGTATGGTTCTGGTTATTGCGTTGAAATTATTAGGCTACATAATCGCCATTTAATGTACCGTTAATATTTCTTGTGACTTTATCCTATTATTTTGTATTGTATTGTATTGCTATTCAAACATCATGCTTATGTATTACATAAATGATTTTAGTATCTACAGTTAGATTTTTGTTCCTGCATGTTTAAATAATGCAAGCTATGCAAACATTAATAGAAATTGAAATGAAACTGTTTTGCATGCAATCAGATTTGTCTGGATTATCTATGATTCCCCTGTGTCCGATGATGACATTACAGATAATAAAGCTGACACTGATATCTAGTGCAGAAGAGCGTTACTATTGTCTGTGTGCGTTCATTGCAATGTGATGAATTCACTGAAATCTTCTAAATTCATATTGTCTATAGAGCCTCATCTGCAGAAAGAGAACAGGGAACAACGTGATGGGGTTTTATAGAGAGGGTTTGATCCTCTCTCTTCTAGTCCAGTGGGCTACAGGTAAACTAGTTTAATAGAGTTTTGACGCTTTTTGGAGTAACAAACAACAAAACATCATTCATTTCATTATAAACGTTCTGCGTGTGCTATAATTCTTTACAGCAATGTCCCTGGGTGTGATGGCATCAGGCATGCCTGATCGTTACCATTTTCCGAAACTACCCGCAGACTTCAGGGAAATGGCAGAGAAACTGGTAACTCATAACTGGACCACACGATCATTGGTTGCATCTCATATACTGAAAACACTAGGCTATAATAGTGTAAATAGGTGTGTCCTCAACTATACACACTACCAAAACGTTCTAATCCATCCTTTTTATGAACCAAAAATAAAAACAATTAGAATAAAATCTCTGACTGTTTTGTCTCGCTGAGGCTAATTTCATAGCTACACTGTAAAAAGAATACTGTGAAAAATACAGTAACTTGCTGGCAGCAATTAGCTAGTAAGTTGCTGTATTTCATTTCACAGTATTCTTACTGTAAATGTAATCGCAGTAACTTTAAAATTACTGTAAAAAAATTTACAGTAATAATCACAGTACTGTATTTCATAACTACTACTGTAATGGAGATTACTGCATCAATTTTGTGTACTGTAAAATAAAGACACTGTCACAAATACCATTTATTTTCTCACTTTTAATTTCAAAAATTCATAAAATAAAAGTAGTATAGCATAATTTATTTCAATGTTACAATTTTTCTGTGAACAATTAATTTTATCACTTTTCTGAACATACAAAAAACACTTTTCTGAACAAACAAAACAATCAATATTTATAAAAATGTTTGGATAAAATTACAAATGTATAAAAATTTAATGATTTAAAAACAGCAGGATTTCAAACCTATATATTTTCAGAACATATACATTTTTTTCAATAAGTTAACATTTCTCTGTGAACAATTCATTTCAACACTTTTCTGAGCAATCAAAACAATCAACATGTATTTAAATGTTTAGGTAAAATTACAAATCTATAAAAAATAAATGATTTAAAGGGATAGTTAACATTTTTTAATTGTGTCATCATTTACTCACCCTCAACCTGTATGAATTTCTTTCTTCTGCTGAACACAAAGAAAGATATTTTGAAGAATGTTGTTAACCAGACAGTTGATGGGTCCCATTGACTTCCATAGTTGGAAAAAAAATACAGTGGAAGTCAATGGGGTTCATCAACTGTCTGGTTACCGACATTCTTCAAAATATCTTTCTTTGTGTTCAGCAGAAGAAAGAAATTCATAAAGGTTGAGGGTGAGTAAATGATGACACAATTTTCATTTTTGGGTGAACTATCCCTTTAAAAACAGCAGGATTTCAAACCTCATAACTATTATTCTTTTAAAACTTGACCTGGACTGGGGCTGGAGTCTTCTACCCTGTAGAGGAAGAAATTCATTATTAATGTAAAAGTTTAAAAGCAAGACAGATGGGTTGATGACATATACATAAAAGTTTTAAATAAATATTAGTATTTTTATATGCTTTGTTGGTGGTTTGTGGAGTAGCATCCCTGGGGCTGATATTTTTTTATAGCTTGAATAAAGATGTAAAATGTAAATTTATTTTTGTTAACACAAACTGTAACATCTGTAAAAATAACAACCTATTTTTAAAAGATAAAATGTAAATATTCTTATGGAGTTGCAACTCGACTCTTATTAGACAGTATTGGTTTGTCATTTGCCATTACTTTAATATTTAATAACTGTCTACATGAATAATATTATAAATTTGTACATGAATATCCCACATTTATGCCACAATACAGTTAGTGATACAACAGTGAAATGTATGGTAAATGTTTGTGAATGGAAAATTATTCTAACTGGCTGGTGTTGTCACACAATGTTCCTCCTGTTTTTCATGTCAGTGTTGTTGAATGTGTTGTGTTGATGCTGTAAAACTGCATGATATGAAAATGATGCTTGGCAGGCCTAAAGGGATAGTTCACCTCAAAATGAAAATTGTGTCATAATTTACTCACCCTAAAGATGTTTCAAACCTGTATGAATTTCTTTCTTCTGCTGAACACAAAGAAAGATATTTTGAAGAATGACGGTAACCAGACAGTTGATGGGTCCCATTGACTTCCATAGTAGGAAAAAAAATACTGTGGAAGTCAATGGGGTTCATCAACTGTCTGGTTTGAGGTGAACTATTACTTTAAAGCCTCAACCTCCATGTCTCGCATATACATGGACGTCCTGCTGCATGGGAGTGTACTACAATTTCAGTGAGCATATTGGAAGTGTGAAGAGTAGAGATAGGAATTTTGAGTAGTTCAATTCTCTCAAGTTCAAGTCAAGTACTCTAAAAAGCAAATATTTTAGTATTAAAGTGAAGAAAAGAAAATGTAATGTGCATGACATTTAGACTTTAGACTAGCTGTGCTTGCTTTTTTACCTTTTGATGCAAAAAGGACAGCCAGAGCAGAAGTGAAATCACAACGGTCACTCCATTGCATGACAACTCTGCCCTCGATGGAAACCATCCATCTTTTTTGCCCCCAGAATGGACTCTCCTAAAAAATAACAAATAAAAGTTGACATTGCACAGTATTCGATCTGATATGGTTTACTATTTTACATGAGCAAAATTAACTGAAAACAATAGCCCCTACATAACTAAGTTAACTTTTTTTTTATATTGGATCAGTAACAACTAACGTTAGAGGCAGCAAATTTAGCAAGCAAGAGAACAATGAGTGAAATTATCCAAACGGCTACCACGCCAATAACTTTACATTATACTACAGTACATACACAATTTCAAATTATTTTTTATTCAACAAAGCTAACGTTGGGTACTATTTAATCAAATAAATGACGTTATAAATGTAATTTCGCCAGATAAGACAAATACTAAAACAATATATGCTCCCAAAATTCGGAAATGGCACTTCAAATTAGGCTATTAACAATCTAACGTTATAGTTTCTGCAGCTTGAAGGCAATGAAGTTCAGAAAAATCATGAAATTATTAAAAATATGTTTAGTAACGTAGCTTAACAGATAGCTGCTTAACTTACCTCTAACGTTAGCTGCGTTTTCTCGGCCCGCTTAACTTCAAGTCTGATTCCTCAGGCGGCAACAGCAAGCAAGAGAAAAAAACGAGAGATTATTAAACGGCTACCGCGCCAATAAATACAAAAAAAATACACCATTTTAAATTAATGTCATTTCACAGTGCTGACGTTAGTCTCTAATCAAATTAAAGACGTTAAAAATGTAATGTTGCCGGATAAGACAAATCTTAATACAGTACAGCCCATGCCATGCTCCCACAAGTTTGAATAGCATTTCACCAATCTCGTTTCTGGGGGTTTACGTTCAGAAAAATCATGATAAATCACTATGAAAAATATGTTAAGTCTTAGGCCTAACGTACCTCAGCTGCGTTTTCTTTCAGCTCGAGACCGTCGAGAGTCGGCAGGCTTGGCTCACGGCCTCACGCGCAAGTGGTGACAGAAAAAAAAAGTGATCATATTATGTGACGTATCTGCACCAAAAGAGATCACATACACAATTCCGATGTCATTTTTATTTAACAATGCTATCCTTCTATAAACTAATGACGTTATCAAATGTTGCCAGACTAGAAAATATATCGAAATCATGCAGAAATATATATTTGTGGTTATAAAATTATGAAATGCACACACAACATGAGACGAGTTTAGGAAGTGTGCTGCTCATTACTCTTTTCTCTCTCAGTGCACTCTTAAAGAACAAACAGGTGACTTTACAAGAGTAAACTTTGGAAATAAATTATGTTACCTTTCTGAAGTAAAAATTCAGATGAAAGTGGGGAATCTCGTAGCTTTCCTTGGCTGAAAAAAAATCTTCTAGAAATTGCTGTATTGTGATTCACAGGAAAAAAAAAATACTGTAGAATTTACCTGCTGTTGAAAAAAGACCATGATGCTTTGCAGATCTACAGCAACATGCTGTATACAGGTTCTACAGTAAGTATTTGCTCATTTTACAGCAATAATGCTGTGAAAACTACAGACATTTGTTACAGTGTATCATATTATATATCCTTGACGGACACAATTTTTGCACAATTTAACAAAATACAGCTTGATTAGAAAAGATGCACAATAAAATAGTCCCTTCACTGTCACGGTGTGGTAGGCAAGGAGATGAGGATGTGTCCAGCTTGTATTTTTTGTTAACTGAAATAACAAGGGTAAAAACAGGAATCAAACAGGAGGCAAAAAACATAAAGACAAAATTCCAAGAACTGAGGACATTAAATACAAATGTAAATACGTACTTAAACGAGACATTATAGAAACAAACCAGCAACAGGAACCAAGGGAACAAAGGAAACAGGAACTAAACTCAGGGAAATAAGAATATTCACAATAAGAGAAAGAGGAACAAAAAAACAACACAAAACATGACATTCACAAGTGATGCACCTGTATTTCCTTTACGCATCACGTGACTATTTTCTTGATTTAAAAAATATATATAATTTAGATTTTTATAATGGATTTTCTTATTTAAATATTTAATTATGTAATTGTGTCTTATTAAAAAGAACAAATTGCACTTTACTCTTACATTGTTTCATAATTTTAATAATTACATTTCCTTTTATCTTTTGACAGATGATCACATGCTCCATGAAAGGTAAAATATCTGAACGCATACAGCCACATTATCCACTTTCTATAGTTTGAACACATTTAGCCTTACATAATCATGGTATTAAAATGACTTATGTGTTGCACCTGTACTTAATACAATATATTATGTAGAGAGCTATATTACATAAACCATATGCAAATGTAAGTGCACAAGGAAAACGTGTAGGATATGTTTGCATATTTCAGCCGGGGGAAAAAAGTTCCATTCAAGCTATCCCATGTCCTGAATTTTTTTTTTTATCAATCTACTAGACATCATAATCTGCTAAACTTTCATAATAAATCCAATTTGATATTTTGAAGTCAGATTGCAATTATAGTTTCAATATTCAGAACCTGAAAATAAAGAGAGTCAGTCGTAAAGAGAGAGTATCCGTGTTTCTCAGTCATGCATTGGGTCTTTTGTTAAATGATGTGGTTTTGTTTTGTTTTAGGTTACCGTGTGCCTGTAATGAACAATTCACTGGACAGGTAGACTGCCACTGAACTGATGATATATTGCCAGGTGTATATTTGAATACTAATGATCACATTTCATTGCATGGAAAACATATGTTCCCTTTTATCTTTCAGCTCATATACACAGAAACCAAACCAGATGATGGAGAGCCCCATTTCTATGTTTCAAGAGCTCCTCTCCTCACTCCCTCCATCCTTCTCCATCCTTCGCTCCAATCAGTCCAATGACACAGCAGAAGAGCAGCGCCAAGCCTGGGTAGCTCTCACTATTCCAAACACACTCATATGGTTACCTTCTAACTGGGGGCTTTCAATTGACTTATTTTGTTGTTAAAGAGTCAATACAGACTAACACTAACCCAATGCCTAATCCCAGCCCAACAATACAATTTATGGCAATTTTAGAAAATACTCTTTTTGAAACATTCATAGCCGGTTTTTTTCATATTTATGCTTACATACAGAGAGATACAGTAAGTTACTCATATATCTTTATCCTACCTTTATCTTATGTTCTTTCTGATGGGAAATCTACAATAAATGCAGAACATTGCTGAGAAGATGCGGAATTGCACAAACATGGGCCACATGATTGAGCTTATGAGGAACACTACGGTTAGTGCTAAAAAATATATTTCCTTTGGTGGCAAAATTACATTAACATAACTTCTCTACCTTCTATTTGACATTTGCGCTCTCAGGACAGCCCTCGTTGTTTTATGCGGGCATTCATGGCTCCTCTTTCATGGATAGCCATTATGCAGAACGGAACAGACCTCAACAAAGAGGATCTAACACAGCTTTTATGGGTGGCTAAACCTTTCTTAGAAATAATGCCTCCACCTAGCTTTGTTTTGCCAGCCTTTTCACAAAGCTCTCACCTGGGTGAAATGTAAGTTTATTCCTTTTTTATTAAACTCAAGTGACTCAACATATGGAGTACCTTTACCTTATTCTACAATTTTGATGTCAAATCTTGTTTCCCTGTTTGTGTCTGCCATCTCACCTCCCTCATTATGCTCAAGGATGAAGGTGTTTAGCAAGGTGTTCAGCGTTCTTTCTGAGGAACAGAGGAATGTGATTATAGAGTGGGTCAAAGAGAGTGTTGCACAAAATGAATTTAACTGCAGTCTGAAAGCACCTGTGTCAAGCATCCTGCCTTCTAAACCACTGGAAAAAACTTCCATGCGTAAGTTTTGAGTAACCTATAAGCTTTTATCAAAACAAATTTGAATCATTTGTGATGCGATTCGATACGATACATTGGTTAATATAAGACACAAATACTCTATGCACCAATTTTCTTGACTATAATATAGCAAAGAGCCCATCAGTCAAGAAAGTGATATTGATTATGAGCGGACCAGGTCCTGAAGCGAATGACCATCTTGCAAAGAAAGGTAAATTGAAAAGTGGATGGAATAACTGAAAACAAATATTGAATGGAATGACAAAGTGTTGAAGAGGGTAGAGAGGAAACATTGGGAAAGAAAAGATAACAAATACATAGACAGAAAAGCATGTGGTGGGAAAAAAAGAGTTATATGGAGACCTGCAATTATAAACTGAAGAGTGGAAAACACCAAAGATAAACATTACAGATGAAGAGAAGAATATGAAGAGAGAATAATTAACTACATTAAAATTATTATAATAAGTTATTATTTTTAATGTTATTTAATATTATTAAGCTGTATTGTATTGTATTTATTTATTTTACTTTAAGAGTGATTAGCAAGCAATCATTCAACATTTGTCTTTCTGTCTCTTTCCTTTTTCAACCGCAGTCCGGAAATGTCCTCCCGGATTGCTCTGGCTGAATTCTAGGATTTTGCCAATGATGGGGCCTTTCCTATCCCGCTTGCCGTTAGAGGAAGTAAAGACCATCCCTAAAGAACAGGTCTGTGTCTTGACATGCGAAACCAATATCATAACTCTTATTGTTCTATGGTATTTGTGTCTCAGAGCCAGCCATACTAACATAATCTAATTCCAAAACTCGGCAAATTCAAGGACTATGATAATCTTTCTCTTTCTCAGCTATGTGAGTTTTTCAGGACTCCAGATTTCTCTCCATCTTTTCAAGATGTTAGTGGAATACAGCCCGCCCTGGGCCGGACACTTTTTCAACGCTTGAAACAAGAGTGTTCCAGCAGTGAAAATTTCACTCAATACATGGACAGGTTAGGATCTGCTTCTGCATGTGTGTTAAGTCCATGTCTATGGTAAATTATATTGAATTTAACAGAAGTGATACACTGATTCCTCTGGAAGCCTTTGCAGCTCCATGGTAAAAATTAAATGGTTAATAGAAAGTTTAAAATAAGAAATAAAGTCTCATTGTGAGAAATAAAGTTGCAAATTCAAGAGATATAAAGTTGCAATACAGAAAGTCCCATTGTCCCAGTATCATTTTCCCAAGTCCCAAAAAGACATATGAAGTCACAATAACAAAAAATAAAGTTGCATCGTGAGATCTAAAGTCACATTTGTAATAAACATAATCACAATTGTGAGACATAGTCACTAGCCACTTTACACCTTACTAGTACTGGGTTGGACACCCTTTTTCCTTCAGAATCGCCTTAATTCTTCGTAGCATAGGTTCAAGAAAGTGCTGGAAACATTCCTCAGAGACTTTGGTCCATATTGACATGATAGCACATTCTTGATGCGAATCACCCTTTCCACCACTTCCCAAAGGTGCTCTTTTGGATTGAGACATGGTGACTGTGGAGGCCATTTGATATAGTGAACTCATTGACATGTTCAAGAACCCATTTTGAAATAATTTAATAATTTAATTTAATAATCTTTGATGATTTAAGCACTGTGTCATAGCACGTTATCCTGCTGAAAGTAGCCATCAGAAAATGTATACACTGTGGTTATAAAGGAATAGACATGGTCACCAGTAATCATGCCATGTTCAAAGTCACTTAAATCTTGAAGAAGAACATCTTCAAAACATATTCAATCCCGTTTCATCAACTTCTTCCTGTTTTCACAGGTTGGGCTCACTGGCTTGTTTTTATGATGGCACACTGTCTCTGAATCTGAATCTTAGTAGAACACTGCTGTCTCAGATTGATGCCTGTAAAAACTCTGAAATAGACAAGGTCAGAACGGTTACTTTATTGAATCATTGCTGCTCCCAAATATTTGTAGCATAACTGTAATCTTATTGTCATTCCACTCAACCCTCCCTCAGGTGAAGAGACAGTTAGTACAGAACATTCTGGAGAAAGATGAAGGTTCTTCCACTCCTGAGATGCTCCAGTCTCTGGGATCCTCTGTGTCTGTTCTTTCCCTTTCCACGCTTTCCGACCTCAACCCTGAGGACCTGAGCAAGACCCTCAGCAGCTTGAGTCAGGCCAAATGGAGCCCGGCTCAAGCTAAAACTCTGGCTAAGAAACTGTTGGAAGCTTCTAAGGTTTGATTTTCTGATCAGTTTTTTATGAACTCATTTTGTTTCTCGATTTCCCCATTTATTGTGTTCACAAGAATGTTTTATTTTGTAGAATATAAGTGGTGAGAAGCTGCTGTCTCTGGGTTCGATGGTGAGAGGAGTGGCCAGCGACGTCCTCAAAAATGTGAAGGCAAACAATCTGCTGGGAAATGAAGCCCTGAAAACTATGAGTGAGAAGATGTCTTCCCTACAAAGAACAGCATTACTGGAAGCGGTAAGAATAAGATGAGTTTGTTTAGAAAGAGATGGAAAAGACGAGGAGAAAGAAACTCTTATTACGGCTTTTCACACTGCCCTTAACCCCGGGTTATCGTCATTCTAAACACTGCTTTTTATCCCAGGTAAAGCAATATTTTACACTTGTAATTTGGAAGTGGCGGTAGGTTTACCTGGGATTATGAAACCGCAGTGAATATTCAATATAAACTTTAATCATAAAATAAACAAACAACAATACAAAAGTAAAGCGGCATCCCCTCACAGACGACTTCCACCTAAACTAACATAAAGCAAAAACATAAAGTCCTGGCCTGGTCCTCTGTTGTCCTTCACTGTGTCACTCCTCCTTTTATTCTTCCGGACCTCCTCCATGAGATTTGAGACCGGCCATTGGCTCATTGGCAATTGTGCCACCGGCCCCGCTCCGTTCCCACGGCTCTCAGCCTTGCCCTGCTAGCCACACCCGCTTGTCTCGTTCGGAGCGTGTGCATCGCACAGTTCGACGCATGCGCAACACAGCCACGTGCCCGTATGTTACCTCAGACAGTGGGTGTCCTTTCCGAGCGAAATAGAAGGTAGAAATAGAAAATAATTAAAAGACAGTAAAAGTGGAGTGCTGCAGGTCCTGTCACGTGTAAAAATGGCAAGTTGGAGAGATAATGAAGGGTGCCCGGAGTTGAAGGAAGCACCAGCGTCATATAACCGTATAACGCCGGCTTCACACCGCACACGCAAGTTGGCAGGGGAGGGAGGCACGCCCGCCCTTTGTGCATTCACACTGGCATGTCTTGCGCAGCTGAGCCGCGACTCGTGTATTGCAAATACATTGGAGTATCGTCCATTCTGTCACATTTTCCGGTGTTCTCCTCCGACCCCTGTCTGTCTCATGCTTCGATTTATGATGGGCAGCATATATCAAATGCGACGGTGTTTCTCTCTGTTGCAAACACACATGCATATAACATGTTGTAAGTAGTTCACATGATAAATGGAACATTAAAGTTAGTTTAAACAGGCCTTTGAAGTTTGGGCAAAAACACTGCTTGCTGAATTAAAGCCACAGTGCGTTCTGATCAAAACTGACATGATAATCACCAATGTGTCGGACTCAGTAGACAGCCAGTTAGGAAACAACTTCTACGTGATATAACACATTTTCAATACTGTATCCTAAATTGTGGAAAATTAAGCTTTATATCATATGCTGAGGTACATTTCTGGAGTTTTAACGATTAAAAGAAAAAACAACAACAACAACTGTACAGAACCGAAAACCGTGACCCTAAAACCGTGATACGAACCGAACCGTGGGTTTTGTGAACCATGCCACCCCTAGTTTAGAATGACTCAGGGTTAACTATTTTAAGTGTGAAAAGCTCTATTGTTTGAAAATTGCAAGTGACTCGGTTTTGTCAACTCCTCAGTTCCGCCGTGATGTGAATGCATCTGAACTGGTGAAGGGATTGCCAGATTCTCTCCTCTCTTCTCTGTCTCTGTCCACGCTGGAGAAGGCTAACCTCAGCTCTGTGGACCAGCTGCAGGGACGCGGCTGGACTCCTGCTCAAGTACACAAACTAGACAGTGATACAAAAATCCAAATCTATTACAATTCCATTAATTTTTTCTCTATTTTTTCCTTTCTGTAGTCGGCTTTCCTTTTGAAGAAGATTTTGGGTAATGCGATCAACCTTGGCGAATTACGGTGAAACTCTTTATGATTGTAACATAATACTTTTTTTAATCTTAATAATAAAATTTAATCTTTTTTAACATTGGAGAGAGAAAATCTTAAATAAAAAATAACTAAACAAATTATAATAACTAAATGAAAATAGTGCGAAAGAAATGTATATCCCTCTAATGAAACTGGCACACTTACTTTTGATTAGGTCTTATATAAAACATATACTTGAATAATACAATTGAATGTTGCCCACATAAGAAGCAGTATCTTGATCAAGCTCACTGTGCATTCAACAGGAAGCTGGGTCAGGCTGTACAAGGTGTCACCTGTGAAATGATGGAAAAAATCAATCGAACTGATGCTTTGGATATGGCACAGACACTTGACAAATCCTGTGTGTGGCTCTCCAGAGTTCAGGTAAGCATTATATATTCATTCATTCTCCTAATAAACATTATTTAATCAGATCAAATTCTATTTAAAAAAATTAATTTTGTGTTTTTTTTCATTCTCAGATTCGCTGTGCAGCTCAAAAACTCTTTGCAAGTCTGGAGGAACAGAGACCAGGATATTTCAGTGACATCAAAAACACTGAACTCCAGGCCATCCCAGCTCTCCTGCTCATCTATCTACCGTAAGAACAGAACAGTGCTATTTAACATAAATGAAAATTTAGATTCTTACTAATTATTCAATTTATATTAAGTTTAATTCATATGCTAAGACAGGCGGGATATGCTTTTTCTTTCATTTTCCTCTCACACGTATCCACACTGTCATGACACGTTCAGAGTGGAGAAAATTCAAAACTTGTCAGATGCTGTGTGTCCTGCTTTCATGGAGAAGATGAAGCAAGTGAACCTGTCGTCTCTGCCAAACAGTTCTCCAGCACGCTACGCACTAACCAGAAGAGCCATCGGCTGCTTGGTAATACGCGCACATGCTTTTTTTCTCATGTCTAAAAACCTCACACGTTGCTGTTTGCAACCCATATCGTTGCTGTAATCTGACACAAAACAGTAAAACAAAGAAAAACAGGATATTCAACAAGGAAAAATGTGGGGTGGGACTTATCCATCATGAGTTGATTAATGCAGTCAGACTAATAAAAGTTTAGTTTAAAAAAACTATACCAAAGACTAAGGGGCCGTTCACACAGAATGCGTTTTGCATTCCACTTCACAAGCTTTTCATGGATTCAAGCAACAACAAATAAAACATTCTTCTGACTAAAAACAATTATAATAAGTTTATGACACCAACATTTTAGAGACCAGTGAAATTTCTCAATTCTCAATTCCAATACCAAAGCAAAAACTATCCTGATTAATATAAAGTTCAAATGTTATTAAAGGCAAGTAAACTGTCCTATATAAAATAAAATGATCACATTACAAGTAAATATAACAGAACAAAGATACAAATGAAATAAGCAGTTAACTTTTATTTTTTTCAGGTAGATCTTACAGCCTATTTAGGTATACAGAAACTGAATAATCAAATGTAAGTAAGTCTTGTATATACTGAATGTGTATAAATGCATACAAGTAAATCTTTTGATGCTGCAAAAGTGGCGAACACACCAATCAAAGATGTCCATCCGTCACGTGTTTACGTGGAAAAACAATGAAAAAGCAGCGCAGTAGAATGCAAAACATATTCTTAAACAGCCCCGGCCTAATTAGTTATTTGTCTATTTTTTTAGCATTATCCAGTTGTCAGTTAAGACCATGACATCAGCGTCAAAAGATATTCCTGACAGGAACTACTGCAGGCACTCTAATCTGTCTCCTGTATCTGTGCAGACGGGGAACGTGTCTGTTCTGTCTGCAGCAGATGTTTTGACTTTAGGCCCTCTGGTGTGTGAGTTAGACCCAGCCTGGATCTCCTCTCTGAACCCCGCGGCTCTGAACTCCACCCTGCAGGCTCTCGCATCCTGTCAGTATATCCAACAGCAACACAGAGAGAATCTGTTCAGACTGCTTACGGGCACATACGGGTAACAGCATCACACAACCCACAATCACACACATAACCTCAGACCTCAGATCCCACATCACTGCTTTTCCTTTTTTTTCAGTGTTAAAGACACTATGCCTGCTGTGGCTTTAAGAAACGAGCATTTTAAACATTTGAAAATATATATATTTATGCAGGCGCAGCTGTTAAAACCTGTGTTAATAATATATTTGTCGTTGATTTGACCAAGGGACCCTGCTTACTGGTCAGAGGAAGACATTAGGGCACTTGGTCCTCTTCTGTTACTTAATGACACTGCTGTTGAAAAGCTGCCATCCAAAGTAAGAATCTCATTTATTTATTTCACAGGTGATTTATTTATTTAATACATATATTGTTTCCTTAATTGTATTTTGAATGGCACTTTTAGTCCTCCATACCATAACAGATGCATTATTTATAACTGATAGATATTATTTTTCTCCACAATCTTACAAAATAATATTTACCAATCTATCCCTCTGTCCTGCTCTTCTGTCTTGCAGAGCTGGCTGAAGTCATATCTGTCAGACCTGATGGAGAGTTTGCCCAGTCAGCCTGCAGTTCCTCCTCCAAAGGAATTCCGCTCTTGGCTTGATCTCTCTGCACTTCGCCGCAAACTTTTTCAGCTCAAAACGAGTAGCACATTACAAAGTCGTAGGAAGCGTGAAGGTATGTGTGCCAGAAAGTGCATAATATGGTAGACAAATATTATTGGTCACACTTTATATTAGAGTCCAATTCTCAATATTTTGAACTAAAACTTTTGCCTTAGTAAACTACTAATTACATCTTATTAGTTAGTAAGGTAGTTGTTGTTGGTATTGGGTAGGATTAAGGTATGTAGAATATGGCCAGGCAGAATAAGGCATTAATATGTGCTTTATAATTACTAATAAACAGTCAATATCCTAGTAATATGCATGCTAATAAGCAATTGTTGATGGTGAGAATTGGACCCTAAACTAAAGTGTTACCACAATATCTCTGTGAAACCAGACAGTTAATGATATATGTTCTTATTGTTCTCAGAGAACAACCAATAGTGGAAATATTAATTAACTTGCTATCTTCTATTTCTATTTTCACAGAAGTGTCTATTCTAGAACCTACACTCAGTTCTATTGAGGACCTTAAACGGGGAATGTATACTGGACTCCGGCCCAGTTCAGTAGAATGAGCGTACAGACTTTCAAAGATGCCGTGCCAACATTAGGAGAGATAAACAACTACAGCACAGAACAACTGGCTGCACTCAGAGCAAAAACTGTGGAGGTACACACACACACA
This sequence comes from Gobiocypris rarus, assembly GCA_023029165.1. Taxonomy (NCBI): domain Eukaryota; kingdom Metazoa; phylum Chordata; class Actinopteri; order Cypriniformes; family Gobionidae; genus Gobiocypris; species Gobiocypris rarus. The sequence goes on along the minus strand of CM040926.1, from coordinate 21,332,007 downwards.
CACACACATTACACAAATATTACATTCTAATATATGCAGAACAGAGTCTAAAACATGTACATCTTGAATGCAGTGGTCAAAGACAATGTCTATTGTTTATGGCAGGCATGGGGTAGTGTGTCCTTGTTGAATGAGTCCCAGATTACTCAGCTAGGCTGCATCTCCCAGAGTTTTAGTGCGGAAGAGCTGGGAAACCTCAGCATCGCCTCACTGGACACTTTGGAAATACTGACCGCCTGCAACTTTGCCCAGGCACAGGTAATACAACCAAGCACACATTCAAACAACAAATAGCATCTAGAAATTATATATGAAATACGGTTCACACTGCCATTTAAAAGTTAGTACGTAAGGAATGAATACTTTTTATTAAGCGAGAACGCTTTAAACTTATCAATAAAGACATTTTTAATTCTGATTTTTGATCACGTGACACTAAAGACTGAAGTAATGATGCTGAAAATCCAGCTTTGCCATCACAGGTACAATTTAAATACATTAAAAAAGAGACCATTATTTTTAAATGTAATAATATTTCACAACATTACTGTTTTTACTGCATTTTTCATCAAATAAATGCAGCCTTGAGACACTTCTTTCAAAAGAACTGAAAAAATCTTACCAAACTCTAAACATTTGAATGGTAGAGTATTTATTTATTGCCATTTAGCATAGATTAAATGCATGAAAAAAAAAGCACAGCAGAAAAACAAACATAAATCATAAAAGTGATGGATTCTGCAGAGGACAGCAGTCTGGCAAGCCTTTGAAAGGGTGACTGGAGTCAGCGTGGCTGGACTAGGACGTCTGGAGATGGTGGGACTGGGACAGTTTATTTGTGGTCTACAACCTGCCCAGGTTGATCAGCTCAATTCCACCAGCTTCAGGTACTTGCACATTTGTGATATTATTTTCATTTTCAAGTATGTTTATGTACAAAGCAGCACAACAAATCTACTGCTGTTAAGCAAATACTGTGCACAAACCTGGTCATTGTGATGTCCTGTGATATGTGTCTTTACCAGGGAGGCCGTAGAGGCGGTGGGCCGTGCTTCTTGTCTCCTGAACGTCAGAGAGCGTCTTAAGGAAAAGGCAGCGGCTGCATTTGGAAAGCCAGAAACTTGGACTGAAGCTCAAGTTAGTGTACTGGGCAACATCATTGGTAAGGAAAACTACTTTAAGTTTAATATGTAACAATGTAACTAGTTTATGTTTAAAATGTGAGAACTGCCTTTATCATTGAATCTCTCTCTAGCTGGTCTTAGCACCGTTGAGCTGGGACGTCTAGATTCAACTGTCTTGCCATTCATTCAGCCATCCGCCATCCCTCTCATACCCTCGGATCGCTTAGCTGTGAGTTTTCTCGCTTTTTTGCAAACGTATCTTTTATTTAGTTCCTGGTTCAGTTATTATCATATATCTTCTGTTGCATCAGTTCTTAAATGTGCAGTAATTGATTTCACAGAAACACTGTTGCAAGTGAGCACCACAACACACTTGTAGCCAATCAGCAGTAAGGGGGCATATACACTCATAAACAGAATCTAGTTGATGTTTACACTTGGTGTAAATAGCATCTATCACTATTTGCACTTAGTGCGAATAGCAATTATCGCTAAGAAATTATGCTATTTTCAGTGAGTGTAAATAGAATCTAGTTGCTAAAATATGGCTACTACTTCCTGTGAGATTCTGAAGTGTGCATACGATGCATTACTATCCCATGAGGCCACGGGAGATGATTTGTGAATGGCAGTGAAGCGATGCTTCTGCCGCTGATAGGTCAAATGATAATGGCAACATGGCAAATGTACTTGCGTTCGGATTACATTCATCATACACACATTCATACCATATAGCATATACAACATACTTTTTAATAAGTACCTACTCAAGAGAGTGTGTGATTTTAGACGCAGCCATTAAAATTACCCCTAACAGACTTGTGTAAGGGCTCTTTGTGAATGGATTCAGGTGTTTACTTTCATTTGGAAAGCGAACGCCCATTACAAATGGCGTCCCCTTTCCTGAAGTGCCCTTCAAGTATGCAAAAAGCAGCTTGAAATTCACCCAAAGAAGTTATTGTTATAATTTGTGTTTAGGCACTGTCGGTCAGCCAGTTGAAGGCTTTGGGTCCTGATAATGCTGCAATGGTCACAGAGGCTCAGCGCGCAGGGCTGAGAGCCGATCAAAAGCTGCACTGGATGAAGCCGTGGGACTGAAAGCTGCACGTGCTGAACTGCCCACTGTAAACTCCAGCACGAGCCCCTCTGGATTAGTCCCACTGCCACTAAAAGCAGGCGAGTGACAGGAGAAGGTTGAGGAAACCTGTTTGAAAAACCAACATAATCTCACAGTAATTTAAAACTATTTTACATTTTCCTTAATTGGTGGCAAATTGTATGATCTCACTCTGAGATCGGTTTAAACCCCAATGACGGGGTAAGTTTAGGGGTGGTGTTAGAGGTGGTCCTTCTTTTAAAAATCTTACATTTATGTATGATTCAAATCATACAATTTAATTGTACAAATTGATTTTCCTGTGAGATTGGGTTGGAAAAACCCTGAATTGTCCAGAATATACACATTTAATTTCAACGTGAAAAATGAAGGCCTGGTTTCACAGGCAGGTCTTAGATTCATGCAGGATTAGGCCTTAGTTCAATTAGTAAGTAGATTTTATAAACGTACCTTAGAAATAAAAAATACTGGTGTGCATCTTGAGACAAAACAATGGCACATATTTTAATACATATCAGTGCAAGTTGCTTTCAGTTTAAACAGCAAAAACATGCATTTTAGTCTGGGACTAGACCTAAGCCTTGTCTGTGAAACCAGAGGGGTAAATCTTCTCCGTAATGATTAGATATGTTTCTCTTCCTCCTCCAGGCGCAGCAGTAGAGAGCATGACAGGATGCGCCCTCCTCATTCAGGCCATCGTGCTGATGTTACTTAGATACATTCTCTAAGAAGAAGGGTCAAAGGTCACAGGGTGAGATGTGTCAGATGGTAGATTCACATGTTGATGTATGATCATGTAAACCAGTAGATTAGTCTTTGGCCATTTAAGAATCGCTATATTTCAAAATTCTTTTTTTAAAACGTAGTCATTGTTTGCTCATTTTAACTTTAAACTTAAGCCAAAGATAGTATGGTAAGTCAGGGGTTTGATCAGACTGGGGTCTATCCTATTAAATGTATTTTAGAGAGAAACTATATTTAATAATACTGCCCTTTTGATCTTTTCAAATGCAGATTCATTATTATTCTATGAGAGATATTAAATACTGTGCACAGTTCAATAAAAAATACATTCCAGTTAAATGTTTGTATTAGAGGTTATTCTTTGTTAATAAATCATAATTTGACTTTCACACCCTTATGTGGTGGAACAGACTCACTGGTTTGCTTCTGATGACCTCAAGTTCATGCCATTCTTTCCTTCACGTGCAAAAGCCACAAAATTGTTTTACCTTCTTTGTCTACTGTTGTCAGCTAAAAGAGAAGTTATGGAAATTATTCAAAATGGCTTGTACGCCTCATTCATCATCAAAGAGTTTAAGCTGAAATGGAAACATATTTGGTCTCCCAAACTCCCAGATCCCTTGCAAATATCAGGAATTGCAAAATACATTACCATTCAGTTTGGTGTCAGTAAAGTTTTTTGGATTTATTTTTTTATGGATACTTTTATTCAGCAAGTGCACATTAAATCAATAACCACAGTAAAGGAAATAATGTCTGTAAAGACTTTTACATTTTTACAAAAAAACTTTTCAAATAAATGCTGTTCTTTTGAACTTTTTATTATTAATTCCACACAAATATTAAGCAGCATATCTTTCATCATATATTTTCAACACTGATATTAATACGAAATGTTTTTGAGCACTAAATCAATGTGACACTGAAGACTGAAGTAATGATGCTGAAAATGCAGCTTTGCGTCACAGGAATAAAGTACATTTTAAACGTTACCAACATTTCCAGTCAGGTAAGGAAGATTTGGGCCTTTAATGTAGGTTAATGGAAAAGCAGCCATATATATCACCCTGTAGCCCAAGACTGGTTTCCCACTGAAGCGAAGCAGGGTTGAGCCTGGTCAGTACCTGGATGGGAGACCAACTGGGAAAACCATGTAGCTGCTGGCAGAGGTGTTAGTGAGGCCAGTGGGGGGTGCTCACCCTGTGGTCTGTGTGGGTCCTAACACCCCAGTATAGTGATGGGGACTCTGTACTGTAACTAGCACCGTCCTTCGGTCCTGACTCTCTGTGGTCATTAAAAATCCCATGGCACTTCTCGTAAAGAGTAGGGGTGTAACCCCAGTGTCCAACCCCAAATTCCCTCCATTGGCCCTGACTAATCATGGCCTCCTAATAATCCCTTTCCACTGAATTGGCTCTATCACCCTCTCTCCTCTCCACCAATAGCTGCTGCGTGGTGAGTGCACTGTGCCGTGGCATCATCCAAGTGAATGCTGCACTGGTGGTGGTTTGAGGAAAGACCCCTAACATGAGTGTAAACCGCTTCGGGTGTACAGTAGTACATTTGAAAGCACTGTATAAATGCCTCATTCATTCATTCATTTATTCATTCATTCAAAAGTAAATGAGATTTCAATAAATCCTTTTGAATATTTCAGATAATCAGATTTATCGCTCCGGTATCTGGGCTAAAATGTTTATCTGAAAAAAAGGATTACAGTAAATAGTTTCCAAATGAAATAAATTATAGTTCCCTTTCAGGTGGTCATGTTTTACGTAACGGCTACGTTCCCTCCTTCAGGGAACGAGGTTACATACGTAACAGAGACGTTTTATCAGTTAAGATGAGTTTAAAGTATTACAGGACATCGAGGAATGATTTAGCCATTACAATGTTTATTTGTCTTAACACAATCGATATGAAACAGCCAAAAAAAAAAAAAAAAGAGAGAATATGCAGGAGGTTACAGTACAACAAAGCTCTGTTAATTATCTTTTAAAGGAAAACCAGAAGACATAATGTGTAAGGCACCAATAAAACATAAGTCCAGCACAAACAAATAAAAATATAACTTTTTTTAACTATCACACACACAACAAATTCCTCTCAGTGAGGAAATGATCATCGGAGGCCTTTAAGTGTAATCTTGTCTTAAAGAATCTTAAGACAAAATGAAGAAGGCACTTATTTCGTTCTCATTCTAAAGATCAGCAACTATTCAGCAAGTTTCCTGATTTGAATCTATGGAAACAAATAGAAGAAACAGACATTAAACATACAAAATAATGATTCAAGCACAAAGGACTCACCTGATTCGGGATCATTTGGCTGTGCTAAACCGTTAGTAATTACAGTATTTAATTTATAGTAAGCTGCATTTTGCATTAGAGAAAATGGACTGTATTTTTTTCGTTTGCACAATGGAATCAGTAGGCACAGAATATAGCAGGACTGGTAAACAAGTGCATGACCCTTTGAATATGTTCAAAGACATGACCCTCAGTGTCTTGCCCTTCTCCCAACCTCTCAGATCAATTAAGAGCTTGCTGCGATCACTTTATAGGTTGATCAAACCTAAATCGCTCTACAGCATTACTTGACATTGATTTTACAGAACCGCTCTAGTAGAGTTACTACGTTATTACAAACATGATTTGCCCCAACACATTGTATTTCTCTAGTTTGTAAATGTGGAGTGTTAAAAGCCTGCGACAAACCTAAACGTTAATAATCTGCAGACTCTCAATTACATTGCCCACTAATACATACCACACACTTTCTGCTGAATCTCGCTGCTCACATTTCACCCCGATCAAAATCGAAGAAAAAAAAAATTATATTATAAGAAATTATATGTTGCATAAAGAAAATTAAATCTACTTGAATTAAATACGTTTTCATAACAATCAAGCACATTTTCTTGCCAAAATCGTGCATCGGGACATTTTACTTTTGAGGGGTTTTTTTTATTTTTATTTTCATCACTGCAAAATATTGTGATGCTGTGATTAAATCAGCATAAATAAAAGACTATAAATTATATAAATAAAAATAAAAAACACATTTAATAGATATTTTTTACTTTTTTATTACATTAATTAGAATTGGTGCGCTTCATTAAAAATACAATGGTCACAAAATAAAATATAATATAATGAAAAAAAATCTTTAAATTAGGCTTCGTTTTCTTCAAGTAAAATATAATTTCTTATTTTTTTGTTTTTGATTTTGGGGCGGCATGTGACGGACATGTCCTTGCCAGGTTTCATGATTTTCACCCTCATGTTAATTTCTCACTGTTTCTCTATGCTGGCTTGTCTGTTTTGTATGCGGTGATGAAGGCCATGCCGTGAGTTCTGAAGTGTGTGTTAAGATCAGCAGGTTTGCTAAAGTAACGCCCACACACCTTACAGGTGTGCTTACCTTCCCCGTCCTCTACCTGCGTCCCCCCTACACTCGACGGTGACCCCGGGGACCCTGCTGCAACTGCAGAGTCAGAGGTCACATGTCCAGAAGTTAAACCAGTGACAGGAGACGCCTCTGTGCGATCGGAGGGGGAATCACGCACGCGATGGCTGATGAAGAGATGTCTGCTGAGGGAGGAGGCGGATGCGAAACACGCCCCACACTGCTGACACTGAAAGGTGCTGCCGCCGTCGCGGTGACAGACAATATGCTGGAGAAATTCCTCCCTGTCCTCTGTGGTAAAACCACACGGCATGCAGCGAAATCCCGAGGCTTCCTCCTGCTCTAGAGCTCTTTTGCCATGCCTGGTCAGCCTGCTCTCAGCCAATTGGCTTTCTGCTTCAACTGAGGTCCCGCCCAACGTAGCACCATCATGCTCCGATGAGCTGTCAGCTGCATCCGTGATTTGAGGAACAGCCTAAGAGTAAGAAAGAAAAAAAAAGACAGTGACTTGTAGGGTCAAACCCACAGGAAGTCATTCACTTTCTATGAGCTCTACAGCTTGTCAAGAGTAACTATTATGATAACAATATTATCGTCCACACCACAATATTATCGAATCCCAATAATGTTATGTTTATTATATGCTCGCGCTGCAGTTATATCATATACTACTATAAATGCTCAAGCTCATACAAATGCTACCGCTATTAATACTCAGGTGGATTCTGATTGGCTGTCAAAACCAACAATATTGTTTCTCCATTTTCAATATAGTTGTGATGTGGACTTTCCTATTCTTTTAACTTTAAAATAATTTTTAAAACCATATCTTCATAGCTATCATCATTGGTGTGAACGAGCCTTTAGTGTTAACAGTGTCCAGAGACTTGATCAATCTGTGCAACTTTATGCAAATGAACACCAACACAATGAGGAGACTATCATATATCTCATTTGTGATCAGATTATCAAAGGCTACGGTCAGTTGCATAATTCACCAATAACATTACGGCATCTAGCAGTAGGAACGCCTACTAGAAACAAATGTTACAGTGACCCTCAGCAAACAAAATCACTTCCAGGTGGTCATGGCTTTGGACATGTCCACCTGACTGGAGTGTTTTTGAGCACTTACCTTACTTTGTTTGGCTGTTCGACGGTTTCCTCCATGCTGAGCTTCAATATGTTTCTCAAGAATAAGCTTACTGCTGAAACTCCTCTTCCCACCTGTACAATGTCTTCACAACAAGAGACAACAGTAAATAACTTCTAAAGGATCTCAAAGAAATGAGTGTTAAACGCCATGTTTATTTATACCTAGATAAAATACAATAGTAAAATAAATAAAAGAGAAACGCTGTTTAAAATGTTTGCAAATGGCACTTGATATTTCATATTTTGTTTTACATGCAATTCATTGACATTCATCCATAAGTGTCTAAATACTTCATGGGGCTACCGTACATCCGTCTTATACTTACTGGCAATAAAAAGCTCTTTTGATGCCTTTGTGTTTGACACGAATGTGACGTCTTAAACTTGAGGATGATGAGAAGGAGCCTTCACAAAGAGTGCATGGAAACTTCTTCAGTTCCTTCAAATGAAAATGTCAACAGCACGAAAAGTCAATGTGTTTTTATACACCATTTATACAGTCATTATAGTTAGATTACATAATTGGTTCAGATAAATCAGATGGAAAAAAAAAAAACACTAAATCAAACATGTTTTTATGGCTTTAAAAAAAGTACTATTGTAAATTTGCTTACTTAAATGTTACCCTAATATTTTTTGTGCATTATTTATTCATCAAAAAAATATTTAATGATCTATTTTAATATATTTTAAAACACAATTCATGTCAAAGCTTGAATACTTCAGCATCAATACTTCAGTGTCACATGACTCTTTAGAAACCAATCTAATATGCTGATTTGATGAAAAAAAAACATGCTGCTTAGTATTTTTGTGTAAACAGTGAATCTTTTTAAGTTGATGAATAGAAAGTTCAAAAGAACAGTATTTACTTCAAGTAGATGTTTTTGTCTTTATTGTCAAAAAAGTTTAACTATTAATGCATCTTTACTGAATAAAAGTATTAACTTCGTTCCCCAAAGAAAGTTTACAGATCCAAACCTTTGAATGGTAGTGTATAAAATATGTTTTTTTTTTTTTTTACATTTTTGACAATGCACCAAAATGTATTCAGACACCTGAAATGTAATGTAATGGATTACAATCAACCAATCAGCTGTTTTAAGATGATTTAAGTACATGATTAGATAATACCAACTACCATGCAATGCTTAATTTTGTTCAGTCTGTGGTGTAAAAGGTTGCATTAGCAGTTAAAGAAAAAACACAAGCAAAACATCATTAGGTCAAAGTGTCTGAATCATTTTAATCCTAAATTTGTATCCGTTTTACTGTTAGTCCGCTGTATGAAGAATTTATGGATATAATATGTCACAGTTTACTTTATTTTGCTATCCTCACTTACATAAATGAACTATAGTGTCCTGTAAAAAATATAAAAAATGATATCTGGTGTCTGAATAATTTTTGGTTTGACTAAGTAATCTGAACTTCTTTCTTTACATCCTTATTGTTGCTTCCTGCTTGATGACATCCTGACCTTGCCATGCTGCTCAGACATATGGGTAATGTAGCTCTCTTTCTCTTTGTAGCGCGTCTGGCACTGTGAGCAGCTCCAGCTCTGGATATGTGGGGCATCGGAGTTCCCATCCTCTTTTGCCACTCTTCCTCTGTCTTCCTCCTTTCCCCACTCGTCCCCATCAGAGCTATCCATCTTTACCAAGTTCTGTGCTGATGTGTCATAAATGTCCCTGTGAGAGTCCTAGAAACACATTATGTTCAAACATTTACAATGTTTATCGATAAATGGAGCTCAATTTTGTCTCTGAACAAAACCAACCTTAACATGCTCAAGGAGGGAACCTCTCTGTGTGAAGAGCTTGTTACACTCGGGACATTTAAAGACGTGCATCTTCTGCTTAGTTAGGTGCGTGTCAAAATGGACATTGAGCAATGCCTTCTGGGTAAAAACAGTCCGACACATCACGCATTTATAGATTTCCCTGTCACAAAAAAATTATGGTTACTAAGACCTCAAAATTACATTTACATTACAAAACATTCAGTCACCATGAAATCAAAATGGAACATTAATGTTTTGACAGAATGTTGCAGTGTTTATTATAAAGGACGCATGTCTCATCAGAAGCCAATACACTCGGATATACACAAAAAAAGTTCGGATTTAAATAAGAAAATGCTTAAGAATCTATGATTGGATCATTATTGCAGTGATAATTGTTTCTGGCATGTTATACTGCATGTTTGGCAACAGTTCTTCTAACCCTAATTGATGGAGTGTGTACCTTTTAATTTCTTAAAAAACCATGTAGGAAGACACATCATGGCCATGTTCCAGGATGACAATGTCAAGATTCATCAGGCTCAAATTGTGAAAGAATGTTTGGGAGGGAGCATGAAGAATCACACATGAATTGGCACCTCTGAGTCCAGACTTAAAATTCATTGAAAGTCTTTGGGATGTGCTGGAGTAGACTTTAAGGTAGGGACACACCAAACCGACAGTGAAGACGGTTAAAAAAACAACTGTGTTGTCGCCTCGCTTTGCCTGCATCAGGGAAAAACAGCACCTGAACACACTTAAAGAACTACAGATGACTGTCAACTGCATTCTGTGCCTGCGTGTAAAAGAGATAAACTGTCTATTTAAGCAGATATATATTCATCTATATTCGTCATTCAAAATGGAACGCAAGCACTGCTTTGTTTATGGTTTGTATACCTGCAGTCTTAGTTAAGACTGCAGGTATACAAACCATAAACAAAGCAGTGCTTGCTTTCCATTTTGAATATCAATCACGCTGATCACGTTCACATTTTGGTCTTATTAGGCTGAACATAGAGTTATCTTCTCTCTCTCTCTCACAGATTGTCCAAGCCATGTTGAATCGGCCACTAAAAAAAACGACCGACTAGAGCCAACACACCGAAAAAGTCAGATGACGCTCAAAAACAGCCTGTGGGGTGTCGGCTTGGTGTGTCCCTGGCTTTATAGAGTGCTTGACACTTGCATTGTCAATTCAAGAGCTTGACCAAAAATGTATGCAGATCTTGATGGAAATAAATGTTGTGATGCTATTACCACCAAGAGGTGCATTGATTTTTGGTTAGAAGAACTGTAGCCAAACATACAACATGCTTGAAACATAATAATAGGGTTGGGCGATGTCCCCTAAATTGGCAGTTGACGATGTTTACAGTAAAACATCGGGATGGATGATGATATTGTCGTTTTTTTAATTTTATAAAAATATATAATTTACTATGTCTGTATTTTAATATTTTCTATTTCGTTATTTTACTAACCCAAATAAGGACTCACCCGCGCTAGATTGCATGTGAGGGGAAACAAAGTAAAGAGTTGTGCACTTTTAATTTTTTTATAGCCTACATCCTTACATAAATACTATTTTCTATGTAAAACTATAATGTTATTATCCCAGTGTTTTGTATGTGAATGCTGTTTTACGTGAATATATTACCACAGGAGTGAAGCACAAAGCTTTGTTTAAAAGGGAAATAAATTTGCAGTTACATCGCAACCATGAAAACATATGGATTCATGCCGAACGAGAGAGGGAGGCTGAGCCCAATTTAAGATTTGCCAGCTTTTCAAATAAGTTTGTACCCGATTTTCCGATTTCCGTGAACTTTAAAAATAGGCATAACCAAAAGGCTAACAGTTAGTCCATTTTATCCCACTGGACATCTCGTTTCTTTTCCCAAATCTTCACTCACGTCGCACTCATTTTCGCAGGTAATTGTAAACGTTTCTTCCTTTCGTTTGCTTATAATTAAGTCTATTATAGCCTACCCATTCACATGCTTTACTGTGGTGAAGTAGAAAAAAACAACGTAGGACGAATACCTTTTTACTTCAAATTGTATTTAACACAGTTTGTTCTTATTAGACTTGGCGCGTCAAGTGTATTTGAATAGCGCAATTCACACACACAATTTTACTTTCGTTTTCTCTGGCAGTGCATAATCAAACAGCCTAAATGTCTTGACCCTGTGGAAGATAAAATTTGCTCTTCAGATGTTTTACAACAAGTGTTGCTTTGCAACATCAAGAGAACACATGAAGGCGATGATATTCGAGAAGGTGTCTATCCAGCTTGTGTCCCACATTCATCTCAAAGCGCAGAGCGGCATATGACGCATCTTTGCGATGAAATATAACAAATATTTTTTTAAACTAATATTTAATTGTCTTATTATATATATATATATATATATATATATATATATATATATATATATATATATATATATATATATGAATATATATATATATATATATATATATATATATATAGTTATTATTACAGAGAAATCCCTGCAAAGTTTTATTATCAAAGTTTAGTATTAGTGTGTGGCATCACGATGGTGGCGCTCCATCGTGACGTCGGTCAGCCATCACGATGGACGATGATATCGTCCATCGGCACAACCCTACATAATAATCACTGCTACTGATCCAATCATAGACTCAAGCATTTGCCTAAATATTCCTTTTTTCTGCCAGATTTTTATAATTTATATTTATATATATATATATATTATCCCCTTAAATAGCTTTAATTTAATTTGTAGTTTAGTTAATAACTACTTTATAGTATAAGCTGCAATTTCAAAGTAGTTATCCCAAAACTGGCGCACACACACACACACACACAAACACATTGTTTACACTTACTTGGACTGTCTAGCCGTCTCAGGGAGTTCAGGATGCTGGGAGGTACAGTGGGATTCAGCACCAGAGGATGATTTGAAAGCCATGGGGCAGGAGGGGCATTTGTGGAAGACCTCACAGTGAGCCGTCTGCATGTGAGTCTTCACAGCGGTCAGACTGTTCACTCCTCCAAACACTAAATGACAACAGGCACATCTGCAGAAAAGAGGAAATGGCTCATTATAACAATGGATAAAACAAGGGATTTACTATATATAGTACTAGTATGTGTGGATACCTATATCCAAGGCGACGTGAGTAGTGCAGACAGGTTTGATTCAGGTGGGTGTTGAGATCATGAACCTGACAGATGACACCACATTCAGGGCAAACCAGTGGAGGGAGCTGCTGATGTAACCGGCGGTGAGCTGCAGCACTGCATGAGTTCCACAGTGGCATTGGAGGAGAACACTGCATACAACACTAGAGAGAAATCAAAAATGTAATCATTTCGTAAATAATAATATTTATTGTTATTCATATTGAAAGCATTTACTATTTAATCATTATTATTATTTAATAAATAATAATATTATATTTCAGATACTATAAATTAATAGCACTTTTATTAAATAATATATTTTTCTGAAGTATGCAAGATATGTTATTAAAAATAAAATGTATAATTTTTTGTGAAAGGGTTAAAGGATTAGTTCACCAAAAAATGAAAATTCTGTCATTAATTACTCTTCGTTCATCTTCGGAACACAAATATTTTTGATGAAATCTGAGAGCTTTCTGACCCTCCATAGACTGCAACGTTATTACCACTTTTAAGGCCCAATAAGGTAGAAAAAAAAACCGAGCCTAGAAAAAAAAACACAGAACCACCCCTTTAATGTTATGAAGCGACGAGAATACTTTTTGTGCAAAAAAAAAAAAAAAGTTTATTCAACAATTTCTTTTTTGTCAGTATCCTACACTGTTCATGTTGTAAACAGTGCTGCGCTTCCAGGTTCTACGTCTGAACACTGGCTCATTATTGGCTGACGTGGTTCACGTGAGCACTCGTGTGATGCTGACACAGAAGCCGGCCAATATAGTTGCTTCATAACATTGTCCGTAACTTTGTGTTCAAGATTTACAAAAAATATATAATGAGAATGTACAACATGAATCCATTTTCTAAACGGTGTGTTTGTCTTACCCTGAATCATTATGGTACACTTATAAGTGTTTATATTGGGATTATTTCAGACCGGTCTGGTAGGAACCTCTGCGGAGGAGCACAGTCCCTGCGTGACTCGCCATAGACATAAACAGAGAGAAGTAGATCCGGCTGCAAATGTTCTTCCGCAAGACACATGCAGTTCTGTTTATTAACCGCTAGAGCGCAAAACATTACAGACTGCAGCTTTAAGGTTGAACCACTGGAGTCAGAGGGACATTTTTAACTATGTCTTTACTACATTCCAGGGCCTTGAAAATGGTAATAACGTTGCAGTCTATGGAGGGTCAGAAAGCTCTTGGATTTCATCAAAAATATCTTAATTTGTGTTCGAAGATGAACGAAGATCTTACAGGTTTGGAACAACATGAGGGTGAGTAATTAATGACAGAATTTTTGGTTGAACTAACCCTATCATAGGGAAAATGCAACTCTCAACTACTGGCCTGTAGTTGTAGTTGTAAAAGTGTATTGTCGAGTACTGATACACGCATATGCACTCACTCACCATGTCAGAGACACCAGGATCCACCTCTTGAAAGTGTGCAGCCATTTCTGCCTTCCCTTTGAATGGACTCCAACACTCTGGACAGCTGACAAAATTGAAAATACCAAACAGCATCTTAATCTCTCAAACACCCACAGTCTCCATTCATTTCTTTTGAACGACTCCTTTTTCTTTTATTTTGTCATTAATTCAAGCATAAAAACTAAATAAACATGATCTGACGGTGTGGTTACCTGTCATCAGAAGGTTGTGACAGTTGGCCACCACTTTCTTTAAGGGCAGGCAGAGCAGGAGAGAGCATACCTGTAATAGAGACAGAGCACATATTACACATCAGATAAATCATGAAAATGGACATGGGTTTTTATTTGAGTAATTCTTATTGCGGTCAATTATTTACAGCACTGTTAACCTAATGTCCTTTACAGTTCATCTCCCTAAAGGATATACCAGCAATGGACTGAGTCCAGAGACTGTTCTTTGAAAAGTGGTGCAATGAGAACAAGCCCCAGCTGAATTATTCCACTTAAATGTTTAAGTCCTTTGTTTTGCAGCGCACATATTCCCTGTGGAATGAGACAACGCCTGGTAGATTTCTTCGCTGCTCCCTAATCACTATAGCTACTGATACTTATCACATGACTATAAGTTTAATATCTATTTTTACTTCTGGATGTTTTGTTCAGACACAAATAACATTAAGATCAAATTAAGAAACATCATTCAGGCTTTCAAAATTTTTAATGCCATGGACCCTGAAATATCATGAAGAATTTGTTTCCTAAAATATAAAAGCAAGTATACACACTACCGTTCAAAAGTTTGGAGTTGGTACAATTTTTAAATGTTTTTAAAAAAGAAGTCTCTTCTGCTCCACATGGCTACATTTATTTGATCAAAAATACAGTAAAAACAGTAATATTGTGAAATATTAATGCACTTACAAATAACTGTTTTCTAATTTAATACATTTTAAAATGTATTCATGTAAATGTAAAACAATTTTCAGCATCGTTACTCTAGTCTTTGGTCACATGACCCTTCATGTATGATTTGATTTGCTGCTTAAGAAACTTAAAATTGTAATTATAAATTATAATTGTTGAAAACTGCAAATTATTTTTTTGTGGAAATAGTGATACTTTTTTTTCAGGAGCCTTTGATGAAATCAAAAATGTATTGTAACATTATAAGAAATGTCTACATTTGTTGACATGTTTACTGTATGAAGAAGAAAAAAAACAGTAAGAGCCATACTGTTTCTAAAATGAAATAACTGGCTTAGGTGTATTTTAGCCTCTTTTTAAATGTTAAGCCTGAAGAAATGCTCCAGTGCAGCTTTACCAACTGTGTTATTATTATTATTAGCAAGCTAAAAGTAACAGTGTATTTATGACCAGTTTTTTGAAAGCAAAAAGTAAGGCGTTAATTTTAATAAGGCCCGAGCACTGATGGTGTGAGGACTGAGGACCCTATTGGAATTGCTATTGTTATTCTTTTTTCATTAAACATATGTTTAAGTTATATCTTAATTTTACACTTAAAAATACATTTTGTAAAAACATCTGTGGTTTCTTTCATATTTCCCACAGACACCCTAGTTATGAAAATGCCTGATTCAATTTTTTTTTTTTTTACAATGTAAATTACAATTACATTGCTAGCAAATATTCACCCAAATTTTTACTTTATAGCAAATAAATAAAAAAGATTTTGTTCAATAGCTTAACATTCTGGCTTTATGAAACACACCTCAAACAAATTCACTAACATTTTTTTTATTATTGGCAAAATAATTATTGTATTATTGTGGGACAAAACTAAAAATGCTAAGTAGTCAGCGGTTAAAAGAGAGTGATTACGCTCCTAACTGACCGGAAACATGGCCCCATCAACAGAGTTGTCAGTTGAAACAATGGAAAGGACTAGATAACTCCTTCAACAAGGAATTTCAACACAGAGTGTGACCAAGAAGTTGGTTGTTCCCAGGCAGCGGTGTCTAAAATTTGGTGCAAGTATAAATTAAATTGGAAGGTCATAAAAGGAAAACATACAGACAGACCAAGGAAGATCTCAAAGTGTCAAGATAGAAAACTCAAAGCAATATTGCTTGAAACAGAAGTCAATGTTTGTGACAGAACTGTAAGAAACCAGTTGAATGAAATGTGATTTACTTATAGAAAAGCCAAACAAAAACCAGCACCAACACCTAAACAAAAGAAAACAAAGTTACAGCAAACTAAAGAGAAGCAATCAGAGAAGCAAGTGGATGATGGGATGACAGTGATATTCAGTGATGAATCACAAATCTGCATTAGCCAATGACATGACCAGCAAACTCAAGCCAATTGAAAATGTACGGGGAGGAAACAAAAAAGCATTGGTCCATGAGCTGATCTGTCAACCACTATTTGAGAAAGTTGGAAGCTTGATGGAGAATATTGTTGAGTCCATGCCTCAAAGAATTCAGAAAAAGATCTATAAAAAGACATGCCATTAATTTAAAAAATAAATGTAAGTGAATTTGTTTGAATGTGTCATGAAGCCAGAATGTTAAGCTATTGAACGGAACCTTTTTTCATCATATCTGTGATTTTTTTTTTTTTGTTGCTATAAATCAAAAAATCTGAGTGGATATCCTCTAAGTGGATAATTTTTTGCCAGCGGTTGCATTTCTGAGTTTTGGAGGAAAGGTCACACAAGCCAGTTTTCTTTTCCTAGTGCATCTATAAATACACTAATAGAGGCACAAACCTATAGGCACGGTATCCTGCTGGCCAATCATCTGCTCCACACTGACAGGACTCATGACGAGGTGTGAACACTGCATAACCAGCCCCTTCTCCTTGTGCTCCCGTGCGTGGAGCAGCAGGCTGCACTTATTGAAAAAGGCTAGGCGTTTGGAGCAGTGGTTACAGGTCACCTCAATCCTCATAGAGCGCCGATCGTAGTGCCTCGCCAGGCTGCGCTCCAGGGCAAACGCATCCCCCGCACTCAAGGCAACGATATCCCGTCGAGGGCAATCGAAGACCCCATTCAGGCGGAGGCATGGTGGAGAGGTCCGGCTGATAACTTGGCAGTGGATTCTTACTGTTGAGGATTTTGTTGAAGGCCTCCACGAGGCTAGACTGGCTGCGTGAGATCACAGCTCCTGGGCTGTTCACAATGGAGGCTGGTTTGGCTGCCCCAGGGTTCCCATTCACTGCTTTCTGCCCCAGAGAGCGAATGTTAGCCCCAGGCATGGTTGAAGAGGAGATGGATGGCAGGGTTGATGTTCTGGTGATGTTGACTGCAGTGGCAGAGACAATGGTGGCCATTTGATTCTGTGCCCTGCTGGCTGCAAATAACATAGCTGTGCTGGCATCCTGAAGGGTGGACACAGGCAACATCGTCACCTGAGGCGGTCCTTGAAGAGCAGCGCCAGATCTCTGAATCCTGTGGACTGACTTACGGGCTCCTGTTTGAACTTTGGAGCTAACAGGACCCTTGGAGGCCCCTCCTTTGGGAGCCACCTTAGATACAGTACGTGTGATGTTTCCAGCAGACGTTTTTACAGTCTTGATTCTCACTTTGAGAGGCTTGGAAGTCTTGCTGGAGTTGGTGACCCCTTCTAAAGCCGAATCTACCAAACTAGGCTCAGTAGATTTCCCTTCCGTCTCCTCAGGTACATCATCTTTTATTGTGTGAAGACCACTCTTTTCCTGCACACTTACGCTCATGTCAATAATTTGATCTTGAGGGGCTTCTTCTCTGCTCTCTTTCAGTTCTGGCTCATTGGCTCTGAGCTGATTTGAGGGCAAAGATGTATAAGGTTGAGGGATTTCTGGCTCAGGGCTCTCAGGAGAATCTCGCTCCTCGATTATGTGCTCAAGGTCTTTTTCTTCAGCCGGAAAATCATTTTTGGAGGTCATTGATGCTGGGTTGATGCTGCTTTGTAGAAGTGTTGGATGCTGCACAGAGGGCTCCTCGATTTGAGTGTTACTAACTGGTAAAGAAGGGGATGAGGGAGAAGGCAGCTGAAACACACTTGAAGGGGACCTCTGTATTCGTGGTACCTTGGGAGCAGAGCACAGCTGGGAATCTGGGCTCTCCTGTATGACGAGTGCAGGACTACCAAGGTCTGGTTCAGATTCTTCATCTTCAGATAAACGGCGGCGGACTCCTGCCCTCAAAGTGCCATTTAATGGTTGTGCTTCCGCACAATCAACTCTGGGGGGGAAGTTTGAACTAATTAAATGTGAAGATAAGATGGGGGGATCAGTCAGGGGTAAAGACTGAGGTGGGGAGAAAGTGCTAGCAGGGTGTTTAGTAGAAGTGCTATCCTGGTTGTCATCATTAGTTACTCTAGAGGAAGAGAGAGACCAAAGTGGCCCATTGGTCTGCATCTGGGTTAGAGCTGGTGAGGGAGAGGTTTCTGTAGCCTTCTGAGATAGATTTGAGTCCATTATAGATGAACGGATCTGAAGGCACCAGGTCATCTTCTCTGGGACCTTTCTGGGAGGACTCATGTGATGCATCAGCACCATGAAAGTCTGCAGTTACATCCTCTTCAGTTGCGTCATCAGAAAGTACACTGTTTTTTACAATCACACTGACCATGGAGGGGTCATTGTGAGGAGCTAAAGGAACAGACTCAGGGCTTTCTGGGGCTCTTAGGCATGGACTTCCACTTCTCTCCTTTTCAACAGCACAACTGCGTTCATTATGATTACCATCTGTGTCTGACTGAATTGCTTCTTTGGCATCAATATCTGGAATGTCAAACGCTGCCAGCAGGTCATCGAAATCTGGTGTCTTCATGTCCCCCATTCCCATGTAGATGACAAATACCTGCATTACATTGCATAGATTTGAACACTTGTTTATTATGTAGAAAACAGCCATTATGTGTTCAAATACATCAATAAATGGAATAACAATAAAAAATATGTGTATACACACACAATTTGCATTATTATTATTATTATTCCACATATTGATGCATTTGAATATATATATAAATAAAATGACAAATATGTGCCATTATATACCTATCTATCTATATATGAGATGTAATGCATAATACGATTAGTTACATTCAGCTAATACTTTAAATAGATGTGGGTTAGTAAC
The DNA here is from genome assembly GCA_023029165.1 of Gobiocypris rarus. Classification (NCBI taxonomy): domain Eukaryota; kingdom Metazoa; phylum Chordata; class Actinopteri; order Cypriniformes; family Gobionidae; genus Gobiocypris; species Gobiocypris rarus. The sequence goes on along the minus strand of CM040926.1, from coordinate 21,312,975 downwards.
AGGAAGTAGGCTATCAAATGTATAACGTTAGTTCTTATTACACACGTTCTTCTGAATAAGACATTTTTCATTTATTGCAGTAGCTTTGCTCAGCTGTTATTTAATTTCTGAATATTCGGAGTATCAAGCAGTGCACCCGTTTTTAATCTACAACTATGCATTTTACATTTCATAGGCTAGCTAGACCAAAAGTATCAGGTGCCTTTTGCACAACAGTTCGGCCACTCTTGCCTTTTGCACAACAGTTCGGCCACCTATTTTTACAGTGAATGTAGTTTAGCAATTACAAAAACCTGTCAATCCGCATGTCGCCATAATGAAAGTTATCTGCCACATAGTACAGCCTTGCTAAATGTCTAGCCCAACAGCTACAGTAGCTCAATTCGCAGTCTGCAACGTCCAAAGTTCACAATACAACAAACTTGACATTCATGAAATGACGATGATCATAATTATTATATATTCTTATAAATATTTATTATATCATTATATCGATAAATGTATTGCTATTTGTGTTGAAGCGTAAAACTTTTGTTTACCTGGCAAAATAGTCTCGGAGTGACCCAGGACGGCGCACAGCATTTGCGTCACCTCTGAAGAAATACAAATCTTTCCAGTGTCCACCACATGCAAATCTCGATACTGTTAGAAATGAACTACAGAAAAGAGAGCAGTTGATTGCGTTCTTTGCTAGTGTTCAGCTACTTCACTTCACAAAATGCCGTTGTCTTGAAAGTATGACGCAGTATTTTTAACACGTACGTTACCTGTTGCGCCTGACAGTAACGACATGGAGTATATGCCCGTGATAACCACACACGGGCCACTTGCTCAGCTCGACAACCCATTCACTCCGGAAGAGGAAGTCAACGCCGATTTATGCAGGAAATATAGCATTAAAGTGTGTGTATTTATGGCGGAGCAAGTCAAAGTTGCTTAGTAATGTACAGTAGGGGTGCAGCTGTGGGATATTGATATCCGATTGGTCAACGAATTGTTCTATTGAGTCGGATTGTGATATCTTTTCAATGTATTGGTTGAACCGGTTCACAACGGGTTAAGTTACCTTTCTCACTTGGGTTATATGTACATAATCTTTAAAAACCCTCCAGCGTTTCTTGTCATTCCAACATGACATGGTGTTTTTTTGAAAATGGTAAAATATAAATCCCATGTGTACTATTCATTATTCCAAGTGTAAAACTTTTTCAATATGGGAAAAATACTAAGTTTAACATAAATGATGAAGGCATAGTAAAAAAAAAATCCAGGGTTTTATTGTGACCTTATATATAACAAAAGACTCGATCAACATAAAAAGTTAACGTGTTGTTTTAGAATAACGGTTCTGGCCCATGGTTGTGACTAGGCCTGTTGTCTTTTTGTTTGGGAAATTTTTTTTGTATTTATTAATACTGTTGCGGTGTGGTCAGTATTTTAATAAATTATTTTCACAGATGTTTCAGTTGTACTGTTTTAAAGTGCCACATTGTGTTTGGTGCATGTTGTGCTTGTAGTCTACTAGCGCAGACATTTTTAGAGAACGTTGCATTTTAGGGGGCGTGCTCTGGTTTTTGCTTCCACGCAATTGATCACTTCAACTGCCACTCACTCGCCACGCAAGAGCCGATTGGTCAGCTTGTACGACCGTCATCATCGGCCAAACACATTCATTGGGATTGTTGGTGTGCAGAGTGGTTGATGTCAGTGGAATTTATGTCAAAATAAAAACAAATTTTACTGAAATGTCTCCGGTATAGGAAAAAGCTTTAAACTCACTACGCTTTGTCTGTGGGTCATTTAAAACACGACAAAAAGGAGAAATTCACAAAAGAGCTGGAGGCACAGACACGTTAGGGGAGGTAAGCTAACTCAGTTAGCATCAACACAATTCAATGAAGCTAACTTGACTGTTTGTTTATTTATTACTAGTCTTTTTTTGTACATGGTGAATTACGATGATTTATTTTTGGTGATTTGTGAAAACCAAGGTACTACGGTATTTTTATTTTATTCCATTTTGCAACAGCAGAAAAGCCCAATGATCTGATGTTGCGCGCCGTTTAGAGGTCTTGACTTGCAGGGATTGTGGTTGTTGAAGTACACATACTGGCCGTTTTCAGGTGCTGAATACGGATTTTTATCTTGAATGAATACCAGTTAATATGCAAGTTACAGCCATGAAATCTACGTGATTAGGATCATGTTTACATATTCTAAACAGGGTCGTTTTAAATGTTTACAGAGAAGTTATTTTGATCATGCGACGCATTTGCTACAGAAGTGCTTCTGAAGTGGCTTTATCTTTCCTTAAATTACAACTGTATACTTTGATACAATGATCAGAGCAGTCATAATTCAGTCTGGCTTTTGTGTGGCTTTGCGTCTTTAGGCTTTTAGCTTCAATTCGAGTCTGTTGCATAAAAGATGGCTCTGACCTCAATCACCCTAAAAAGTTTGTGAACTGTAGAATTTTTTATCACTTTTAGAGCAATTTGTTAAAGTATTTTAACCTTTGCTAATGTTACTTAAGAAAAATACCTGTTCGTCATTGTTAGTTCATATTATATCAGATCCATTAAATAATGTTACCATATGCAACTGTAACATTTACTAATACATTATTAAAAATTGACATTAATGGGACCTTGTAATGAGTTTTCTGTATTTATTGCTATATATTTATCTTTATTAATAGCAAATAATACATGCATCACCTTTTTTTGTCACCCATTGACAAATGATTCTAGTAATTTAATTTGTATATAAATGTAAAAAGAGAACATGTGAGATTGTGGACCTCTTCAACTCTCAACTGAAAGTGGAAGCAAAAAAGAAAGAATAACCAAGTTAAATTTCTGACCAAAATAGGACTTTATAATAGAAATGTTGTGTAAGGATGTGTGTTATGCAATTTGTGTAGGGATGTCTTTCAAAATGACTGTTGAAACGTTGTTGAGATGTGACATGCACTGAAATTATTGCAGGTGATGTGCAGGTCTAAGCCACAGTTTAAGGGTTAGTTCACCCAAAAATTAAAAAAAAAAAAAGTAATCAGTTATTTATTTACCCTCATGTTGTTTCAAACCCATAAGATTTTTGTTCATCTCGAAACAAATTAAGATATTTTAAATGAATTCTGTGGGAAAACAAACCTCATTTCCAGAAGCAATTCATATGGATTAATCTTATGATCTCTTCATGAATTCGTCGGAGTGGTAGTTGTGTAGACTGTCAATAGATTGACAGAAATCTCTCAGATTTCATTAAAAATATTTCCTTTGTGTTCTGAAGATGACCGAAAGTCTTACAGGTTTGGAATGACATTAAAGTAAGTGTTTTTTTGGGGTATACTAATCCTTTATTAATGGGAACATTTATCTGTCTACCAGCTGAACTACGGAATGCTCCTTTTAGATGTTGCTTTATGAATTATGCTGTGATATTCTTTTACAACATATTTACTAACCCTGTTTTCCTTTTCTTTTGAGGGTATGGAGGTGGATGCCAGTTTGAGCTCAGAGGTGGAGTTGGATCCAGAGTTGGATCCAGAGTTGGAGGAGGAGTTAGGGGTGTCTTTGGATGAGCTGCGTAGATGGATCGAGGAGGTGGATGGCAGCGAGGCTGTGCGGCAGAGGAAAGCTCAGCTGGAGCAGCTGCAGGACTGGGTTGAGAAGAAAGAGAAGGAGGTCGCTGATATGGACACTCTTTGCTCTAATGCCTCAGAGTAAGTTTAACGTGTGTGAGAGTTTATGCACTGAGATTAACACAGTATTTGTCTTCTCAACAAGGCTTCTTATCAATTTTGTGGAATGCCTGGATTTCAAATATAGGATGGAAATCAGCACTGATAAGACAAAACAAAACTGAAATTCCAAATAACCACCCAGAACCAGTGCCTGCAATCAGTGTCCCAGTTCAAATACCTTGATGTCTTATGTGGGATCCAAACCAGAAATTATGGCCAGGATAGCCTAGGTTACAACAGCACTTGTCAGACTTAAGCCTATATGGAAGATCAAGAACATCACTATTAAGGCTCCCGATATACTCACAGCAAAGTTTTTTGTTCTTCGCTTGGGAGTTAAAACAAATTTTAAAATACGTGATCAGTGATATATTGTTAGTGAACAACCGATGTCTCCCACTCTGCTTAAAGCGGCATTTTGATATATATATATATATATTATTGTAAATTTGTGTGGCATGATTTCCTCCCAATAACAAAATGAACACAACAAAACTGAGAAAAAAGCATTAAAAAAAAAATAAAGCATAGGATAAGCATCTGACCATAGCAACATGGATGTGTTTGCACAAGCTCTGAAATTTGTCATTCTATCAAGGTCACGTCACATGTATTAATATAGCACTTTATACAATAGATTGCTTTAAATCGGGCGGCTTTACTGTATTAAACATGAAATCAGTGTCAGTGTGTCATTTCATTAGAGGTACAACTTAATTTTCTACTATAAAGCAGCTATTCAGTGCCAAGAACCCCCAGAAATGGAAAGAGCTGTCTAATGGCTCAGTTCCACAGTACGATTCGGGACCATAAACCCTGACGCAGCTTGCGTTTCCACCACTAACAGTACCCTTATTATTGGCGTGGTGTAACAATCTACATCATTCTCATGTGAAGAAGAAAGCGACACAATAAACGACAATGAGGGACATACAGCAGATCTTGTTCTTGCTCTTCACATGTGGCTGTTGTCACAAGAAGACACACTTTGTTTGAGCCAAGGTCGCAGGCTTCAAGGAAAAACACAGTTGTAGAAAAAGCACAAGTGACGATTTTCTGTCAACCAGTTAACATTTTCCAGTCCTTTAGTACAGGGCTATTGTGCTAGGTACCCCAACGGAAGGGTGCCAAAAAAGTGGTACGGTACTGTTCGGAATTAGGGTACCATTCACAACTTCTGACAGTTGAAACGGCAATATTTGTGTACCGTACTGAACTACCGCTCGGTGGAATCGAGCCATAAATGTGCATCCGCTGTGGTGCTCTGACGATCCCCAGTGGATTACGGGAACAAAGAAAAGAAAGAATTTGTCTTCCTAACCAAGTTACTTCAATCAAACAGCCAAAGTTTTCAAGAAATATCCAATACTTACTGCAATATACAAATTCTTTCCTGAAGCATTGGCAAAAATATAATGTGGTAAACAACTTCAGCAACTGATCCAAAACACAGCACAAGTTCAGCAAGTTTCCGCTCCATCAAATGCTGTAGATCTCAGTTTGAGTGAAATCCAGGATTTGGAAGAAGTGCATGAATCTGTGTGTTTGCAGGTCCGTGGTTCAGTGTGAAGCTCTGGTGAAGGACGTGTACAGTAAGATGGGTCTAGTGTATCGTGAAAGCAGCTCGGAGGATGAGGGTGTAGGCGGGGCAAGCACTTCTGAGGTCATTGAGATTGATGATGATGATGACGATGATGTCATTGCTGTGGGATGTGGTAAGTTAGATGTTATTTAAAAAATCTTTTATAGATGTAAAAATTGTACAGTAACAAGTAGGGATGAAACGGTATGAAAATTTCACATCACGATTATAGTGACCCAAATTCTCACGGTAATCACGGTTTTGTTCAAATGAGATGAAAGCGTTCAAAAAGAACAGATGCACACACTTTTTTTGACGCTGCACAGTTTTATATTTGAAAATTAACAAACAGCAAATAAATCAAGCAGCTCTATGTATTTTAAGAAAGATTCTATTCTGAGGCATTTCCTTCCTTATAATGACCGTCGTCAACAGCAACGCATTATTACAGCGCATCCACGTATCACAACGGACACACGTTCATTCAAATCAGAGACTTTACTATTGATTATTACTATAACTTCTTGTGATCGTCTTGTCTAGATGATTGTTTTGTACACTGAACAAAATTTATTTTAAACAGGTAAGATTTAAAATATTAATCTCAATTTAATGTCCCTGTGATTATTTATGTGGTAAAGAAAATCTGTGTAATGAGTGTTTAATGAATATACATTTTTATTCCTTAAATGTAACCCTGGTCTTGTCTGAACTTGTGAGTTCGTCTTTGGCTCAAGCTTCACGTTATTATTTCCCAGACATAGTTTTAGTATTGAGGTCAAAGTCATCTTGCCTTGTGTTAGCAGATTTGAAGTGTTTCCCCCATTACAGCGACTTTATTCTTGCATATACTGCAGACAGGGTGACTATCTTTGATTAAGTTTCCCTGTGGACTTTTGTAAAAGCCAAAATATGACCACACCTCAGGTTAAAAAATCTCCCAGCGCTATCACTGCCCTCTGCCATTTGTTCTCATTCAAAAAACAGCATTGCGTGCTGCGTCTGCGCCAGACTGATGCTGACTGGACAGGATTTACTGCGAGTTTTCACAATCGTAATAATCAAACGCGGTTTTAATGATAATTCAATTTTAAATGTTATTACTAACTGTCAGTACATTTTACCTTGGTTTATCATGAAACCGCAATCGTTCCATCCCTAGTAACAAGTGTGTTTTGCTTCACAGTGGTTCCTCCCAAGAAGGTTGTAACTCCAGTTAAGGACCCAGCGGTAAGACAGATGTGTCATTTGTATAACTTAACAAACCACTCACATGTATAATTTTTCAGTGAATTTTAATGGGTAATTTCCAGTCATTTCAATAGAAATCCACAATCAGAAATTTTGTGTGTAGCCAAAGATTTTGCGCTGGGTTCAAGTTGGTCATAAAATTCACCCTGTTGACCAACAGAAAGCTGCTTGGTTTGAAAGTGACTTGTGTCTGAACTGTACTTCATACATCGCTACAACTATTGAATTTTGACCCACACCATAATGCTTTACTATTAGTACTTTATAAAGTTATTTGTCAGCTGCTTTAGTTAATGTTTCCTTTCCTGGATTGTATTTATAGTTAAAGGAGGCTTCAGCTGCTCTTCAAAGAACATCTCAGCAGGTGCAGAACCTGGCCCAGACAGTCAACAGAACAGCCCCATCGGGTATCACCACATCTGCTAAAGTCCCCCCCACACAAACCCATGGAGCTCTGGCTGTTCCAGCAGTGTTTATGTCCTCAGGCCCAAGGAACGCGCCCACTCAACCGAACCCTAATATAAAACAGGATAACATCAAGCTCGACATGACACTTTTGGGTAAAAAACGAACCAAGACGTGGCATCGTGGAACACTTGTTGCCATCAAACAAGTGGGTAAGTGTATGCGGTTTATTGAATTATTGAATAGCACTGTTCTGTATGTCACAACTTCTGTCTATTTTCACAAGGCTAAAATTTAATCAACGCTTAATCTATTCTTTTGAAATCAATTATTCACAGGAAACAATTTTAAATACAAGGTGAAGTTTGAGAACAAAGGGAAGAGTCTACTATCTGGTAACCATGTGGCATTTGACTATCACCCAACACTGGAAAGGCTGTTTGTTGGTGCCCGTGTTGTTGCCAGGTACAAGGATGGCAATCAGGTCTGGCTCTATGCTGGCGTAGTTGCTGAGATGCCCAACAGCAAGAACCGTATGAGGTAAGATGAACAGACGATCTTGGGAATGATGGAGAAAAGACATTGCATGTGGTCAAACTATTATACTGACTGAATGTTGTTGCAGGTTCCTGATCTTTTTCGATGACGGTTATGCCTCATACGTGGGCCTGCCTGAGCTCTACCCTATCTGCAGACCATGTAAGAAACGTTTTTTGTTATTTTTTCCAATTTCCTGCAATTTCTGTTTTTGCCTTCTCTTTAAAGCTGACATTTTTAAAGCTTTAAAGCATAATGTCAAACACTTGTTATGCTAATGTTTAAACAATAATTGTAATTAATTTAAGGAAAAATCAAATAAATAATTTAATAATAAATAATAGATTAAATATGAATAATAGACTTAAATTTGATTTATGTGTTAAATAATTTGTCTGGCTATCACCAGACCAAGCTCAATTTAAGATTGAACATTAGTCTGTGGAGTCTGCTCTGTATTTTCTACTGCACAAGGGGCGTGATCAACGAGCATTATTTGAATAACTCTGTACGCAATTGGATAGTCCTTCAACCAATCAGACCACAAAAGGTGTGATCAACAGGCAACGACCCATCGCTTCTCTATCTGTCATCGTGTTAAACCCGCCAATAGCGCACCAGGTGGATAAGCCAGTCTGTGATTGGTTCCCGCAAAAGTGTAACAGAAGCAGTAGAAATGTATGTACGGGTTTCCAGACTGAGTTGCCGGGCGAAATCAAATCGCTGGCAGATCAGGCTGGGTTTACCTGCAGTAAATAATTTGTTATAATGGATCATTCTCTATTTCTCTCTCTCTCAACCTATATTCAGTGAAAAAGACATGGGAGGATATTGAGGATGCATCATGCAAAGATTTCATTGAGGAGTATATCACATCGTATCCCAACCGACCTATGGTGTTGCTGAAGCCAGGGCAAATTATAAAGACGGAATGGGAGGGGACATGGTGGAAAAGCCGTGTGGAAGAAGTGGATGGCAGCCTTGTCAAAATGCTTTTCCTGGTCAGTTTGGCACCACATACAGCTAGAAGTGTTATAGTTAAAGATTAAAAAATAAAAATGCTGCTTAATCTCTTTGTTCATTAACAATCATGTTCACGTGCAGAGTAGCTTAGTGACATTTGAACATACAAAATATTGTTTTCAATGTTGCAGGATGATAAGCGGAGTGAGTGGATTTATCGTGGCTCTACACGACTAGAACCCATGTTTAATTTGAAAATGAACACAGCTAACAGTCAAGAGAAGAAAATGGCTGGTCAACAAAGACAGCGGCCTAATATGGGTAACTGATTGCTTTATGTTTGTCTTTGTCTTTTACATGTGAAGCTCAACAGCCTTTGATGCTTCCATGCTTCCATTTTGATCTTGTTGTAATGATATGCATAAACTGTTCTTATTACAGCTGGTATTTTTAGTATTTACTGGTCTAATCCTTCTCTGCAATAATTTTCCAGTTTGTGTCTTACCAAAACTGCATGTGTGTTTTTAGGAGCATTGAGGACAAAGGGCCCTGTAGTGCAGTACACTAGTGACAACAGTACTTCTGGTGCCAGTCGGCCTATAGTCCCGCAGCTCCCACCACCTCGGCCACTGCCTTCCGGACCCCCACAGCCTTCCGGACCCCCACAGCCTTCCGGACCCCCGCAGCCTTCCCGCACAGAGTGAGTGCTTCTATTCTTTAATAATACTGTGTTTGATGATCCAGGTCATGTGATAAACTATCTTTATCTTTTTCTCTTCTATTGCAGGAGTCCCAGTTTAAAGAGTCAAATGGCTAAGAAGAGCACTGGTCCAGTTGTACTTCAGCCTCGTCAGGCCGTGACCTCTGACCTCCAGCCCAAAGCACTAATCGGCACTATTCAGCAAAACAATACCTCCAGGTTAGTGTGATAATCCAGATACTGGGTACTTGTCACTACAGTGATCTGTACTAAACACTGTGTATGCCACATTTTCCTTTTTTGCCTCTCTTTGTCAACATTTTCCGTGTGGTATCTTTAAGTTAAACAAGGTTCAAAATGTTTGGTAATCCAGTCACGCAAATCAAATTTAGAGGTATTCAGTAATAAATATCTTTTTTGCAGAGTGGATAAATGTAAGAAGTATATTTGGTAAGCACAATGTACTAACATCTTGTTTTCTTACTTGCAGGCTCTTTCTTCTGCAGTCTGGACCTGTGCATACGTTAACGCCAATCACAACAACGGCCCATAATTTGCAGACAACCGTGTCAACCTACACAAGTGAGCGTATTCCTCAGGAGCCGTCGTATCAGGCCCCAAATGACCGACTCTTCTACCTTACACACAACTGCACTCCAGACTGTCTAAAGCGCATCCGGCCCACACGTCACAACCTGCACAGAGGGCGCAACCCACTTCTTACACCATTGCTCTATGAATTCCGGCGCATGACCGGTCGAAGAAGGCTTAACCGCAAGGTTTGTATGTCTTAAGGTGTGGTCACATTTTTTTTGCCCGGCGAAATCCAGTAATTTCAACAGAAATCTGCGCAATTGGGAATTTTGAGCATTAAGCATTTAGCATTAAAGGGTAACTAAACCCTAGAACAACTTTTTTTAGTTGATGATCTGCAAGACTGGGGCTTTATTAGTGCTGTTCATTGATTCAAGTAAGAGTTTTGACATTTGAGTATAAAGTGTTTTAATTCTATAAAATATGGTGTAAAACCGCCAAAGTGCTGCCCTCTTAAGGTTGAACGGTGGTTACTGCAGTTTAATTTTCCTATTGGACGTTGTGGTACATCGTGACGTAGGATGGTTCCTCCAACGGCTCACTACCACGCCCCTGGCACGAGCTCACCACGCCCTTGGCTCAGCTCCTGGTATAAAAACATCTGGTTTCAAAACCACTGTGCGAGACAGGAGTTGGAATTTGAGTATCAGGATATCGTATATTAGAATCTAGTTAGCATAGCCGTTTATATAGTTATACAGATTATTTCGTGTAACCTAGTTTAGTTAATTTATTAGCAAAGTCGTTAGTGTATTATTGTTAGAAGCATAGTTAGTTAGCATAGTATTGCATCAGTTAAGATAGCTTCAAGTTAGCGTATATTTTTAGCATTAGTTTTATCTGTATTTAGTATAGTGGTTAGTTAGGATGGTACGTAGGTGTAGTGTTGCTGGTTGCAACAGCAGTGCTGGACTGCATAGCTTTTCAGCAGACGTGGGAATTGGCGTCAGTGGTTGCTTGCACTTGGCCTGGATGACCGCGAGTATACTATCCATAATGCTAGTGTTTTACCACTCAGACACTGCTCTCTTGCGCTGCGGTTTTGCTAGTATCGTTGGCATCGGGAGTTAACGCAGTTTGAGGCAGCGGCTCGAATCGATACGGCTCTGGCCCTGTGTTTACAGACAGTTCACCCTCCTCCACTTCAGGTGAAGACGGCGGAGAAAAGTCCTCTACTTCAAATGACCGCTCTGTTGCAAAACTACTGGTGTCACTCCAGTCATTCTCCATCTTTTCGAGTCTGACAGCTGTTAATCAATCCTTCACTGCGGGGTCTCAGGTGCACGCCCCCGCTCAGCCCCGCCCTCGGTTCGCCCCCTCTGTCTCCACTTTTCCAGCATTTTTCAAATATTGCCAGTGGGTGGAGTTAGGCTGTGAACAGGGGTTTAGTTACCCTTTAAGCTTTGTATCAGTAGAAACCCGGAAGTATATTCACCTCGTATCCCCCTGAGACGAGAGATTTATTTTTTTATTTTTTTTATTTTTTGTCTGGAAAAAAGCCTTTTTGCCCAGAGGCTAAAGACTAGGAGCTAGTGCCGCATGTTTTCAACCCGCCCACAGGGCTAGGATCTAACTCAGAGAATGTAAATGCGCACAGCCGCTCTGGCATTCGTAAAGGAGCGGTCAGAGCAATGTGAGTGTTTTCAATTAATTCCCATGAAAGTTAAGCTACCATAGGCATGGTCTGAAAATGTCCCAGACTGTATGGGCACTGTGAATGACTGTGCAGTCGTAAAGGAATGCGGACAGCTGTGTTTTAGTTTCGGTTTTGAATTAACGCCAAGTGGGAGTGGCCTCGTAGGGCAGCGAAGCAAGTGCATTCTGGGAGTTGTTGTCTTTCATCCATATAAGCCAAAAATACATTTTCTGGCTTTTATCAGTCTAGAAGGCACCAACTTCTAAAATAATTTCACATTTCTACTACATAAATGACCCAATTTAAAAACACATTAATGTTCCCAGCGGTGAAGTACCCCTTTAAGTCGCTAATGCATATTTACAACATTGACCAACACAAAAACTGCTTCATTTAATAGTGACATCTGTGTGAACTCATGCATCACTATACTATAGACAACAGACTGAGCATTTTTTACTGGTCAACCAAAAAGTGTTTTTCCATGGTTGTTGCAAATATTTCGAGAATAATGATCAATACTAATTTTTATTAACCACCATCTTCTCTTGCTCAGATGTCGTTCCATGTCATCTACAAGTCCCCATGTGGCTTGAGTCTGAGGAATATGTCAGAGATCCAGCGCTACCTCTTCCAGACGCACTGTGACTTCATCTTCTTGGAGATGTTCTGTCTGGATCCCTATGTGTTGGTTGACCGGCGATTCCAACCGCAGAGGCCGTTCTACTTCATCCGGGACATCACAAGCGGCGCAAGACATTCCCCTGTCCTGTGTCAATGAGATCGACAACACACCTCCACCCAATGTGGCCTACAGTAAAGAGAGGATCCCAGAAGATGGAGTGTATATTAACACCAGCTCAGACTTCCTGGTGGGCTGTGACTGCACTGATGGCTGCAGAGACAAGTTAGTATCATTGATTAACTTTCAACAAAAGTAGTAAAAATATTCATGGTGAAGAACAAAGCCTCTTTAAAATAGTTTGAACCTTGAGTTAAAACAATAGACTTGTCTCTGGTGATTGTATAGCAGACTTTTCTAATAAATAAAATCTTTTTAACCCTTAAATGCAACCTTGAATTAAATGAAACCCTTAAATCATTCACCACCCTCTCTCTTTCGTTTTTTAAAAGTTAAGACATCAGTCTGTTTATTACAAGTAATATAACAAGAAAAATACGATTATAAAAACAGTTGCTTTTTTTAATTAATTGTAAAAGTATGTGTAATAGTGTAAATATATTTATTTCTGTGAAACAATTGTATGTCGGATGACTCTATTATTACTGTAATTAGTCCAATTCACTTTTATTCCTCAAGGTGCAACGTCTGATACAAAAAGATGTGATGTTTTACTCATAATTATCACAGGCATAAAACAAGAATACACAAGTATCTTATACACAAGGCTCTGCAAGTAATTTCAAGTCTACTGTACACAAATTAAATATTAGTGTCACTGTCACTTGATAGTGGATCTGGTGAAGAAACTCTGTGATCAAAATATTATTATTTTGAAGACCTTAAAAATGATATTTTTTAGAATATAGATGAGATTGCAAATATGAGCCCGATGCTGAATGTACTGGGGAAATTAGCTCTACTGTTGACATTGAGGATGGTTAAAAGCATCTTCTCAAATTGAACCCTTCCAAAATCCAAAAGGTAACGAAAGATGCTTTATTTTATTCTTTATTAATTGTTATTAAAATATCAGGAGAGTTTTATACTATTGATATAGATCCAGGTTGCTAAATACCCGGATATGTTATAATGATTGGAGAAACATTATTGCATTTAAGGGTTAAACCATTTAAATCCTACTCCTTTCCTACAATTGACTGCAGTCTTGGATTTAGCCCATCTGCCTCCATCCAATCAACAACAAATGATTAAAGCCAAGTCCTTAAGAACTGAATCCTCCTCCTTCATTTTTTACATTTAATATATCACTGTACAGAAGATATATTGCTACTTCTGGTTCATGTCCACTTTAAATAAACCACTTCACTACTTAATATTTGAAAATCCTTTCTCTCCCAAATTAAAGTCATGTGGTGCAACCAACATGCAGAAAAAAAACAACATAAAACAGGAATTAATATCATGCAGACCCTCATGACTATGTCAAGGTCTATCAAAACATCAGATCATTTGATCATTAGAAAGTATCAAGTGGTGCAACTTTTAAATAATAAATGGTTATTTATTTTATTTTTTTACTTGATGGTTACACAACATTGCATGTTTACAGACATAGAATTGAAAAATATTCTTGAAAATGAATACAGAGTACATTTCTAAGACCTGTTTTTATTTGTTCTGTACTTTTCCTTGTTTGTAGATCCAAGTGTTCGTGTCATCAGCTGACTCTGCAGGCTACAGGATGTACTCCAGGTGGGCAGATCAACGCCAACGCTGGATACCATCACAAGAGACTGGAAGAATGTCTCCCCACAGGGTCTGTGATGCATAACCAACCCTCCATAATGTCTCTCTCATGTTGATTTATGTTGAGTTCAACTTATTTTTTCTATCTCATTTTAATTGTCATGTTTCTTTTTCCCTTCTCTTACTCTGTTTGCATTTTCAGAATCTATGAATGTAATAAGCGGTGTCGCTGTAATGCACAGATGTGTACTAACCGCCTGGTTCAGCACGGTTTGCAGGTCCGACTGCAGCTCTTTAAGACCCAGAATAAGGGCTGGGGCATTCGTTGTCTTGATGACATCGCCAAGGGCTCATTTGTTTGTATCTATGCAGGTAAGGCACTTGGACTTTAGTTTATGCAAAAGAACATTACTCTAGTGTTTAGTCTTGCATAAGCTTTTCCCTCGTATTGTCGTAAATGTAATAATTATTTCTTTCTCTTTCAGGTAAAATCCTGACAGATGACTTTGCCGATAAAGAAGGCTTGGAAATGGGCGATGAGTACTTTGCCAATCTAGACCACATTGAGAGTGTGGAGAACTTTAAAGAAGGTTACGAGAGTGAGGCCCACTGCTCCGACAGCGAGGGCAGCGGGGTGGACATGAGCAGGGTTAAACTACCAGCTACCTCCCAACACGGTAAATCCACCACCAAGATGGAGGAGCGTAACAGCAGCACTACTGGCAAAAGTGAGAGACCTATGCACACATCTGACTATTTTTCTTGTTCTACTATTCTACTATTACTACTAATATCTATGTAATTGGGGATAAAAAGTAACAACACCAACCAAGTCCAACTCTACGGTAATTGGATGTCAAAATTAAAAATCTTACTATGGTGAAGGTGAATCAAAGTATTTGCCCTCCCTAAGGTATTAAGCCATATTAATGGATAGTCTTCATTGCATTAAAAGCAAAGAAAAGTTATCTTTTCTAACTTCACTATTCTGAGACACCATTGCAATCACTTTTAACTAGTAATTTAGTGTGAAGTCAGTTCTTCTCAAGTTCACACAGGTCTCCTAGCTTGTGTATTTCTTCACATTAATTATGAACATTATCCATTCTTTTTTTTAACCTTTATTCTTTTTAAGAAGCATTTTGCATTGCTTGCTTATGTTTCTTTAAAATAAATGGCATTTGGTTTGATATTTGTTTTAAACTGGTACTTGCACGCATTTGAATTAAATGAATTTTTATTTAAGTCTAGTATCATAGAATTAAAACATTTTTGCTTTTGTATTATTTCATTGTTCAAGTTCATTGTTGTAATGTATATCCAGCAGGTGAAGGTTATAATCTTATCACACGTGAGTATAATACTCATGTTTCTCACCCTCTTACTAGGCCAAGGCGATTCATCAGCAGACAGCGACGATGACAAAGACGAAGACTCTAATGAGGATGACAGTGACAGCTCAGATGACACATTCGTGAAAGACACTTATTACACCACCAGCTCAGTGTGGAGGAGCTACACCACCCGCAGACAGGCCAAGGGAATGAAGGAAGGTGAGGACACGAGTCTGAGGAGACCGTTCACTAGAGGGCAGACTTGAGCAGAAGATAGGACTGTCAAAACAGTTGCTACTACTAATAATGTCATCATATATTATACAGTATATTTATTAAATAATATAATACTTACCATATTTGTGTGTGTGTGTGTAGTAATTGTTCAAGACATTTCACCACAGAATAAATAAATGATTTTTTTGGTAAAATATGTCCTGAACAGTTACTGATATTATAATTTCATATATACAATACATTTTTTTTTTCTTCTGTGAAATGTCTAATATTTATTTTTTATTATTTTTTAAAATTATGCAATATATTATGGTGAATGTGTCTTGAACAGTTATTGATAATAATAATTATTGTTGTTGTTGATAACATTTGTATTAACTGTTCTTCAAGACACATTCACCATTTATTATTATTATAAAATTTCATATACAAATATATTTTTATTTTTGGTGAATTACATTTTTTTTATTATCTAGTATTATTTTAGTATAATAGTATAGCATTATTATTATTATTAATATTATACATGTTAAGGTGAAATGTCTTGAACTTATTATTAATGATATTTACTAGTAGTAGTATTGTTATTATTATCATATATTATGTTAAATTAAACATGTATTTTATTTTTATGGTGAAATATGTTTTAGTTAGATATAATAATTTAAAAAAAAAAAAAAAAAAATATATATATATATATATATATATATATATATATATATATATATATATATATATATACAAATATTTTTATACAGATGTTATTGTTTAACTTAATCAGCTGTAAATCAAGGTACTTAGAATGAAAGAAATTTGTTAATTGCATAGTAGTTCACTTTCCCATCATTCTCTGTCTTTGCTGTAGAGAGTCAGGACAGTAAGGATGGGCTAAGCCTAAGTGTTTCTGCTGGGGAGGAGAGGAAGCCCCCTCCCATGCCAGAGGAGACCGGGAAGAGTAAAGTAGCATCTTGGCTCACCAGCCAGTCCTCCACTTCTGCAAATCAGAATGTCAAGGTGGAGGGAGGCATAAAGACGGAGAAGAAGGTGAGTGCAATTTTGCATGCATCTGGTTTCTTTATTTCACATGAAGTGTTTCCCTTTCCTGTCTCTTTGTTCCTCTCTCTCTCTCTTTATAATCTCTCTGTCTTTTGTTTAGGATGTGATGACCCTCTCTGACAGTGATGATGTGCAAACTATCAGCTCAGGATCAGATGACAACAAGGAGAGAGCGAAAAAGACCCAGGGTAAGATGGAAGAACAGGGCAAATTGCTTGCTGTCATTCGTGGACTTCCTTATATCAGTGTAACCGTTGCCACCATTCAGTCAGCTGACTGAATCTGCATGTTCTAGTGGTGAATGAGCCATATACATTATGAACCCTTACATCTTTGTTATGAGATGAGATGCTCATATTGTTGTGCAGGTGTTGTAATAGCAACAAGCTTCGAAATCCAAGTTACCTTTTAGAAGGTCAGCTAGTCTTCCATTCATCAAGTCCCTGTAACAAGCCGATAATTAGAACATTGTTCGATCTCTCTCTGTCTCTCAGCTGTGGTGAAGAGGCAGGTGGCGGTGAAGTCCACACGTGGCATTGCTTTGAAGTCCCACGGTCTGATGGTGAAAACGGGGGGAGGGGGTGCAGGAGGAGGTGGGTCAGGCCCATCTCATGGACATGGACATGGACATGGACATGGACATGGCCATGGACATGGACATGGAGGTGGCGGGGGTGAGGGTGGCCCTAAAAACACCCGCCTGTTCTTTGACGGGGAGGAATCCTGTTATATCATTGATGCCAAACTGGAAGGCAACCTCGGACGCTACCTCAATGTGAGTACATTTCCAGATTCCACAAGCCCAGATATGAGTGACTTATATTTGACATTTGCATTTTATTCATTGGAATCATAAGCCTAAGGATTTTTTACTTGATTTTTAATTTGATGATAGTTCGCAACAACCGTGTTTACATCCTCTCTTCTGCTGTCTTTGTCCCACAGCATAGCTGCAGCCCCAATCTGTTCGTCCAGAATGTGTTTGTGGACACTCATGATCTGCGTTTCCCCTGGGTGGCCTTCTTTGCTAGCAAGTGAGCATGACATTGCAGTGTTTTTTGCACATATAAATTAGGAATAATTAATTATATATTCTATTTTTTTTTTCTTCAACATGGGCTGTTATAATATATAATATATTTTAAGTATATTATATCAGATATCTGATATGAATTGTTCATTTCATCTATTTTCACATTTATATTACTGTTGTCATCATCAAACTCACTTAAAGGGTACATAACACACACAGTTTCTGCCAGTCCTTCATATCTCCGTAGAGATGTATAAAAGACAGATACTCTGTACAAATTCTTTCAGAAAAAAAGCCGAGCTCGTGGAGGCGCGCAGTGGGCGGAGCTAAAAAGTCACGATCACACAAGTGCCCATACAAGGAATTCTGCCCTTTATGTCGTCATAAAGGGCAATACTCAAAAAACCCTTTCCAAAACTTGTTCAAATCCTGAAGGAATGTTTTTGGCACAGAGATACTCCATCATATGTCCAACAAATTATTATTTTTTTTTAATTGGCCATGTTTAGCATGAGCATCCAACTCTTTAACAGTGTACATAAACAGAATGCATGAAATGGCATTAGAGCCCCCACCCCCCTTTAGCACTAGAACCGCCAGGGGTCACTGTACACCTAAAACCACCATCAGGTCAAATTTACCCATGGATATTTTTACTGTTTTGAAATGGCTAAAAAACGTAATATGTCACTGTATTATGCCACTATCTTCACAAAGTAATGTATATAGTCATGAAATTATTATTTTTAGTTGTCAACTATGTTTCTGTCCTGTTGTTTTATGCTATTTTAAGCGGGCTACACTAGTCAGTTTTTGGTGTAAATAGGCTAAATCAGCCTGTAATGACAGCGAGAATTAGAAGGAAATAAATACATATTTGGGTGGTGTAATATTATAATTAAATGTCATTAATCACATATTATTTAAATAACTAAAATTCCCTTAATAGACAATAAAGTACAATAATAATCCACTGCACTGTATAGGATGCATGGCAAAGAATGACAGCCTACGATGTACATGTGTAACGACAAATTCAAGCACACACAGAATACCTAATTATTCATTTGTTTAGTTATATCATTTATATTTTGAATAAGAACAACACCAATAATAATCATGAAAATCGTTTTATTCATTATATCGTAGATCGGAAATATTGTTTTTCAGGAAACGCGCAGACTTGAATAAATAGCAACAAAGTAGCAAACAAAACACGATAAAATTGCAAAACAAAAATGTGTAATTAATCCAAAGTTTAAACATTTATAAATAGGCTAAAACAGCTTTGTTTGATGTGTGTGTTGTGTGACCGTTTTCAGTAAGCCGACGCGTTGCTCAAACACAGCGCGAAACTAAAGGAATTATATAGGGGTAAATTTGACCCTCTGGTGCTTATAGGTATAAATGCCCAGTTTTTAAATCTGGTTTTATCTAAACAGTTTTTATTAATAGGGGATTGTAAATAACACAATTTTAGTAAAGGTCAATGACTAGGAGACTTGGATATTCTATTAAAAACCTGTTATGTACATTTGAAAAACTGCCACGGGTAAATTTTACCCCGTGGCGATTCTAGTGTTAAAGTTCATCTTTAAAAACACTAATATTTTAAATCCACATCACCATGAATATCCATTTTTCACACTGTACATTATATTGTTGTGATGCCTAAATTCACATTCAGCATTTAAAATGATGAATTTTAGAATTTGAATACAGGTCTTTTGTGTTATCAGACATGACAGAATTATTTTGCTTGCTTTTTATGTCTCTTGCATACTGTATATGTGGTTCGTCATCAAAAACGATTAATGTTGACTAAATCAATAAAAGTTGTCGAGTTAGGCGAGTTCTTATTTTCAGATTTACTCAAATATATATATTTTTTCTGATCTGAAGTGTTTATATGAAGGTGTTTAATTCTGCTTGAGCTATTAGTCAGATTATTTGTATGCATGTAAACAAATCTACAGTTGTTGTTTTGTTTTTTTATTAACCTGTGTGTTTCTACAGGCGAATCCGAGCAGGGACGGAGCTGACATGGGATTATAATTATGAAGTTGGCAGTGTTGAGGGCAAAGAGCTGCTGTGCTGCTGTGGATCTACTGAATGCAGAGGACGATTGCTGTAACACGCGCGCACATGCACTAAAGGTCCCTCCTAATGTAGACGTGCAGGTGAACACGTACTTGGAGCTCCTAGAAGTTGGATTTGTCCAGTAATGTCTGTGCTACTGTTAAGAACTGAGCAGACACTGAACAAAATGAATTTGTTCAGGAACTTACTGAAGTAATAAAAAAATGTATGTATGCATGTTTTCAACTGTCCTGATTCACAGAGTTCCGCCTTAAATCCCAAATGTGTCCATGGCATCTATCACTATGGGTTACACAATCCTTTCTTTTTTACATACATGTCAATCTCAAGACTGTTTTGCTTAGTCAATCTTTTGCTCTTCTTTTATATATACATTTTGATAATGAAGATTCAAGTGTTGTTGTTTTTTTTTGTTTTTTTTGCGTTTTACTCATGGTTTTGTGATTGTCATTTGTATGCTACTGTGTAAATGTGCTTTTTGTTGGTCAACAAGTTTATGAAAACAGACAAAATTGTACTTTTGTCGCAGTTTGAATTAAAGTTCTCCAAAGACCAAAATGTACTTATTATGAACTCATGGGAAAATCGTGTGTGTAACAAACAGCCAGCAGTTTTATGACCACAGAATTTAAATGGAGTCCGAGGTTAGCTCGATGAATCATATTATTACTTGGTAGCCAATATGAAAAAGTACAGTTGTCTTGGAAGTCATCAGTAAAATGTAAGTTATTTTGTTCTTGGGGAAACTATCTTTCAAGTGCTTTTAACAGCACACCCATGTCAACACCAGTTGGCAACATTACCTTAAAGGGGTAGTTCACCCAAAAATTAAAGTAGTCATTTACTCGCCCTCAAGTTGTTCCATACCTGTATGAATTTCTTTATTCTGCTGAACACAAGATATTTTGAAGACTGTCAGTAACCAGTTGATGGACCCCATTGACTTCCACAGTAGGGGGGAAAAGTATGGAAGTCAATGAGATCCATCAACCGGTGAACTGTCCCTTTAACACCACACATATCCAACTAACCGAGCATTATCACCTGCCCTAGTGGCTTGTGCCACCATGTACTTCATGTTTAAAAACTTTTCTTTTTTTTAAAAGGCAAGAGCCATGGATAGTGAGCACCTTTTCAATCATTATGTGCACTAATAATTAAATAGACTTTAATAACGTGGAAACTGCTTAAAGAAATAAGTAACAGTCTAAATTGAGTTCAGAGATAACGTCTCCGGTTACGTATGTAACCTAGGTTCCCTGAGAACAGGGAACGAGACGCTGCGTCAGCTTGACGCTACGGGGAAACGCCTCCAGCGTGACAGGTGTCTGAGCTACAATCGAATCACGTCAGTCCTACTGACCGGCGACAGCCGATGATGTCATCAAGGTGCGACCAGGAAGTATAAAAGGTCGCCTTTGCCAACATGACACCGCCCTTCGTCTTCAGGGACTGTCTGGCAGGCAAACCCTGAGGCATGGCAAAGCGACGAGCGCCTCGCTCCTGTTCTCAGGGAACCCAGGTTACACGTAATCGGAGACGCCCCTTCGAAGGGAACTCGCACCGCGTCCAGCTTGACGCCACGGGAACGAAATACCAACGCCGCCATGCCGAGGGGAGTGCATGCCTACTGGCAGTGACAACTGTCAGAACAAGCAAATTCAATTGAAATGCCTGAACCACCCCCCCTCTGGTCACCGAGGCTGTCAGTGACAGCATTCCCTTCGGTCATAGCCCAAGCTATAAGCCTGAGTAGGACGCTTCGAACACTTAGAGAAGTTCTACCCAGGCCGCTCAAAGGCCTGGATCCAGCCCATTCAAAGGAAGGGGGCTCCTTCAAGGGAATGTGGCTAGGGGGCCCTAGGGCGCCCCAGCCAGCCACTACCACCACCAAGGAGGCCTAGCTTGGTGCCTTTTTTAACGGGCGCTTCAGCCGGGCCATCCCTGTCTGTTTGATAACAGAACCTCTGGATACTCGCCTCCTGAAGAGGCATCCAGTCCCAGGTACTGCAGAGTGGCAGTGTCCTCCTCGGACCAGATCTCAGAGACGGGAACCCCGGAGAGCAGCACTCAGCATAGCGCTTTCTACCCTTGCCAGCGAGGGGAGTAATCTGCTCAATCCTAGGATCTACTGAGCTATTATCAGATAGAAACACTCAGGAGGCCAGACTGGCCTAAAAACTGATCTAATTGGGAGGCCACCCTAGGGGCCTACGACCACCCGATCAGACCCAGGCAGCTTCGGCTCACATACGACCCTTCCGAAAGGAGGGGAGCTTAAAGGGGCTGCCCGGTAGGTAAACCAGTTTGTAGGCTAAACCCCGTCCTCGGGGTCCAAGTAGCAGAAGCGACACTAGTCGCGCTAGGGTGACCACTAGCTGTCAGCGTCATGCCAGTTAACAGTCCTTGTACTGAGAACCAAAGACCCATTAGGGAGGCCTACAGCGGCCCATTGTACGATAGAAATATATGCCAGAGAAGCCTGAGAAGTCATGCTCAGGAACTCGCTTAGAGGGAGGCCTGGTGAGGCCTACTACCTGATAGCAGTTGAAGCCCACTGTCAATGCCTTTTTTTTTTTTTTTAGGTGGGAACCGGAAACTGTCTCTTCAGGGAGGCCTAGTGCGGCCTACTAACCAGCAACAGCCTAGCAGCTCCTGTGCTAGCTGACACGGCGACTGGCAACAGAAGCCTTCCTTCAGGGAGGCCTGGTGAGGCCTACTACCTGCCAATGGTTCATCACAACCTGCCAGGACTGAGCCCAAGAATGCGTCCTCGAGGGAGGCCTGGTGAAGCCTGCCACCTCATGCCGAGTCTTCAGGGAGGCCTGGTGCAGCCTACCGTTGGTGAATGGGGGCCTGTTTTCAGGGAGGCCTAATTGGGCCTACCACCTCACAGCAGGACGACAGGGACGGCTTCCTGGTGACAGGAGTGAAAAACTGTGATGTTATACCCTTGGGCTGACAGTAGCTTCTCTGCTGGCTGACAAAAATTAACATCCAACTGTTAACTAGGATTATAGTTGGGAAAAACTGCTACTTGAAAGCCGACATCGTTGGGGAGCAACCTCCCCAAACGTCGGGACTCACTTGCAAGGAGGCCACACTTTGAGGCCTACCACCTGACCTGGAGTCTACTGCCAAGACTGCCCCAGCTGGCTACTCACAGCCAACTGGTCTAAATTCATCCCGGCCTAGCCTGGTGACCCATCCAGGAGGCCTCCAATTCCTCCTGGAGCCAACTGTACAATGGTGCGGTCTTAACGGCAGCGCCTACAAGCCCTGGAACCTAATCACATTGTCCATAGCAGGGTACTCGGCAAACCAAACACCCTGTACCCCCTAAGCGGGGGGAGTACCACATACGCCACCCACCTCAATGACGGCCCTAGCTTTTAATAGCTGTCCTACCATACCGTGCGAGGGCGTCAGCCATGGCAATGCTCTGGCTACAAGGGAGCTCACGACCAAACCTACATCCACAAAAGGTTGCGAAGTGCTGCTCAACCCGAGCCATGGGTGAGGCAGAATGATACAAAGCTAGGAGTGGAGGTACTCAAATCTACCCTAATTTATCAGGGGAGCACTACCAACTGGCCATGTCATACAAGGAGGGCCAGAGCCTGCCAAAAAATTGGCGGCTTTCTTAAGAACCTAGCTCTGGCGGGCAGGGCTGCGCTTAAGCTCACAGTCCTTTCGCTCATGTGAAAAACGGGCTAGACCCTGCCCCACGACCACTGGCTAAGTCGCTATCAATTCTGCACAGCACCAACCTGCTTTACTAATGAGAGCCCCAGAATGCAGGTAAGGGGGCGGGCCTTGGCCGGACAACTCTACATAAGAGGAGGCTACATTAGGGACAATAAAAAAGCTAGATTCAAAAAGAACAGCTACCCGGAGCGCCCACGCTTCCTGGCGTGTGCCTCCGTAATCCCTAGAAAGCCTAGGCCAATCTAGATCTATACCCGAGGTCCGAGAGGGTCCTAATATCGCACCACACAAAAAAGGGCACTCGGGTAGAAGTGCCAGTCGTATATTAGGTCTGGCTCTAGATCAAACTGTAGTTCTAGCGTAGTCTGATCCTGCATTTTCCCGAACTTATACTGGGAAAAGATACAGACCGCCTTACCCTGAGGCGGCTACCAGTTAGCAGCTTAATACTAGGAGAAAAATGAGGAAATCCTCTTTCTTTTTTTTTTTTCACCCGCTACACACCCGGAGGAATGAGCGGCACCCCCAGCGCTAATTTCATTTCGCTATTAGGTCTGGGAATAAACAAGGGCTGTACAGCTCTCACATCTTTCGTGCACCATATACAGTGTTTGCTGGCCTCCACTAGCAATACTAGCTCACTCATACCGAGCCTAAGCAACTGGTAATAAAACTTGATCGTTCTAGCCAACCTGACAGGGGAACTACAGGCCCTTTTAGAACACATCCAGCGATCCCCGAAGCCCTCAGCAGGGAGCATAAGTCAGAAATATGTAATAATTTCCCAATATAGGGGACTTACCCGCTCGCTGCGGCACACCATGATATCTTTCCCATATGAATGCTTAGGTGTACTACTACCTTTCTTGCTGAGGGAGGCGCACTCACAAGCCAAGCCAGGCAGGCCGTCAGAGTCTGACGTATCTTATCCTCCGCTCATCACAGGCCCGCCCGGCCTGGTGTAAAAAGCGCCTGGGGAGAAAAAACTAGGAGAAGGACGCCCCACTAGTCTCAGCGCGCCCTAGGGGGAGGAGACCTGTCCCAGCGCGGTCTTCTTCGCTGGAACCGGCCCTGCGCCCCGGCGTCCTTCCGACTCCTAGTGCGGGAGTCCCGCCTCTTCTGCGCCCTACTCCGCCACTGAGGGGGCGCACGAGAGGCGACACTGGCTCGCTGGTCCTGTCGCTGGTCCTCGGGCCATGACGGACCAGGGCCTCCCGCCTGCCTGGGCGCGGCCCCGGATCTCTGCGGAATGCATGATTTAAATGCTGCCGAGCGCGCCTTCGCCTCTCTGAACCTTTCCACCACCGCCTCAACGGAGGTGCCAAAGAGTTCAGAGGGCGAAACCGCATCGAGGAAAAGGATTTCTCTCGCCCGATGTCCGCCAGGTTCAGCCACAGATGTCTCTCCGTAGCTACCATAGCCGCCATCGCACGCCCGATGGCGACTGCTGTCTGTTTGGAAGCACGGAGAGCCAGGTCTGTGGTGAGGCGGAGCTCGGCCATCGCGTCAGGGGGTAGGCCCTCCCCCTGATCGAGATCCTTCAGTAGGTCGGCCTGATACGCCTGCAACACCGCGGTGGTGTGCAGTGCTGCAGCGGCCTGACCTGCTGACGGTACGCCCTACCGCTTAAGCGCGGCGGTAGTTCTCAGCGCTTTAGACGGCAGGGCGGGAGCTCTAAGTGTCGATAGCCTCCCTGATGCGAGATAGTTCGCAAACGTCTCATCAATCGGAGGCATCGACACATACCCACGACCAATCCTCGACATCAGCGGTTTCCCGCTGATGCCGAAATATCCTGGCCGAGTATGGGTTCTTCCATGCCCCCGTGATCTGATCGTGTAGATCGGGGAGGAATGGAAGGCTCCCCAGAGGTGATGGGTTCTGGCCGGAGAGAAAGCGATCGTCCAGGCGACCAGGACGTTCGGGTTCTCTCCTAGCGCGCTGCCATTGTAAATCTAACCTGTTGGTGGCGCGCTCCATAACTCCCACCAACTCCGCATACACGGGGCAAGATGGCTGAGAGGGTTCGGCCTCAACCGATTCATCACCACCCTGCCCAGCCATCCTCTGCTCGAACAGAAGAGCATCGGCTGACGAGGAGGAAAAATCCGACTCCTCCCCCGTTAGCCGCCCCTCGCGACCTGGCTGGTCATCTGTGAGGACTACGCCCTCCTCCAGACGACGAGCCAAATCCGTCTGGGAACCCCAGGACCTACGTCGCCGCTCAGCCTCGGCGTGAGCGGGACCGTCCCCAGAAGCTGGTCCCTCCTCCCTCGAGAAGAGGGCCAGGCGAGAGCGGAGCGTTCGGATGGGAAAACGCTCACAGTTCGCGCAAGAGGATCCCTCGAGAACCTCCAGCGCGTGCTCTTCCCCCAGGCAGTACACACAGAGATTATGCGTGTCCTCAGGCGTCAAATACCTGGGACACGGATCCGCACACTTCCTAAAGTGCCGTGTCTTCTGTGAGCACTTCATCCTTTATTTTACTAACGCGATTCTCCTTGTTATGTAACACCAGACAGGACAGTCACTGAAGACGAAGAAGCGGTGTCATGTTGGCAAAGGCGACCTTTTATACTTCCTGGTCGCACCTTGATGACATCATCGGCTGTCGCCGGTCAGTAGGACTGACGTGATTCGATTGTAGCTCAGACACCTGTCACGCTGGAGGCGTTTCCCCGTAGCGTCAAGCTGACGCAGCGCGAGTTCCCTTTCGAAAGGGAACCACATTTGTTTTAGCCAGATTCAAGGTTCTCACACTGAAGAACACACTTCACAATCAACAACAGCCTGCACTCCGTTCTCTATAGAGGAGGTGTGACACTTTAAGTTGAAAACTCCCTGAGCACAACTACAAGTTCCTCTGAGAGACTGTTCCTTCAGAATGTCAACTCAGTTCAACTCACATTTACTTGTATAGCGCTTTTCACAATACATATATCTACATATATTTTGTGCAATACAATACAGACATGCTAGATTTAAACTGGGGGAGTGAGTGAGTCTGAGCCCCGAACATTATCAGGAAGGCTGTTCCATAGTTTAGGTGCCAAATATGAAAACGCTCTCCCTCCTTTAGTGGACTTCGATATCAGAGTTTTGTGATCGTAAAGATCGTGATGGGTTATAAGGCGATAGAAGATCAGTTAAAAACACAGGAGCTAGACCGTTTAGTGCCTTAAAGGTCAGTATAGTAATACTTTTTAACTGATACGGAACTTAATAGGTAACCAGTGTAGAGATGATAAAATTGGTGTTATACGATCATATTTTCTTGACCTAGTAAGAACTCTAGCAGCCTCATCTTGGACTAATTGTAGCTTGTTTATTGAAGATGCAGGAGAGCCAGCTAGTAATGCATTACAGTAATCTAGTCTAGAGGTCATGCACGCATTAACTAACTTTTCTGCAGTAGCGGTTTTGGGCACGGGCGAACCGGGCAGTCCCAAGAAGTCGTCGCTGCAGCCTGAAGCACGATGACGTACTGGATCAGATCCAACACGTACTGGACGTGCATGCGCGGTTGTTTCATTCACATGTTGATGACGTCACATGCGCACGCGCAGTTGAGAGCTTTGTGAACTCTGAAATACTCAAACCGCTCGCGCAAAAACAATTATTAATAACATGCTCACGAAATCAAGTCACACGTTTAGCATTTTCCCTTGAATGTGTACTGGTTGTACCTTGAGGATTAAAATTACAGACAATTAGGCTACTTGACTCATTTTTGCTTCCACTCAACAGCAAGTATGACCAGAATATGTTACAAGTTTTGCATGTATGTAGAGAGAAACTAGTTCACAGTTCACCTCTGGGTCTCTTCCGAGCGGAGACCTCCACCCTTGCCCGGGGTGCAATTCAATGTAAAACCGCCACTGCTTTTCTGCATCAGAGACAGGTAAGATGTTCCGTAGCTTAGCGATGTTTCTGAGGTGGAAGAAGGCTGTTTTTGTAACATTTGAAATATGATTTTCGAAAGACAAGTTGCTGTCTAATATAACACACGCAGGTCTTTAACTGTAACAGTACATCCTTCTGAGTGCATTCTTAGAGATTCTGTGTACAGGTTTTTGTACTTGTGTACATTTTTGAATGTGTACTGTAAATTACTTGTAAGCATGTGCGAAAAAGCAAATCAGTAGTAAAAATCTACTTGAATTTGAGTGAATATTTACAAGAGAATTGTGAAGCAACACTTCTCCATTACGTAGAGTCATAGCGACACTGACTATAGCAACTGTAGCAGGTTTTAAACACTCATGGTCGGATTAGAGGAAGTTAAAGTTGATGATGCTTAAAGAAAGTCGTGACCGCAGATAATTGAGAGGAGGACTGACAGGAAAGGATTATAAAATGGCTAACTATCACATGTGTCTGCTGGGACTGATTATTCTCTGTCCATTTTTAAAAGGTAAAGAAATCCATATTTTCTCTACAACACTTGCAATTACAAATCCTTTAGTGAAATTAGTCTGAAAAAGAGTTTGAACATCAGCTTTTTTTTTTCTTTTCTTGCAGTTATTCCTGATATAGTCTCTAAGTCGCTTAGTGTTAGTACATACTTGCCTTCCTGAAAGCATATTCCTGAATACTGGGCTTAGTGGCACAGAAATATGATTTCCATATTAAAAGTATGTTGTTGATTTTAACAACTTTAACAACTTTCTTTTTTTTCAGATATGAAACGTTTTTATGCATGCTATTCAGAAGTTTAACCTGGATAGCATTCAGTTTGCCTTAAGCAAAGGGGGAAAATATTTATTAAAATGGTTTGCTTTGTATGCCATGATGTTTATGTGGTTTCATTCTTTACAATAAATAACATAATGATCACTTAAATCTACTTTTGTTTCAGGTACCAGTGGAGCAGAAATGACTATTATTATTATTATTATTATTATTATTATTATTATTGATATATAGCATAATGAACTCCCAAATTTACCATGTTTCAGGTACCAATGGAGTTGATGAGCCTCATGTGTTCAGCACTTCTGGTGATGATATCTGTCTGCCCTGTAATAATGCTCTTCCTGACTGCACATCAACTACATGGATCTATAACAGACATTCACAGACAGTTGAACTGATTGCTGGAGGGAAAACGAAGAATGGCATAAAGAGACGTGAGAGACTGAGTGTGGGGTCTGACTGCTCTCTGAACATCAAGAACGTCACACAAGAAGATTATGGGCTTTACATCTGTCGACAATATGTGAATGGAGAACATCAAGGAACTGATGCTCCTGTTTATCTGCAATTTCTTCATGGTAATTTTAGGTTTATACTGTCAATTTAAAAATGCCAAATTCTTCCTTTAAGCTTGCATGTGTAATGAAAAAATTGAAGTCTGTAATCTGATTTCTGTCTTATTTTCTGTTTCAGTCTCTTCATCATCCTCACAGACTGAGATCAGACCAGGCAGATCTGTGACTCTCTCCTGTCAGTTGTATTCATATGGAGTCTCTTGTGATACTTTGGTCCGTTCTGAGGGAATTCAGCTGATCTGGGTGAATCAGGCTGGTGTTAGTGTGATGACAGACTCCAGATATCAGATATTATCCTCCTCAACACACTGTACCAGCACTCTGACTACAACACTCCTGAATGAAGATCACAACAGAGAGTGGAGATGTCAGGTTACTCAGAGAAATCAACTGAAGACCTCAGCCTCATTTACTGTCACGTATTCAGGTGAGAAAACAAATCTTTAAAAGATCTGTTTTAAAAGACACTCATAATGTCAAGCACTATTAATATTATCATAACAAATCAAGGTTACAAAAGTTTCTTCACTCTGACAGAAGTCAAATGTTGCTGTACATGATTGAAACTTAACAGCAAGTATTTGTGACTTATGTTAAATGACGGTCCAGTATACAAACTTTATATGATCATATATTAAATGGCATAATTCATCTGAACTAATACTCATCCTACATTTCAAAATGACTCCGTGACACCAGGGCACAACTCTGAGGAACCCTCTACAAACACAAAAGGTACATGACATTTGATGGTGATCTTTGCCAAGCATAATTCTACAAAAAACAGAAAAATATGAATGTTGGCATACCACAATACAATGGATATCCAAAACATTCAAAAGAAAAAAAGGGAAAACCTTTCATTACAGACGGTATACCCATACATGTTTCCTACGTCCTCTCTCCTTTAGAGATAGTGATGTCTGCTGTGGCTGCTGCATTAGCTGTTGTCCTTGTTGCCGTTTTCTGGCTGATCTATAAAAAAAGATCTAGTGAGTTGTCTTATTTTCTCCTTTGTATAATAGTAATTCAATCATAGTTCAGGTCTCACTTTGTATAAAACAACCATCATTTTCAGATCATATCAGAAGCACGTGGATTAGGTGGATGTTGAATTATAAAGTGAACAGAAATGTTATGCTGCTGAATTCCTGTAATATGAATCACAAAGTGCTTTTATGTAAAAAAAATATACATTTTAATGGTGCAGCAAAATCCTTGCCTTTTTATTTCAATGTTATTGCATTTAACACTTTATGTCTGTTTTATAATAAATACTCATATTACGAGTCATTTTCATTCATTTTTTTCTTCAGATAATAAAAGAGGGACTCACAGCTCTGTGGTGAGTTCAGTAATGACAATCATTTGATTTGATTACTGTAATTCATGTGTAATTCACACAGTTGCTTATAGCTATATGTTATCTAAAGGTCAAAGATGTGAATGAACATAAAGACACCTATGAAACAATCAACATGTCCATTCCTTCGACACCGAACGCCAATGTGAGTGAACAAAATGACTTCATTCATTTTATGTGCTACACTATAATGAAGTTTATTAAAACATTTAAGTAGTGTAGTGACAGATGTCTTTTTGTTCTGTATTAAACTGGATTTGCCATGTTTCCATTGATGTTTAGGAACCGACAGATGATGTGACCTATTCCGAGGTTACTTCTTCCAGTAAAAAGCAAGTACGAATGGACAATGTGAGTACATATCACCACATACCCTTGTTCTTCCATCAGTGTGACAGTCCTGTTCAGAGAAAATGACACCCTCCTTCTCTCATCTATATGCTGTTGATTTGTAGCTCTGAATTAAATGAAGTGTGTGAAGTAATAGAATTATAAATGAAGTATGTAAAGTAATAGTAGATGTGGGTTCCACATTGATTGACAGAATGTGTGATGCTCTTTCAGGATCATTCTAATGACACAGTGACTTACGCTGCCATCAGAGGAACAGAATATACACCTGATGGACTTTACGCCTCTGTGAACAAATAGAGAACATACCCCTCACAAATGAACTTTAATGCAAACATACTTTTATTCACAGCACTGCATGACATATTATGACCAGCTTGGAATTTTGAAGAATTATATATTTGTATGTGAAGGAATATTTGTTGAATGTACTGTGAAAGGGTACAAAGTCACAATTCAAAAGCATTAATGTATTTTCTTTTTTTTTTTTGTATGAATACTTATGTTATGTTCTATTTTGCTATAAAATGTAAACTATACATATTTAAAACATCTGTAAAAACAAAAAAAACTAACAAAAAAACAAATCTGTAATAATCAGAATTGAATTAATATTTATCTCAGAAATGTCAGATGTACAGTTTCTTGTGTAAAGTAACCAAAAGTGTGTGGCAATACATATTGCAGCCTTTTTCTGTTCGCTTTTGTTAATGGTTTCTTTGTTTAGCAACTCATAATGTAATAGCTGCACATAATGTAAAAACTGCACATACTGTAATTTGAAGTATTACATTATTGTTGTAGTAAAATGTGCATAATGTAATAGTTTTCTCAAAATGTAATAAAATCTTCAGCTCATAATGTAGCCCAATACCATTTCTTTCTTTCTTTTTACATTTTAACAGTGTTGGTATTTAAAGGAACACTCCACCGTTTTTAGAAATTGGGCTTCTTCAACTTCTTTCCTATATTTAGATATGTGGGCAAATGCATTTTTGTTTGAGTGCATGCATTGTTTTAGTTTGGCAGGGTCGGCGCTAGCTTAGCTTAGCATAATGAATGGAATCCTATGTTGCCAGCTAGCATGTCCCCAGTAAAAGTGATCAAAAAAAACACCTAATTACTTTTTTTTTGGATCACTTTTACTCAGGATATTCAGGGTCGTCTTATATTCGGGTATATACAGTAAAACGCATAAAACTGTATGTCATTTAACAGTAAGTGTACCATATAAGAAGTAGAAATATAAATAGTGACAGTGTCAGTAATCTGGTGGATTTTGTAGGCAAGTTAAGACTGAGATTTTTAAAATGTACTCTAAAGGAATATGCTTTATGTTTAATAAACATATAATAATAATAATAATTGCATTAATATTTAAATGCTGCATTTCACATGTAGTTTCAGACTGGCTTTAGATTTAAAAAATACTGTAAGGGAATAATAATGTTTTTATGTTTTAAAAGCTATTAAAATAATGAAAATCTGACATGTTTTTGGTGAGTTGAATATGTAATAAGTTTCTCATATTGTAAAATGTTATTACATTGAGTTCAAGATTTTATAAAATTTTGAGAAGATTATTATGAACATTTTAATACAATTATAATGTAATAATTACATTATGTGCAGTTTTTACATTATGAGTTTAATTGTCTTTCATTTCTTTTTGTTTTTTAATTTCTTTGTTGCAACTTTATTTCTCATCTGTTCTCTTACTGTATTTATTAATGTATTTATATATGTACCATATAAAGAACTATGGAATCATTGTTTTAAATCTGCTATTTATTTATTCATGGCAGCAGCAAGTCTACAGTTCAAATGTTTAAGGTTGTGTGTCAAGCTACATGTAACGCTTAGTATGTACTATGTATTTTTTCACTCACTGTTTCGAAACATGTGACTGCCCCACAAGTTTGACCTCACTGGTGTAACCCACATATAAGCAATGATCATCTCTAAATCCAGTTTAGACTGTTGGTAGTTCCTCTTCTTTCTTTTAGGAAGTTGCTTCATGCTAAATAATTCTATATTGGTCTCAACTGTAGAAGCTGGTGAGAATCTAGTCTTTATGGGTCATGGACAATAACAGATTTTTTTTTTATTATAACTGAATAAGTGTCTGTCTGAACCTGGGAAATTACAAGCAGAGGAGGAGATGATGATGTTAAATTTAAGAGAATACTTACAAAAACTAAAAATGGCTGATAATTGCTGTGTGTTTCTGCTGGGTCTGATAAGTCTCTGCTCATTTCTCACAGGTAAACACATTTCTATGTTCTATAAGACATCTGAGGGAAAAAATAGATACAAAAAGAGAATATATATATTTATTATTATTATTATTATTATTATTATTATTGATATATAGCATAATGAACTCCAAAATTTACCATGTTTCAGGTACCATTGGAGTTGATGAGCCTCATGTGTTCAGCACTTCTGGTGATGATATCTGTCTGCCCTGTAATAATGCTCTTCCTGACTGCACATCAACTACATGGAACTATAACAGACATTCACAGACAGTTGAACTGATTGCTGGAGGGAAAAAGAAGAATGGCATAAAGAGACGTGAGAGACTGAGTGTGGGGTCTGACTGCTCTCTGAACATCAAGAACGTCACACAAGAAGATTATGGGCTTTACATCTGTCGACAATATGTGAATGGACAACATCAAGGAACTGATGCTCCTGTTTATCTGCATTTTCTTAATGGTCTGTATTTCTGTTTTTTTTTTTTTAATAATACTTTAAAACTCTTGTGTAATGAAATGAGTGTTGTTTGTATGATTTCTGCTTTATTTTCTGTTTCAGTCTCTTCATCATCCTCACAGACTGAGATCAGATCAGGCAGATCTGTGACTCTCTCCTGTCAGTTGTATTTATATGGATTCCCTTGTGATACTTTGGTCCGTATTGAGGGAATTCAGCTGATCTGGGTGAATCAGGCTGGTGATAGTGTGATGACAGACTCCAGATATGAGATATTATCCTCCTCAACACACTGTACCAGCACTCTGACTACAACACTCCTGAATGAAGATCACAACAGAGAGTGGAGATGTCAGGTTACTCAGAGAAATCAACTGAAGACCTCAGCCTCATTTACTGTCAAGAATTCATGTGAGAACAATACTGTATCTTATCATCTATCTGTTTTAGTAGGCCCTATAGTTTAGTAGGTCTTTAGTAATGTCAGAAACTCCATATCTTTTAGCCAACAACTGCAAAAATAAAACATTGACATTACTGCAATAACTGGCAATGCACAACAATACACTTTTACAGCAATTATTAAAAGCACAATATGTAAGATTTTAAAATATCCCAAAACCACTAGAACAATGTTATATGTTGACTTTATGGGGGCATGTCAGTGAGAAACATGGTGGAATACCTAATGGTATTTAGCAGTGATATTGTCATGCTTTTCTATTTACAGCGATTATAAGTATAAGCATTATAATATAACAATATAATATATAACAATAACGTTTACAATGGCTTCATACATTTATTAAAAATATAAAAAAGCAAAACACACCTGATGCACATTCTTTGTTCTTTATTTTCTGGAAGTAGATTTTGTGAACCTTGCTGTAACCTTTATGTGTAAATAATTAAGAGAAAGTACTCCGCCATCTTACTCAGACGAGAGTGACTTAAAGGGATAGTTCACCCCCAAAAAATGAAACTTTGATGTTTATCTGCTTACCCACAGGGCATTCAAGCTTTAGGTGTGTTTGTTTCTTCAGTAAAACACAAATGAAGATTTTTAACTCCAACCGTTGCAGTGTGTCAGTCGTTTAATGCATGTCAATGGGGTGTGATTCTGAGAGTAAAAAAAAACATGCACAGACAACATTAATTCCGCCGCTTGTATCCCATTGAAATACGACATATTGTGTATTTTGACAGAAGAAACAAAGACATGCCCTGTGGGATAAACATCAAATAAACATCAAATTTTCAATTTTGGTTGAACTATCCCTTTAAACGCACATGATGTTGTAAACACTGTAAAACTGACCGTAAAGAGGCAGTTTATTCTCGGGAACCCCCGTTTATTAACAAACACCCGTCGCCATAACTTTTTGACATCCTCCCGTTTCCCCGCGTCCCTTAATCACTCACTGACCTGAAGCAGTGCATGCCGGTTAGAAATGTTGTCCGACTTGAGGCAGCGCCGACGCCACGTGACTGTGACATATTTCAACGAAGTGCAGCCGGCTGGTGCATTCTGTGCAGCTTCTCCAGAGCAACTGCAGGAGCTCTGATGACGACACAGCTGTCCCACGATTGGCCGGATTCACCGTATGACAGCGATCACGTGTTTCGTCTATATTCTAAAACCTTCGGTTCCACTAATGCTTACAAATCAGCATTTTATAACGGTAAAAGCTTTTTTCATTTAGTCGCAATTTTAAATTGTCAGGTTTATCAAAATAAAACTGATAAACGTAGACCCCACGCTTTATTAAGCAGTATATAAAGTATTGAATGAAAATGTCTCTGAAACGTCTGTGTATTTGACAAATATTGCATTTATTTCACTTCAGCTGTGATAAAGTAAAGTAAACACAGCTCGAAGCTGTAGCTACTCTCGCCGATCGGTTGCATCCAACTGCAGCCGATGTCAAACACACCTATAATCTCCAGCGAAATCCAGGCATCCTCATACTATGCCTTTGTTTTGAATAAGCGACCTCTAGTGGAAAATTACATATTGTGGCTTTAATGTTAACATACGCTAATACAATTTTAACATTTCACATTGTATGGTGTAATATTAATGTATTATGAAAGAATTAATTAACAATGAGCAATAGTAAATTCTAAATCAACCTATATAAAAATAGTAACGTATGGATAATAATAACTTATTTTAAAAAGTAAAAGAATAGAAACAAACAAACAAACAAAAATAGAAAAAAATAAATGCCATAAAAATTGTTGTTCATTGTATGTTCATGATAACAAGGTTAACACATTTCATTTTTTTAATGATTGTCATATTTTGCAGCATGATGTATGTCTCTGAACTAACTGATGTATCCTTCCGTACATCTCAAGCTGATAAAGTGACACCAGTGATTCCGGTCCACACTACAAACCTTGAGAAGCCCTCAGCTACAAACACACCAAACGTCCCTACAGGTAATCTCCCTCTGTCTCACCTCAGTGTTTCTCAGATATTCGTTTTTTTTCTTAAATCAGCCCCTATGAATATAACTGTTTTCTCTCGTTAGAGAAGGATAACAATGGATTACAAACTAACTCTAAACAAGTATGTGTGCTTGAGACTTTAAATCTTTTAATTTTGCATGAGAAATATTAAAATAATTCCTCAAGACACAATATGTCAATTTGTATACAGTCTTTGTTCTAATGAAAACTTAAATAATCATGTCTGCGGTTGTAACTGTTTAAAGGGGTACTTCAGCGCTGGGAAGATGAATCTGTATTTAAACTTGGTCATTAATGTAGTAGAAATGTGAAATTATTTTTGAATTTGGTGCCTTCTAGACTGAGAAAACACAGAAAATGTATTTTTGTCTCATGGGGATGAAAGACTACAATTCCCAGAATGCACTTCGCTGCTCTACGCTAGGCAGGACATGGTATACTTGCCCGGGATTTGTAAAAAGCTAGTAATTTGTACGTTTCTAGCTCAATGTTGTGCTGAGACATTCAAATAATTCATATGATTGTTGTTTCAATTCAGCTCATACATCAAAATAGATTCCACAGTCTTAAAGTACCTCATTTCCAAATGCATAATACAAGGTAGAAAATTTCAAGGTGGATTAAAACTGACCATGAATGTGTCTTTAGTCTCTCCCTTAGTGATGGTTGTTATATTTCCTGCATTAGCCGTTCTCCTTCCTACTGCTATGCTTTGGATGATTTATACAAAAAAGGACGGTAAGTTATTTTAATTCTTAACATTTTACAACAAAAAGTTCAACAATATAACTTTAAATATGTGCACATCACTTTTAGGTTGTAGAGTCGCTGTAAAGTGATTTAAAAAGTTAGAAATCTTCTGATTTTAAATACACTATCACGATTTATTTAACAAAGTAAATTTTCAAATATATTCAAATAGAAAAATCTCTTTTAAATTCTTAAAATAGTTCACAATGTTACTGTTCACTGTATCTTTGATCAAATAAATGCAGCCTTGGTGAGCCCAAGAGACTTAAAAAAAATCTGAATTATTACGAACTTATGAACAAAAGCGCATATGATGAAATGACGGCTAAATTAAACGTTCGATAGAAAATACAGTTCCAATTAAAAAGTCTCTTCATGACAACATGAGCAAAGGTGAACTCAGCGTAACAATTTCAGGATATTGAATTGATCTAGATATGTGGATATGTGGCTATTTCTTGCCTAACATTTTTTTTATTTTGTGACATTTTACAGATAACGAAGAGGAGGAGGTTGATTTCGATGTAAGTATTCTTTCTTATTTGTTGTCTATTTGGTAAGACTAATTTATGAAGACAATTAATTATCTATATACTTTGGCACTTGTATACTAAAAAATGCTGGGTTGTTTTAACCCAATGTTGGGTCAAATATGGACTAACCCAGCAGTTGGGTTGTTTTAACCCTGCGGTTGGGTTAACCTTTCGCTTAAGACAACCCAATCGCTGGGTTAAAACAACCCAATGCTGGGTTAAAACAACCCAATGCTGGGTTAAAACAACCCAATGCTGGGTTAAAACAGCCCAACAGCTGGGTTAGTCCATATTTGACCCAACATTGAGTTGTTTTTTACCAAGCATTTTTTAGTTTGTACAATAAAAATAAAAGACCAGACAAGATGACACAGACATCTTTCACATGTACCATATTTGTGTATTTGTCCGTTGGTGTTTAGGTGCTGACATATGTGTCATATTCATCAGTGTCCACTGATGCTTCGAATCAGCGAAATTCCAACCAGATTTACAAAAATATAATAAATTAAATAGATTTCATCGCAAAAAGATTTTTTTTTTTTACATATATATTGAACAAAGACTTGTCAATATCCCAATGTCACCTCAGCTGTTTATTATTCTTTTGTTTTTTATTATTCTGTTTTTTTTTCTGATTATAATGGATTATTGCATTTGTATCTTATTCTCAGAAGTGTTTGTCCTTTTATATTTAGTTATGTCCATATTTGGAGACATCTCCTTGATGAATCACAGGAACCCAGTAACCTCAGCACCAAACATGTGTTAACCTGCATGATGTTTACAGAGAAGAGGAAGTTTTAACCAGTCAATGAAATCACAATATGCAAAATAGTAAGAGCCCTTTTAAAAAACGTTATCCTTAACTGAACCCCCACTTCACCTATAATAACATGATTTCTTTACACATCAGTTACAGTTCTTTCAACTTTTTGTGTAGAACAGAATTTGAAGCTTCTGTTGAACCGATATTTTTAAAAAGTCTGACAAATGTTTCACTTGACTCAATTGAATCTGACACTATGTGATGCTTCCTCTGCACCAGTGTTAATTTTGACAGCAAATTTTGATTTAGTTTTAGTCATAGTCTTTTTGATAGTTTTAGTCTTATTTTAGTCACCTGAATTGTTTTTAATTTTAGTCTAGTTTTAGTCGACTAAATATCAAAAGATTTTAGTCGACTAAATCTACAGTAGATTTAGTCGACTAAAATCTAATGAGTTTAGTTAAATTGTAATGCATTAATTGAGCATTTAAGCATTACATAATCAACTGTTACTTGAACTGACATTGTGACATCATTGTGTTTTTTTAAATTAAAAATACACGAAAGAGAGCTCAATTCACTTTTTTTGGTTTGTTTAAAAAAAAACATCTATATATTTTTTATAACTTTGTATTTCTGTTTTAGTTAGTATATCAGGTTAAACTAAAGCTTCAAGTTTGTTTATTTATTTAAGTAATGGAGAATTAATTTTTATGGTTTTATGTAACTATTATAACCCTGATACTGAATATGTGGCAAATACTGGTCTTTCCTCCTGACTATGAATTAAATGGGAATGAAATTAAATACAGTTTATAATGTAACCAAAAACTAATATATAATGTGTGACTTTTAATTATAAACAAGCTCGGAATACACCGGGACTCTTATTTTGAAACGCATTAATATTGCAGTTGCAGCTGCTCTTTCAGGTTCAGATGAGGGAGATAAAATATGCATTGTTACAACCGTCTATAACATATTACTATATACATATCATCAAGTCAACATTGTCCTTATTCATCAGCATTAATTCGTAAACAATTGCCTGATATAAATGTGTGGTATTGATTGATTGAGCCGCTCTGAAGCGCTGTATTGGAGATGCGTGAGTCTGGAGAAGCTCAACAGCGCCGTGTTTACCCGCGGTTAGATCCGCACGTTACAACGTTAGACTGTATAAGGTTACAACCTGGTTACAACTCAAATGTGCGCATCTGTTACACAGCACATCAGTTCTGACTGGATCTCTTCTCTAATCGTCCCTCCCTGACATTTTCGTTTCGTTTTTATTCGTTGACGAAAATGATAGTAGATTTTCGTCATAGTTTTTGTCATCCAACACTAGTTTTTATTTAGTTATCGTCTCGTTTTCGTCAGTGAAAAAAGGTCGTTGACGAAAATTATGACGAAAAATATTCGTCACCGAAATTAACACTGCTCTGCACGTCACTTGCGATCGTCATCCATCCCTCCAACCCAAACCAAAAGAGGATCTTTCCATAGGCTTTTGGATTATCGCAAAAAATATAAGCTCTGTGTTCAGTGAAAGTTTATGAATTATGATACTTAACGTTACACATTTTGTCCATCAAGATCATTTTCAAAGATGAACATAAGTTTTATGAATTTTGAAGCCTAATTGAAGTCACTAGAAGTATAAAATTAAATTAAAATTAAAAATTAAGAACTACACTGTCCTATGACTTCAACATCACCACCCCTAAGCTTCCGACAACTCTTTCAGTTTGTATCTAAAAAAAATTGAGTTTGAGTTTATAAGGGTGTACAGACTGTAAAAGCAGACTGAGCTTACCTGTTATGCGTGATGACGTTTAATGTCCCAGACAGCCTCTGTAGTTCCATTTAGCCACTTGTAAGCAATCCCCTTTTTCAAGACATGTAACAGCTTTAAAGAACATCATGAGTGGGGTAATACTAATGTATTTTATGTTGTAGAATAAAACATGAAAGTATCTTGCACTTGTGTTAACCTCAGACCTTTCAGCCATTTAACCAAAAAACACGTCATAGTTTGTTCATCCTTGGCCGAAATATACAGATGTAATCGTCAGAATTTAACTAATACAAATATTTATCTGAGAAATGTCAGGTTAACCCTGGTAGGTTCTTGTGTCAAGTAACCAAAAGTGTGTGGCAATACTTATTGAACCCCTTTTCTTTCTTAGTGGTTTGTTTACTTTTTAAATTATCTTTAATTTCTTGGTTGCAACTTTATTTCTCATCTGTTCTCTTACTGTAATCTATTAATGTATATATTGTACCATATATTGGAACCATTGTTTTAAAGGTGTTATTTATTGATTTATGGCAGCAGCAAGTCTACAGTTCTAGTTTAAGCTACATGTTACTTACTGTTATATGTTTTTTAGAGCTGTGCAAAACATGTGACTGCTAACATGAAGTTTGACCTCACTGGTTAAACCCACATGAAGCAATGATCATCTCTAAATAAATTTACTTTAGATTGACGTATTTGAATTCTGTTGGTAGTTCCTCTTCTTTCTTTAGCAAGTTGCTTCATGCTGTTTAATTCTATATTGGTCTCAACTGTAGAAGCTGGTGAGAATCTGGACACTTTGTGGGTCTATGCATGTCAGTCTATTCAAGTAGTGCACATTACGTGGACATGTCCTATGTCATGGAAAATACCAGATATTCCTTTTTGAAGATACCCTTTCTAGAATTTACCACATGGAAACTAATTGGGTTAGAATAGTCATTTATAAAAGTGCAGTTGTAAAATGCTATCAAGTTTCCGGATTTTGACCTACAGAAATATACCTACACCCTCTATACCGGAGACTGCCATTTCAGGACTGCATTTCTAGGACCCTATGCAATTCTACTCCAACATTCAATCTTTAAACAGATGAAAAGACTAGACATATGGAAATGATTCATTTTTATGATCTTTCTAGCCTATTTTTAACAGCAGAGCAGGCATGAATATTTTAAACTTGAATGTGCAGTCTCCAGTTATTTAGCTGTGCAAAAACAGTTCATTGTGCTGCAGGATGTTGTAAACTGGCATTTGTGCTTGTTTTTCAATGTAATAAACACACTAGTTTATAGAGCAATTGTTTTATCATTTACTGCAGTTTGTCAAACATCAGATTTTCTCTTCAGCATAGGGCAACTTCTCTTCAAGCATTTTTATATATTCAAACTGATCCATGATCCCTGGTATGCGATAATCCCACAGTATGAACGACTTCCCCATACCATATTTTTTGCGCCACCATGCTTCACTGTCTTCACAATGTATTGTGTCTTGAATTCAGTACCCGGGGGTCACCTGACGTATACTGTCGATGACTACTAGACCCGAAAAGAACCATTTTACTTCCATCAGTCCATGGAATGTTACACCATTTCTCTTTGGGCCAGTTGATGTGTTCCTTGGCACTTTTGAACCGATGCACAAGCTGTTTTTTCAACAGTGGTGCTTTACTGACATATATCAAACGTCTTCTGACTGTAGCTAATTTTAGATAATCTTTGATCTTTCTGGAGGCGATGATTGGCTGAATCTTTGCCATTCTGACTATTCTTTTATCTGTTTTAACAGTAGTTGCTCAATTTCTTATTTGTATTTCAGGTTTTAGCTGCCATTTTCAATTTATCTGAGCATCCTATAATTTGCTGCTCTTCTTTATACATTTCCCCCCTCTCCAATCCTCCTCTGAACAGTGTTTGGTACAGCCATTTGCTTCCCTTCCTTAATAAAGGTTCAGTTAATGACCCGTTTTTCCACAGAATTA
The DNA here is from genome assembly GCA_023029165.1 of Gobiocypris rarus. Classification (NCBI taxonomy): domain Eukaryota; kingdom Metazoa; phylum Chordata; class Actinopteri; order Cypriniformes; family Gobionidae; genus Gobiocypris; species Gobiocypris rarus. The sequence goes on along the minus strand of CM040926.1, from coordinate 21,271,685 downwards.
GTGATTTATCAAATTGAACTCCACACTGCTATAATTTTGAACACGCCCCTTTTAATGAATAAGTCAATACTCAGAACAAGTAGCGTGCACGTCATGACAGTTGGGTCTGTTGTTTTTATAATACCACATATACAAGTAAATAATCTGTAATGCAGAAATTTCACCACTACTGATAACAGTGGTTCATCAGGTTACTGATGTTGTACTGTTATTTATTTGAACACAACTGTACAAGTATAGTATTTGGGCCTGCTGTTGGGCTAAAGGTAATAAATAACTGGCTGATAATTCCATTTGTTGACATGACATGGTTAGATTCAGAGGGTAAATATCATTATAAAAAATTATATATATCATAAATATCAGATATCAAGTTGGGTGTCCACCCTAGAGATAGTCACCATATTTATAATGAAACCATTATGTTTATTATAATTCATATCATATGATAAAATATATGTATTGTTACTACTGCTATATTACATTATTACGGGATCTCATTCAATGCTTTCAGAATCTTTACTTTTTTAAATAATTCAGTTCACATATTTTAATAACAGTTTATTTATTAAACAAAAATACATTATTTTATTTATAGAAATAAACAGAAAATAGTACAAACTTTGATGAAGTGATTGTTTTGAAGAAGTATTAACTTAGATATTATTAAAAACATATTACTTTATAAAGTATTTGTATAAATACTTTGTGCCTTTTGCCCCATGCAGGTGAGCCTTTTACCCCATGTGTGGGACAAAAAGCCTACCCACCTCATAAATTTCTAAGATTTTTAAACAAAACCCTTTTATGATTTATTTTCACACAAAATCTATTGCTTCATCTATGTTCAATAAAAACATACATATATTTTTTTCTGCAATCATACACTGGAAGTAGGCTAGTGAAAAGCAATAAAAAAAAAAACACCAGGGTTTTGACCATTTTCACCAAAATTGAATAGAATATTTTATTTTATGAATATCTGAGCATGCAATACATGAAAATAAATTGCTAAAATTTGATCTGTATAAATTAATAAAATTTGATCTGTATAATAACAGATGCAGCAGATCGTGTCCATCACCTAATGCTTGCACAGGCCTGTAGCTCGACCTGGGTAGACATTTCATTCAGTAACATTAGATAGTTTTGATTCAAATGATGTTTAATATTGACGATCACGTTATTTTTCATATGCATCTGCTTACATGCGATCGCTTGCTTTACTCTGTCTCACTCGCGTGTGTTTTGATCTTCTGTAGCCTACTCATTCAGTAGAACACGGAAAATTCTGTGTTAGGCGGAGAAGGTGTGCCTTTAGCTCTGCATGTTGTACATATACGCAATCACTGGAAAGATGATCGGCTGACAGAGGGGAATTTGACCGCACAGCACTTCCTCTATTAGCTCTGCTGAGTAGAAAACTTTGATCTCTTTCGAGCTCTAGTCAAATGAGGATGTTGAATGTAAAACAGTATGACTTAAAAACAGTTACTGCAGCATGATTGATGCAAAAAATAAGAGAAATGGAAGATTTGGAATGATAATTTAAAACTGTTCTTTTTATTAACAAGCAGGCTCTGAAATAAAAATCCTGAAATCATATAAATAAATCTGATCCCTTCGAGTTTGTTTGTTAACATGAAAGACAGACAGTATGTCAACATCAGGTCAACAAAGTCAATTACAGGCATTTCTCTGCTCATGATATTATAAGGTATTCGCATAATTAATAACTGATTCATTTACTTCTGGTGGTTCTTGTTCACAGAGGCATAAAGTTGGCTGCAGTCGTCCTGAGGTCCAGCTGTTGCTCCTCTGATGGAAGCGTAAGTCACTTTATCATCAGCATGAACCTGAATGAACATCACAGATATTGTCAGTTTTGAGAGAAGATAAAGGAAGTACAAGCAAGTGCTTACCCACCTTGTTCTTTTTGCCTTGGTTTTTACTGTATGTGGCAATCTCAGTATAAGTCACATCATCTTTCTGCTCCTAAACATCAGTGGAAACATAGTGAATGTTTAAATATGTGCTGCAAATATTTTAAAATATGTTGTGTCATGTGGCATTTTCATAATTTGTGAAAGCCTAATATTCTTAACAGGACTTTCACTGTTTACTGTGTTACTTCGCTAGTCTGTTCAGTGGTGGAGATTTTCAGTGTCTTTTTCTGTACATTAAATCATTTTGAAGATGGCGACAAGTCCAAGACAGGGATAGCTGCTGGACAGAATAATGGGCGTATCGAAAAAGATACACAATGCTATAATAGAAACTAAACCCTAACCCTACCCCACACCCTAACAAGCAGCTTTCACAACCAATTGTAAAGACTTTTCAGCATGCCCCCTATCTTTCGGCAGGCTCATTACTCCGACCTGCAGATATCCACACTCATTTTGAGTGAGTCATCGGCTGAATCCAAAATTTCCCCTATATCCTCAAATAGGGCATTATTTGAGGGGACAGCCATTTGTAGTGGTGTCTGAAACCATAGTGGACATGTTCGAGTGCACTCATTCAATCCCACAATGCACCCCAATAACGGTAGAGGGTACAGCCGATGTATGCTCAACGGCTGTTCGAATTCACTTACTCATTTTCATTCACTCCTTCAGGTGAACTGTATTAGTGGACTAAAGTAGGGAATAGTGATTGAGGGTTTAGGGTGCGATTTCAAATTCAGCCCATTGAGTCATTCTATCAAGCGGAAATATTGTGGCTAAAATGTAAGTTACTCTTATTTTATATCATTAACATATTTATTATTGAAAAGGGGGATATCACGAAATAGTGCTGCTTTCTTGTTAATAACTTTGTTTCTTATTTCAAATGTGACGTATTCAAATTAGAATTGAACACATCTTTTAAATTAGGCAACTGCATATCCTGAATCTGTGGTGAATTAAAGTAGTTCCACACATTCCACTGGGACAGTCCAGGTTTTTCTTAATTATTTACACGTGTTGTGTCCAATTGTTGTGTAAAATCAATATCGCTTTTTCATTTTATACAAATGCAACTGCCACCATCTTGTCTCAGTTCTCAGAAATTAAAGGGGTCATGACATGAGAAATCAAATCTGCCTTGATCTTTTGAAATATACAAGTTTTTTATATCATTAAAACATCCTGGAAGTTCTATAGTTTAAAATGTCCTCCTCATTTCAAACAAAGCGTTTATTTATTCAAGCTCCAAAAACTGCTCATCTGGATATTGTGGGATTTGTGAAGTCACACTGACAAATGCATTTGCATATGAATTCCCCCAGAGCAAGACTTTGACGAATAGTTATGCATCATAATTTGCACCATAGGCCCACTGGCATTCAGTCACTTAAGGGCTGACATTGACATTTGCCTATACACTGGATGTGTGAGCATTGCGTCAAAAGCAAATAGAAATTCTTTATAATTAATTAACACTCTACACTAAATACAGTATGCAGATGAACGTTCAGTTTCCACGCGCCTGAGTCTGTCGACAATAGGACAAATGAAAGAGAGAAAGAACTTCCGCTTGGACACTTCTTGTTTAAACAGCTGGTTTGCTTCTCTGTACAGACTACAGAAGGATCCCAGAATCGGAAACAAATAGATGGTTTATTTCAATGGCATCCCAGTAGCCTAGAAATCTAGACGCACCCTAGCGGTATCAAATCTAATTTGCAGCCAGGGTAGTCTGGGGTTGGCTTGCGAGCTGGAAAAACCAAACTCTGGTCAGGCCAATCACATCGTGTATAGAGTCGGTGGGCGGGCTTAACATAATGACGCAACGGTTCCGCATGCTACTTGAAAACAAAGAAGCTGGCGAACAGTCGTCTTTCGACTCTGGAAGACTTGTTGTTACGCTTTTCTTTGAGAAAAGAACAGAACGGCACTGAAGTCATTCTTAAGAAAGGAAGATGTGTTCGGAGTTTTGCCGACCGGATAAAGCGAAAGTTTAATCTATCATCTAGCTCTGCTTCACCTTCTTCGTTGTCCTGGTTGGTTGTAGCGCTATCCTATTGCGTCCAGCGGGAATTTGAAAGACAACCGTTTACCCCGCACCTCAGATTGAGCCCTGCCAATGGTGAGTTCCCAGACCCAATCTTGATGTGGGTCTGACTTGTCAGGCTAATGTCCCAGATCATGCTGGAAGATTATATGTTTATTTGGAGCATTTTGTTTTGTAATGAAGAGTTTGCATAGAAGCTTTTGTTGAAACAATAAAATAATAATAAAAAAATCCATGTCATGACCCCTTTAATCATTGCAGTGTTCATCTTGTCGTTGGTCTGATTTTGTAGGCCTACATTGCAGTGTTGTTGAGTAGCCATGTAACAATTAAAATTGTACATTATAGTATACTAAACATTACAGAGGTTAATATGGGCTACAGAAACTGTCAAATATACATAAATATGAATCGCTTATTGAAGATGAGTCACTTACATTGTTAACAGTAGGATAAATGGAAATGTTGATTGCATCATTAGTTCCATTAAATGTATTAATATCTGTGACCTTTAGACAAAAAACAGTACAAATATACCAACTTAACATTTAGCTGTTGTGTTTACTAGTGTGAATAAAAACAGTACACATTATAGGGACAGTCCGTCCAAAAAATAGCGCATGGATCAACCTCATGGGTCTTTGCCATTATGATACTTACCACAGAGTCATTAGTGCCTCTTCTATTATCTGAGGAATATTTGTCACACACACACACACACACAAAAACACAAGAATAAAATACAGCAAGTCATTAATTAATGCAATCCAATTGATTTTGAAAAATTTCTGGAAAAAATTCTAATGCTGTAGAATAAAAACATTATATTTGCCTTTCTAAAGGGTTCGTTCACCTCAAAATTAAAATTCTTTTATCAGTTCAAGCCAACCACTTCAACATTTTTATCATCACATCTTTCTAAATAAATATTTATACAATAAAACTGATTTGCTTGTCTGTATATTCTTTGGATATTTTGGACTTTGTTGTCACAAAATATGAGCTAAAATTGAAAACTCACCACCTCTTTTTTTACAAAGCACCCAAACAATAACAGCAGGAAGGAAAATAGCCAATGCAGCAGCAACAACAGCAATCGCAATCACTAAAGGAGAGACAATATAGAGGGACACATTCAGATCCAGATGAAAACAAAGAACTGAACTGACACAAGAACTGACAGACAAATAAAATAAATAGCACTTTAAATAGCTTAATAATAAATAAAAAAATCAAGAAGAAAATTTGGTAACTCTTTAGATTGCAGCCCGGAAAGTGTGATTTACAGCATAACTTTCGGTAATTATAGTGTACCTATAAAGTACGTATGTAGGTATAAGGGAACAATATGTAAAGTTGGGGAATAACAACCAAGAAAATTAACAAATTACTTATACTGTAAGTATTTTAGAAATAAGGGGCAATTATTTTACTATAATGATAGGCAACAATCTTATGCTTGGGAGCAATTTAGCGAGAACATACACTGTGTACATTTTTTGTAATAATAACATACCAAAACATACAGGATTTTTTAAATTACAGGGTACATATCAGTGCATTTATACAGTAATCTGTATTGACAGCAAAAGTGCATCTGTTTTAGTTTGTGCTTCTGTTTTGTTTGTTTTTTATACTGGGGAAATATACTCATGTTCTGTGTAGTTACAGGGTAAGTGTGAATCTGCGGGCTGTAAATTAAAGTGGTGTTTGTTCCCCTCTTGTTTCATGTAGTTACAGGGTAAGTGTGAATCTGCGGGCTGTAAATTAAAGTGGTGTTTGTTCCCCTCTTGTTTCATGTAGTTACAGGGTAAGTGTGAATCTGCGGGCTGTAAATTAAAGTGGTGCTTGTTACCTTCTTGTTTCATGTTACAGGGTAAGTGTGAATCTACGGGCTGTAAATTAAAGTGGTGCTTGTTACCCTCTTGTTTCATGTAGTTACAGGAGTAAGTGTGAATCTGCGGGTTGTAAATTAAAGTGGTGTTTGTTCCCCTCTTGTTTCATGTAGTTACAGGGTAAGTGTGAATCTGCAGGCTGTAAATTAAAGTGGTGTTTGTTACCCTCTTGTTTCATGTAGTTACAGGAGTAAGTGTGAATTTGCAGGCTGTAAATTAAAGTGGTGTTTGTTCCCCTCTTGTTTCATGTAGTTACAGGGTAAGTGTGAATCTGCGGGTTGTAAATTAAAGTGGTGTTTGTTCCCCTCTTGTTTCATGTAGTTACAGGGTAAGTGTGAATCTGCGGGCTGTAAATTAAAGTGGTGCTTGTTACCCTCTTGTTCCATGTAGTTACTGGGTAAGTGTGAATTTGCAGGCTGTAAATTAAAGTGGTGTTTGTTACCCTCTTGTTTCATGTAGTTACAGGAGTAAGTGTGAATCTGCGGGCTGTAAATTAAAGTGGTGTTTGTTCCCCTCTTGTTTCATGTAGTTACAGGGTAAGTGTGAATCTGCGGGTTGTAAATTAAAGTGGTGTTTGTTCCCCTCTTGTTTCATGTAGTTACAGGGTAAGTGTGAATCTGCGGGCTGTAAATTAAAGTGGTGCTTGTTACCCTCTTGTTCCATGTAGTTACTGGGTAAGTGTGAATTTGCAGGCTGTAAATTAAAGTGGTGTTTGTTCCCCTCTTGTTTCATGTTACAGGGTAAGTGTGAATCTGCGGGCTGTAAATTAAAGTGGTGTTTGTTCCCCTCTTGTTTCATATTACAGGGTAAGTGTGAATCTGCGGGCTGTAAATTAAAGTGGTGTTTGTTCCCCTCTTGTTTCATGTAGTTACAGGAGTAAGTGTGAATCTGCGGGTTGTAAATTAAAGTGGTGTTTGTTCCCCTCTTGTTTCATGTAGTTACGGGGTAAGTGTGAATCTGCGGGTTGTAAATTAAAGTGGTGCTTGTTACCCTCTTGTTCATGTAGTTACAGGGTAAGTGTGAATCTGCAGGCTGTAAATTAAAGTGGTGTTTGTTCCCCTCTTGTTTCATGTTACAGAGTAAGTGTGAATCTGCGGGCTGTAAATTAAAGTGGTGTTTGTTACCCTCTTGTTTCATGTTACAGGGTAAGTGTGAATATGCGGGCTGTAAATTAAAGTGGTGTTTGTTACCCTCTTGATTCATGTTACAGGGTAATTGTGAATCTGCAGGTTGTAAATTAAAGTGGATGCTTGTTACCCTCTTGTTTCATGTTACAGGGTAAGTGTGAATCTGCGGGCTGTAAGTTAAAGTGGTGTTTGTTCCCCTCTTGTTTCATGTAGTTACAGGGTAAGTGTGAATCTGCGGGCTGTAAATTAAAGTGGTGTTTGTTCCCCTCTTGTTTCATGTTACAGGGTAAGTGTGAATCTGCGGGCTGTAAATTAAAGTGGTGTTTGTTACCCTCTTGTTTCATGTTACAGGGTAAGTGTGAATATGCGGGCTGTAAATTAAAGTGGTGCTTGTTACCCTCTTGTTTCATGTTACAGGGTAAGTGTGAATCTGCAGGCTGTAAATTAAAGTGGTGCTTGTTACCCTCTTGTTTCATGTTACAGGGTAAGTGTGAATCTGCAGGCTGTAAATTAAAGTGGTGCTTGTTACCTTCTTGTTTCATGTTACAGGGTAAGTGTGAATCTGCGGGCTGTAAATTAAAGTGGTGCTTGTTACCCTCTTGTTTCATGTTACAGGGTAAGTGTGAATATGCGGGCTGTAAATTAAAGTGGTGCTTGTTACCCTCTTGTTTCATGTTACAGGGTAAGTGTGAATCTGCAGGCTGTAAATTAAAGTGGTGTTTGTTCCCCTCTTGTTTCATGTAGTTACAGGGTAAGTGTGAATCTGCGGGCTGTAAATTAAAGTGGTGTTTGTTCCCCTCTTGTTTCATGTAGTTACAGGGTAAGTGTGAATCTGCGGGCTGTAAATTAAAGTGGTGTTTGTTCCTCTTGTTTCATGTAGTTACAGGGTAAGTGTGAATCTCCGGGCTGTAAATTAAAGTGGTGTTTGTTACCCTCTTGTTTCATGTTACAGGGTAAGTGTGAATCTACAGGCTGTAAATTAAAGTGGTGTTTGTTCCCCTCTTGTTTCATGTAGTTACAGGGTAAGTGTGAATCTGCAGGCTGTAAATTAAAGTGGTGTTTGTTCCCCTCTTGTTTCATGTAGTTACAGGGTAAGTGTGAATCTGCTGGCTGTAAATTAAAGTGGTGTTTGTTCCCCTCTTGTTTCATGTAGTTACAGGGTAAGTGTGAATCTGCAGGCTGTAAATTAAAGTGGTGTTTGTTCCTCTTGTTTCATGTAGTTACAGGGTAAGTGTGAATCTGCAGGCTGTAAATTAAAGTGGTGTTTGTTCCCCTCTTGTTTCATGTAGTTACAGGAGTAAGTGTGAATCTGCTGGCTGTAAATTAAAGTGGTGTTTGTTCCCCTCTTGTTTCATGTAGTTACTGGGTAGGCTAACGCCTGTTTCACACATACTCCGTTTGCAGTGCGGTGCATATTTTTTTCCAAACCCATGTTAACCGGTTAGAGCTTTCACACTGCACACGAATGCGGTCCAGCAGTGCGTTTCAAGAATGGTGCGTCTGCAGCAGTGCAACGATCGTTTCCTGAGACTATTTTTTTGCTGTGATAAACAAGGAGATTGCAACACGCAACGCATACAGACTTCTGTCAGAGTGTAAGTGTGACATCTGCGAGCTGTAAATTAAAGTGGTACTTGTTACCCTATTGTTTCATGTAGTTACAGGGTAAGTACAATACAAATACATACACACAATCTGATTTCACTGACTCTGAAATTTAATTAACTTAATTCAAAACAGATTAGCAACACTTCTTATTTTTGTAAATCAACTTTTCATTTGCCTTGTCCCTCTTTTGTTTCTCCTGCTTGTCTTCCTCCTCTTCTTCTTCTATTTCATTCTTTCCATTGATATATCTTAAGAGGAATGTCTTTTGATATTCTGTATTATGTATTAAAGGGGGGATAAATTGAGAAATCACCGCACCACACAAACGATTAAGTCAAAGTCCCCATCTTCAGCGTGTGAGTGTGTGAGAGAGAGGCGCGGGTGCAATCGAACAATGGAAACATAAAAACATACTCCGTCATATTGTTCAAACAGGACATCATTCAAACTGCAAAGTGTTTACTTATATTTGTGTACACTCACATTAAAACACAACATTGTGATTTTGTCAAACAGTAACCTACAACTTTATGCCACTTCTATCGTGAGAACGACTATTGCAGTTTATAACACAGCAGGTAGACGGCATCCCTCCATGCAAAGAGGTCTGGCGCCCGTTTGTGCCGCGGATTCCCAAAATGCTTTGCGTTCAGCACTGGGAATACGTCATGATGACGACACATTAGCAATCTCTGTTGTTTGTAAACAGTCGACACAGGTTGATACTGGATTTGTAGAAATATTGTGTAATTAAAACAATGCTGTGACTTCTACATTGGATCCGACAGGAATGGTGCAACACACTTATGTGAGTAAAACATGTTTTTTTCTGTGTGATAGTACTGCATTGTTACAGACCGTATTGATTATGTGTACGTGTCTAACAGAACATACCTTAGCACGCTGTCACAGGCTGAAGAATCCTTTATTTGTTGGTTCATTGCGATTCAGGATCAGATTCAGATATGTATGGGCCAGGGCTCGCAAAGCCCAATGTCCCGGGGCCAACGTAAGCCCACTGGCAGGCCGGTGAATTTTTAATAGTGAAATAACATTAATTTCTTGATCTGCATTGTTCACTCTCTTGACTTGATTGAAGAGTGCGCGCCTGCGCATATGTGTGTGGGTCGCGCTTTTATCCACCCATTGGGCGGGCCAAGTAATAAAATAATAATATGCCAATCAATTGCGGGTGTCTTGAGAGCCTCAAACCAGTGTAAAAAATAGCTTATTACTTATTCATTATGATGGTTTTGAATGTAAAAACCATTGAATGTAAGAACGTCTAAAGTTGACCTCAGACAACAGTATAATAAAAAATAAAAAAAGCCAGTTCATGACACCTTTAAAAGGAAAAATACACCCAGAAATGCTCTCATAATTTACTCAACTTTTTGCTTCAAACCAACTGTCACCAGAGCGTGCATGGGTAAAAAGCAACGTGAAGCTACAATAGTCTACAATTTAAAAAGTGTAAAATATTGTTATTTTTCTTACAAACACTTATTGTTTTACTTCAGAAGACATTGATTCATCCATTTTATGGATTACTGTCGTTATTGCTGCATGTGCTGTTTGATGCTGTTTGAACTTTTAGGAACCCAAATGAGCTTTTATCAGCAGAGATTATTTATTTTTCTGTGTTCATCTGAAGAAAGAAAGTCATATACATCTCATCTCGGATGAAATGAGGGTAAAAGACGAGTAAATGGTGAGGACATTTCTGGGTGTACTGTATTTTCGTTTAACACACAGCCTAATACAGAATAGAGACATGGGATTCCTTCTTAAGATTCATCAGTGGCAAAAACGAAAAAGAAGAGGAACAAGAGGAGGAAGAAGCCAAGCAAGAGAAACAAATAAGAAGTGTTGTAAATCTGTTTTGAAATAAGTTGTTTTTCAAAAAAAGCTTTCCGAGTGATATCCGATTGTGTACGTGTTTTTACTTACCCTGTAACTACATGAAACAAGAGGGGAACAAACACCACTTTAATTTACAGCCCGCAGATTCACACTTACCCTGTAACTACATGAAACAAGAGGGGAACAAACACCACTTTAATTTACAGCCCGCAGATTCACACTTACTCCTGTAACTATATGAAACAGGAGTATATTTCCCCAGTATTTTGAAAATAAAATAGTTTTTATTAAATACTTAATCAGTGCACTTTAGCTATCAAAAAATTTCTGTATAAATGCACTGGAAAAAAAACTTTATTTATTGGTACACTACTATTACACGGTAAAATGCTTATTTGTTGACATTCATTTTTTACAAATAATTCACTTAGTTTTGTCATTCAAAGCTAGAAGGAGCCCCGCCTCTGAACTGCTGCTGCCATTTTATTTGTTGGTGTATACAGTATGTATGTGCTAGAAGCCATCTGCACACTTGCTAACAAAGTGTACCTTATGTTTTAGTAAACACAGACATGATTGTTTTGGATTGACATATGATTGAAGAGTTTTATTTTACATAACAATAATTTCATGTTGTTGTTGTTTTTTTATTGTCAGTATCATGACGATATGGACAATGGACAATGTTTGTGAACATGGACAATGTTTGTGATCAGCTGTACTGTAACATATCCAAAGCTAAATTTGCATACTTAAAAAAGTCACTGAAATGAGAATTACATACCTAATTCTTCTGGAGGTGCTGGTGCTGTAGGTCTTGTTGTCTTCTCAGAGATGGTAGTTAGGATCAGTGCTGTTGATGTAGCTGACACTATGGATTTTGGTTTAGATGTGACATATTGTGGAAATACAAAAATATTTAAATCCATGAACAACACCAAGTTATTGACATTCATTTTCCAAAAGCTACTGTGGAATCCATTCAAATGAGAAAGACATACATAAATTAAAAAAAAATTACAATCAAGTACAGTATATTAATAAACATTCAACAGCTTATTATGTATAGGCTACCTGATTGTGTATACGTTTCTGGTTTATTTACAGTTGTGGCTGTCTTTGAGCTGGTGACTGGAGTCAGGGTCTCTGTCTCCGTTGGAGCTGTAAAAGATAATTTTTGAAATGCATAAACCTGTAGAATATTTTGTATTATTATTATTGATTATCAAAAATAAGTAACATTATAAAAAAAAGAATAATCACCTGAATACGTGACAGTAAATGAGGCTGAGGTCTTCAGTTGATTTCTCTGAGTAACCTGACATCTCCACTCTCTGTTGTGATCTTCATTCAGGAGTGTTGTAGTCAGAGTGCTGGTACAGTGTGTTGAGGAGGATAATATCTCATATCTGGAGTCTGTCATCACACTAACACCAGCCTGATTCACCCAGATCAGCTGAATTCCCTCAGAACGGACCAAAGTATCACAAGAGACTCCATATGAATACAACTGACAGGAGAGAGTCACAGATCTGCCTGGTCTGATCTCAGTCTGTGAGGATGATGAAGAGACTGAAACAGAAAATAAAGCAGAAATCATACAAACAACACTCATTTCATTACACAAGAGTTTTAAAGTATTATTAAAAAAAAAAAACAGAAATACAGACCATTAAGAAAATGCAGATAAACATGTGCATCAGTTCCTTGTTGTTCTCCATTCACAAATTGTTGGCAGATGTAAAGCCCATAATCTTCTTGTGTGACGTTCTTGATGTTCAGAGAGCAGTCAGACCCCACACTCAGTCTCTCACGTCTCTTTATGTCATTCTTCTTTTTCCCTCCAGCAATCAGTTCAACTGCAGGTGAATGTCTGTTATAGTTCCATGTAGTTGATGTGCAGTCAGGAAGAGCATTATTACAGGGCAGACGGACATCATCACCAGAAGTGCTGAACACATGAGTTATTTCAGCTACAGTCATACCTGAAACAGTACATTTGAGTGATCATATTTTACAAATAATCTGGGTTAATTTTTTAACCTTCAACGACAACAGATAAAAATAGTCTATAAATACAAAGTATGTCTTGGGGCAGAAAATAAACTAGTGAATACCAATGAAATATAATCTTGACTTTACCAGTTCACTTTTTTAATCACTTAACACTTAATTACTCATGTGGTTTTAAACTTGAATGCATTTCATCAAATATATTTTCAACATTTCATCAAATATATTTTCAACAATTTTCAATTGTTTTGGTCAATGCAAAACAGGGGTCCCTTTATTTAATGTTTCACTCATTAAAGAAAGTCTTACAAGTTTGGAACAACATGAAGGTGAGTAAAGGATGACAGAAATTTCATTTTTTAAGTGAACTGTCCCCTCAACATAAACCTGACTTCTGAAACATGCTTCAGGCTTCTGAATCTGAGAATAGGCCATAATGGCATTTGTCAGTGCAAATGGTACATACCAAACAGAATATAAGATCACAACATGAATAATTCAATCTGAATCATATTCGGACTATACGCCATGAAATAAAATATATATTTTGAATTTTTTGTTCCAGTTATACATGTTTAAAAAATATTTTACAGATTTCTTTACCTGTTAGAAGTGAATAGCTAATTATCATTCCCAGCAGACCCATATGAGACATTTTCTCTTTTTAACAATCTTCTGACAAACCTTCCTCTTATCTGTCCAACTGTGTGTTTAGTCATACATCTCACAATACAGATGCATTTCACTGACACTGAAGTGTGGAAAAGAGAAGTGTGTCACATGTTCACATATTTAATTTGTCAGTTGTCTGACCCTCATACCATTCTATATTTGTCCTGAATTTCAGTACATTATACCGGTGAAGTGAATAACGCTGATTATCTTTATTTTTTTATTATTAGTTTATTTGACAGGGACAATGCAGAAAAAAGCATTGCTACAATTTCAAGCAGCGGATGCTCCACATACAGGCTTCTGTATGTATATCAGTGCTTCCACTTAGGCTTTTTCAACAATAAAACAAGTTACATACCAAAAAATTAAATAATAACAATAATAAAAGAAAGATAAGACGGTGTACGACCATCAATGTTCACAAACCTGCTTATGTTTGAATCACTTTTTTTCTTTGACATTTTTTTTTTTTTTAACTCTGTTTGCATTTTTAGTTCAACTGGCAGGCATTTCCAAAGCAGTGCACCTTGAGCTGAAAATGTGGATTGTGCAAATTTATTTTTCCTCTCAGCAAGGAAGAGTAGACAGATCCGATGTTAAAGGGGTACTTCAGCGCTGGGAAGATGAATATGTATTTAAACTCGGTCATTAATGTAGTATAAATATGAAATTATTTTTGAATTTGGTGCCTTCTAGACTGAGAAAACACAGGAAACTTATTTTTGTCTCATGGGGATGGAAGACAACAATTTCCAGAATGCACTTCGCTGCTCTAGGCACAGCACTAGTAGTCATTCGTTAGCCGTCTATTTGATGACTGGTCTATTCTTGGGCTATGATTAGACGTCTATTAGATTTTCACTGACAGCCCAAATTCAGCCTTGTTTTAGCCTAGACCCATATTTGCTGTCTATTAGACGTATATATGTAGTCGTTCAATAGCCGTCTAATCTTGGGCTATGATTGGACGTCTATTCTTGGGCTATGATTAGACGTCTATTAGATTTTCACTGACAGCCCAAATTCAGCCTTGTTTTAGCCTAGACGTCTGGGCTATGTTTTGACGGCTATTAGACATCTTTTAGACGCAACATTGCTTGCTGGGTATATACATCTAACAGATAACAAAATAGCTAAAGAATTATTTTCACTCAAATATAACAGGTTCTCAATAATAACAATCCATCCAAACAAATTAAATATAAAGGTTTTATTTAGAAAAAGAACATTAACAACATAGACAACTTAAGATAATACAAAAAGATCAAAACATAAAAATGAACAAACAAAATGCTAAAAATACAATTAAATATGAAATTAGGATAAGAAATATGGAATATTAACAACGTAAAATAATAATAAAAATATATAAAGAAATGACAAAATAAAGACGTAACCCTTTTGTTGGTTTATAAAACATTGTTGGCTTCATTGCATTCCTTAGGCAAGGCAAGTTTATTTATATAGCACATTTCATACACAATGGCAATTCAAAGTGCTTTACATAGAAAATGAAATTAAAACAGTGATAAGAAATAAAAATAACACGTGTAAGAATTAAAAATAAAAACAGGATAATTAAAACAGTTGTTAATAAAGATATTTAAAAAGAATACAATTATTACAGTATATATAGATAAAAAATAAAATAAATAAAAATTAAGATGATGCATAGATTAGAATAGGTGCAATCAGTGGGACGACAGTGGCACAGTGCTCATTCAGTAAAGGCACAGCTGAACAGATGTGTTTTGAGTCTAGATTTGAATGTGGCTACTGTTGGAGCACATCTGATCTCTTCTGGAAGCTGGTTCCAGCTGCGGCTGGCACAATAGCTGAACGCAGACTCTCCTTGCTTTGAGTGAACTCTTGGTATTTCTAACTGACTTGATCCTGATGATCTGAGTGATCTGATGGGTTTGTATTTAATCAGCATATCTGCAATGTATTGAGGTCCTAGGTCATTGAGTGATTTATAAACAAGTAATAATACTTTAAAATTGATCCTAAATGTAACTGGAAGCCAGTGTAAAGATCTGAGGACTGGTGTGATATGGTCATATTTTCTTGTTCTGCTCAGAATCCTGGCCGCAGCGTTCTGTATGAGCTGCAGCTGTCTAATGGTCTTTTTGGGAAGGCCGGTTAGAAGACCATTACAATAGTCCACCCTGCTGGTGATGAAAGCGTGAACGAGTTTCTCTAAGTCTTGCCTGGAAACAAAGCATCTAATTCTTGCAATATTTTTCAGATGATAATAAGCTGATTTAGTTATTGCTTTGACATGACTATTGAAACTCAGGTCTGACTCCAAAATCACACCAAGATTCCTGACTTGATTTTTTGTTATTAGACCTTTTGTCTCA
Source organism: Gobiocypris rarus (assembly GCA_023029165.1). Taxonomy (NCBI): domain Eukaryota; kingdom Metazoa; phylum Chordata; class Actinopteri; order Cypriniformes; family Gobionidae; genus Gobiocypris; species Gobiocypris rarus. Next base: position 21,256,142 of record CM040926.1, on the reverse strand, counting down.
AGATATGCGTTCACCTTGAGAATTTCATCTTTGTTTCCAAATGTAATTATTTCAGTTTTGTTTTTGTTTAACTGGAGATAGTTTTGGCTCATCCAACTGTTAACTTCATCAATGCATTTGCACAGGGAGTCAATGGGGCTATAGTCATTAGGTGATAGTGCTATGTAGATCTGGGTATCGTCAGCATAGCTGTGGTAAGCCATTTGGTTCTCTCTCATTATTTGGCTCAGTGGCAGCATGTACAGGTTGAATAGGAGTGGTGCTAGAATTGATCCTTGTGGGACTCCGCAAGTCATGGATGTCCAGTCAGACTTATGGTCACCTATACTCACATAATAACCTCTCCCTTCTAAGTACGACCTGAACCATTTAAGGACCATCCCAGAAAGTCCGACCCAGTTTTCCAGCCTGTCAAGAAGTATGTTATGGTCAACAGTGTCAAATGCAGCACTGAGGTCGAGTAGCACCAGAATTGATGTTTTGCCTGTATCTGTATTGAGGCGAATACCATTTATTATCTTTATAAGTGCTGTTTCTGTGCTGTGATGTGGTCGGAAGCCAGATTGAAAATTGTCAAAGAATCCGTTTGAGCTTAAGAATTTGTTCAGCTGACTGAAGACAACTTTTTCAATGATCTTGCCTATGAAGGGGAGATTTGAGATTGGTCGGTAGTTGTTCAATATGGAGTTATCCAGATTTCTCTTTTTCAGAAGAGGCTTAACTACTGCAGTTTTAAGGGAGTTTGGAAAATTCCCATTGAGAAGTGATGAGTTTACCACTTCTAGCAGATCTGCTTCTAAACAGTTAAACACACTTTTGAAAAAAGAAGTGGGGAGTGCATCAAAGAGGCAGGTTGATGTTTTAAGGTGCTGTACCGTTTCTTCTAAAATTTTATAATCAATTGCTTCAAAGTCAGACATAGTAACTTTCCGAGGTTGTGGTCTGATCTGACTGACCCCAAAGCAACCCACGGATGTGCTGAACTCAAACTCTTAACTCAAACTCTGTTGCCACTGGGAAGTCGGTCATCACAGCATCTGCCAAATAAGAAACAAAACATTACACAAGAAAAGCATTGTTGACATCATTTTTACTTTATTTACAGTTATTGTGACAAAGTCATTCTCTTTTGCTTGAATGCACACTAGAGCTGTGCATTAAAAGGTTAAGATACGTGTATGTGACATGTTTAAAGAGATAGTCATCATTTACTCACCCTCAAGTTGTTCCAAACCTGTATGGGTTTCTTTCTTTTGTTGAACATACAAAAATATATATTTCGAAGAATGTTGATAACCAGACATTTGATACCCATTGACTTTCATTGTAGGAAAATAAATACAATGGAAGTCAGTGGGGTCCATAAACCGTTTGATTACACAGATTCTTCAAAATATCTTATTTTGTGTTCAACGGACGAAAGAAACAACTTGAGTAAATGATGACAGATTTTCATTTTTGGCTTTAAAATATGTTTTAGCCACCATTTTGCATTAGAACGAGATAGACAATTAGGAAAGGTGATTTTATTCCTCTCTGTGTGTGTGTGTGTGTGTGTGTGTGTGTGCACTGTGCTGTGCATGTGTATGTTCTGTATATTCATTATTGTGCTTTGTTGACTGATTGCTGGATAATTTCCAGTCAACCTAATGTCTTTAAATCCAGGAAAGTGGATCACGGCACTCCTGTTCTGAGTTTTTAACACTGGCTTCCTGTCTGTCAAAGAATTGATTTCAAAATACCACTGCTGGCTTTTAAAGCATGGAATGGTTAAGGGCCAAAGTAAATTTCTGATCTTCTGCTGCATTATGAACCATCCTCTCAGGTCATTTGGGACAGGTCTGCTTTCTGTCCCCAGAGTCAAAACTACACATGGAGAAGCAGAATTCAGTTTTCATGCACAATATATCTGGAACAAACTCACAGAAAAAATGCAGTTTTATCTGTGGCAACTCTTTAATTCTTTTAAATCAAGTTTAAAGACTTTACTGTTTGCTGCTGCCTTTTATTAAATGGAAAGGAATAATATATTTCTTACACTGCACTGTAACTTTTACTCTCCTGTTTTATCATGTTTTTATTTTCTATTGAGCAATTTTAAAGTGTTTTTTTTTTATTTTTACATCACCCAATGTTGCTTTTATGTTTAATTTAAAGCACTTTTGGCTTGTTGAAATGTGCTACACTGTCATTACTGCATCTCATGCTCGGCTACCCTCTAATGAATGACGAAAGGTCAGAACAGCAGAATCAAGTCTCTCAGTATAAATAATAACTTAAATAATCAGACAGTCACATTTATTTATAAAGCACATTTTTATAAAGCACACAAACAACAGCTGTTGGCCAAAGTGCTGCACATTAGGGCCTGAACCAGGATGTGTGCTGAGAGCCGGCCCGTTATATAGGTAGTATAGGCAAATGCTAAGGGCGCAATCTCGCTAGGGGGCGCCAAAGAGGCCAAGGGATAATAATATTTTTTTTTTTTTTTTTTTTTTTAAGTTACAAACATAACCATACTGCTGATATCTTTAGCAAACTAAACTTCGAATTAGTATTAATAATTTGTATTGTATAAAAATCCAAAATAAGGGCATTACTGCACCCGCCCACAATTGATTGACACCTGAAGGATGGCCGGAGTGATGTGAGACCCACCCAGGCCCCGTGTGACGATTTGTTTACTTTCTGTAACGGCTCAGTGAGGGGCGAAGTGACATGTCAAAACGACCTCATAAATTATCTGGTGCGCAAGGAAGGAAAAAACGAAAAGAAGAGAAGGAAAAACGCGAAAAAGCCAGAGGTAAGGCTGTGTGAAGAAATCACTGAATTAATTAATTGTGCGCGTGCACTAAGATAACAGGTTAACTTTACAGATGAATATCTACATAACAGACTGATATCCAATCCTTCAAAAACATGCATTATCATGGCTTGAAAAGCAGCATTTTTAAGGACAACAACATTGTCGTTTTTAATGCTATGCCAATTGGTTTGAAATGTCTGTAATTAGTTAGAGAGGCACATTAAACGCAGTTAGCAAAGGCCTAATAAGGAGTTCAAGGAGTAAAAAAAAATTGATGTTTTTCCAGCTTAAAATTAGACACTATAATAATACACATTTTCATAATTTTTTTTTTTTTTTTTTTTTTTAAGTTTGTTGCCTCAAGGCAACATTGTACCACAACGGAAAAATTGAAACATTTGACATTTGCATGTAGAAAAAAAATATATTTATTGACAAACATGCATTTCTTTAACCAGACACCTGAAAAAACACATTTATCCAGTTTATAATGTATTAAAAATGTTATATTTAATAAAAAGTAACATATCAAATTCAGCTGTTGCTCTCAGGCAACATTGTACCATCGTCGAACACAAGTATTACCAAACCATCATATCAAGTTATCATCAAGTTATCACATCCATCTTCATCTTCATCTCCATCTTCAATCTCACCCTCACCCTCACTCCCTGCCAGATTGTCACTATGACCCTCATCTTCCTCATCACATGACACCTCATCCTCACCCTCAGTGGTTGTGTTTTATACTTTTTTTAAGTGCTATAGAAAATGTGCAGATCATGATATGTGCAGTTATAGTATGTGAATTACTAATCTTATACGTGCATTACAAAATCATGCAAAAATGCAAATATATTTTGATAATTCTAACTCTTTCCTTACAAATATACTACATTTGTATCCAACACTGTGTCTGGTATGGCCTTATGCGATTCTATTTAGGTACAATGTTACCTTGAGGCAACACACAGTTTTTTGTTATTTACTCTAAAACATTTGATGATATATAATGTAAAGTTCTTGAAAAGACTTCTTTACTTACCAGTGAAGGTGACTCATATTTTTTGTGGTTGATTAACTGGACGGAAATTAGTGAAAAATGCACTTTTCATTGGAGAAAATATGGAGCCATGTGACCTATGAAACAGGACACAAAATGGACCCCTGTGGGTCATGTGACCACTTTTTTGCACTTTCATTAATTAGTGTTTGAGCTCTTCTTCCTGAGATAGGTTTGAACAATAAATTGGTGTTTAATTTGATAAAAAATAAACTAAAATAGATGGCACAAACCACCACTCGGGGGCACTTTAAATAAATCTTTTTTGTAGCCAAGACAAAGTTACTGGGTGCACTAAACTTTGCAAACTAAAGCTATTTAAGTTTAATTTGTGATTTGTTTTGTTAGTTTTCTTATTTAGGCTAGTGAAGAATTGTATATTAGTCTTGTTATTTTTAGTGCTGTATCATACTTTTACTGTATTATTTCAATCATTGTTGCTTGATTTGTTTTTATATTTGAGTAAATTATGATCCTGTTATTTGGATTTATTTTTAAAGTGGCTTTTGTTTATTTATTTATTTTTTATTTACCAAAAGTGTTGCACTTTCTTTCACACTATTTAAACATGTGAATTTGAAACCCCCTTTTTTTTTTTTTTTACAAAATAAATGAAAAAGTCAATGGCAAAATAATTTAGGCTCATGTTTTCTCATAAAGCGACTTTGGGTATCTAGAAAAGTGCTATACAATTGTTAATTTGTTATTATTATTATTTTATTATTTTGTCTAAATACTTGATATAAATCGCAATATAAGGGGGCGCCAAAAAAAATCTTGCCTAGGGCGCCAAAGAGGCTAGGGCCGGCTATGTGTGCTGCTCCATCACCCAGGGGAATTTTTTTTTTATTTTGGATGCTATTTATTTTTCTAACCTCTTTACTTTGACACTACAGTCTGATGAACATGTGATTCTGGCAGAGAACCAACAACACCCACACTTAGACACTTTTATCATGATGCTTGATATCTGACCTCGATACCACAATATTCACCCGCTGTGGAACAGAGTGGTTGCAAATTCATTTGAGTATTAGCAAATTGTTTGATTAATAAACTAAAATTGTGTTTAACTTCTGTTTATTAAACATGTTAAAAGTATGCAGCACAAACTGAAAAGATACAGAGTTTAAAGCAGCGCACTTAAAGAAAGAAGAGGAACTTATATCGAGGTCAGAATGTGTGAGAGTTCACAGCCATCAGTCTAAAGAGGGTTCAGAGATGATAAGTCAGATGGATGAGTTCTCACACTCTATATTAACCTATTTCCAAACCTCAACATTGTGCTCACGCTTCTGAAAATACTACTACACTGTAAAAAATTTCAGGCCTCTCCAATTTAAAATTTTCTAGTGACCGGACACACCGACATTTTTCAATTGGCCAAATTGAATTTCTGTGAATTTAATTTTATCATTGTGGCAACAGTCTGTTAATATGGGCTCAATTAGAAATAATATGTTGACCAATGGAAAAATGTATTTTACCAACACTGTAAAAAATTTCAGCTCCTCCAATTTAAAATTTTCTATTGACTGGTCACATCTAAATGTTTCAGTTGGCCAAATTGAATTTCTGTGAATTCATACAATTTAATTCACAGAAATTCAATTTGGCCAATTAAACATTTTAAATTGTAGTAACAATTGCTTACTTCTCACTGTCCCAAAAGACAAAAATTACTAAAAAGAAATAAATATACAGGTCCTTCTCAAAAAATTACTATATTGTGAAAAAAGTTCATTATTTTCCATAATGTAATGATAAAATTAAAATTTCATATATTTTAGATTCATTGCACACCAACTGAAATATTTCAGGTATTTTATTGTTTTAATACTGATGATTTTGGCATACAGCTCATGAAAACCCAAAAAATTCTCAAAAAAAAAAAATCTCAATCTCAAAAATCTCAAAAAATTAGCATATCATGAAAAGGTTTTCTAAACGAGCTATTAACCTAATCATCTGAATCAACTAATTAACTCTAAACACCTGCAAAAGATTCATGAGGCTTTTAAAAACTCCCAGCCTGGTTCATTACTCAAAACCGCAATCATGGGTAAGACTGCCGACCTGACTGCTGTCCAGAAGGCCATCATTGACACCCTCAAGCGAGAGGGTGTTCCCAGAGTGCTGTATCAAGGCACCTCAGTGGGAAGTGTGTGGGAAGCAAAAAACGCTGCAAAACGAGAAGAGGTGACCGGACCCTGAGGAAGATTGTGGAGAAGGACCGATTCCAGACCTTGGGGGACCTGCGGAAGCAGTGGACTGAGTCTGGAGTAGAAACATCCAGAGCCACCGTGCACAGGTGTGTGCAGGAAATGGGCTACAGGTGCCGCATTCCCCAGGTCAAGCCACTTTTGAACCAGAAACAGCGGCAGAAGCGCCTGACCTGGGGTACAGAGAAGCAGCACTGGACTGTCGCTCAAATTTTGCAGAATTCTGGAGGAAGACTGGGGAGAAGGAAATGCCAAAATGCCTGAAGTCCAGTGTCAAGTACCCACAGTCAGTGATGGTCTGGGGTGCCATGTCAGCTGCTGTTGTTGGTCCACTGTGTTTTATCAAGGGCAGGGTCAATGCAGCTAGCTATCAGGAGATTTTGGAGCACTTCATGCTTCCATCTGCTGAAAAGCTTTATGGGGATGAAGATTTCGTTTTTCAGCACGACCTGGCACCTGCTCACAGTGCCAAAACCACTGGTAAATGGTTTACTAACCATGGTATTACTGTGCTCAATTGGCCTGCCAACTCTCCTGACCTGAACCCCATAGAGAATCTGTGGGATATTGTGAAGAGAAAGTTGAGAGATGCAAGACCCAACACTCTGGATGAGCTTAAGGCCGCTATCGAAGCATTCTGGGCCTCCATAACACCTCAGCAGTGCCACAGGCTGATTGCCTCCATGCCACGCCGCATTGAAGCAGTCATTTCTGCAAAAGGATTGCCAACCAAGTATTGAGTGCATAACTGAACATAATTATTTGAAGGTTGACTTTCTTTGTATTAAAAACACTTTTCTTTTAAATTGGTCGGATGAAATATGCTAATTTTTTTAGAAGCTGTATGCCAAAATCATCAGTATTAAAACAATAAAAGACCTGAAATATTTCAGTTGGTGTGCAATGAATCTAAAATATATGAAAGTTTAATTTTATGATTACATTATGGAAAATAATGAACTTTTATCATAATATGCTATTTTTTGAGAAGGACCTGTAGTTAGCTAAATGAACACAGACAACAGGGTTGACAATTTATCACATTACTTTATTAACAAGTCAATTCCAACACAGGATATTTGGTTGAACTACATTATTTTCAATAAGGAAATTAGTCTGAATACATACAAGAAGTCCTCTGCATAACAGGCTGTCTTGATGTGATGTGAAAATGCAGCAATGCATATATGGAGTCAATATAATGCCACATAGTTTTGCAAAATAATAAAGTATTGCAAAAGGAAAAAAAGTTTTGCAAAAAAAAAATAAAGAATTGCACAAAAAAAATAAGTATTGAGAGAAAAAAAAAAGTTTTGCAAACAAAAATAAAATATTGCACAAGAAAAATAAAGTATTGAGAGGAAAAAAAAGGAAAAGGAAAATAAAGTTGTTTCATTTGCAACACAACTTTTATTCTGCGCAGAATAAAAGTTGAATAATTAACTTTTATTTAATAATTAACTTATAATTATTTATTGAATAATTAACTTTTATTTAATTAACAAAACCAACCATTCAAATGCTAAAAACGTGTGCACACTGAGACTGAGAGAAATAAACAGCAGATGCTGGCTATTTTCACACAGTTTGCATTAGCCAGTAGTCCAAACCTAATAATAAACACCACTTCTAACTTAAGCAAACGCTTTTAATACACATTTATTCATAACAAAACAAAACCACGCCCGTTTTAATGCTAGTAAAAGTGTGAGTACAAGGAAACGCTCCACCCGCATGAGCTCAGCCATGGTGCCTTCATCTGTGCTGATCTGCATATCGAGGAGATGATGTCACGCGGAGGGAGGCGTGACCATGTCAGCTGAACACGCCCCAGTTTCTTGACTCCACCCCCCATGTCAAAACAGTGCCACAAAGACACGCACAGAAAAATGAAGCGCACAGGGGAAACAGTAACGCAAGCACACTGAAACGCTGCGCAGAATAAAAGTTGTGTTGCAAATGAAACAACTTTATTTTCCTTTTCCTTTTTTTCTCTCTCAATACTTTATTTTTATTTTGCAATACTTTATTTTTGTTCGCAAAACTTTTTTTTTCTCTCAATACTTAATTTTTCTTGTGCAATACTTTATTTTTGTTTGCAAACCTTTTTTTCTCTCACAATACTTAATTTTTTTTGTGCAATTCTTTATTTTTGTTTGCAAAACTTTTTTTTCTTTTGCAATACTTTATTTTGCAAAACTATGTGGCATTATATTGACTCCATATTGCATATGATAACGACCTGCAAATAAAAATAACATTATTGACAAAGTTTGCCCCTGCATCACATCTGTCAAATGACAGAACAGAAGTTACTTCATTATAATGAAGATGAGACAAATGAATGGACGACTAAGAAAAGCACGAGCTTGGCGTGTTTGAGCCCTGAGAGAGGCCGACGCCAATCTAACGGCACCGTGTTCAACAGTCGCATGCCACACATATCACACAAATGACTTAATAGTGGTGGCGGGCCGTTATCGTCGTTAACGTGCTGCGAAATTACCACATCAAGCGTGAACGCTGGCATCCGAACTCGAGTCCTGACGAGCGTGACTGACGTAGGCCTACTGTAAGCAGAGAGCTGTAAATCTCCTTTCTGCTCGTCGTCAGCGTTCTTTAGAGCATTTGCAGTACATTCACGGCAGATAGACGCAAGTGTCATTACATACTGAAGCTTTGGTAACAAAACCAACGGTTCAAAAACAAAAATATGAAAAGTTAGGTGAACAACGCTATTCATTTTGCCACCTTCTCGCTCATTTTGTTGCCAAGCAACGGGGTAAACAGCGCTCTGATGACGCAACCGCACCCCAGTTCAGACCCAAATAATATAATATGAACACGGTCGGGGAGCAATCGAACTTGGGCTCGGTCAGGCAATCGAACCAAGTGTGAAAGCATCAGTCATTATTTGAGTAGCACACATATTGTGAATGCCTTCGGCAGAATTCAAATGAGCCAAAATTAATCTAGATTAAAAAAATGAATCTATGCCCACCTCTACTTATTACCTATTATTTTAGACATAAAAGACACAAGGAAAATAAAACTATTGGCTACCATTAGATAATTATGTGGTAACTTAGCCGCAGGGGCGGATCTACCCCCCAGCTGCCCCCCTAACTTGATGATCCAAAAACTGTACTTGTAAAAACAACCCGCCAGTATGTCTAATACATTTACCAAAAGTAAACCATTTAATTTTTTATTTTAAATGTATTAAAATTAAATGCATAAAATACCCCTCCCCTGCCCCCTCAAATACTTAGCCACGTCCCTGATTCAAACGTGCAGAGCGGCGTTCGCTCAGTCTGCCTCACACACAGCGAGTCTGCTGCGGTGCGGTGGCCCTACAAATTGACTGGAGAGACTGAGCTGCCAAGGTAAAGTGAGTTTCCCCAGGTGTAGTTTAAACACACGTTTAACTTAAAATTACTAGGGATGCACCGAATCCAGGATTCGGGTTCGGATTCGGCCGAATATTGGGCTTTTTGACGGGGTTCGGTTTCTGCCGAATCTCAGAATTTTTTTCCACCGAACCCGAACCCTAGGCTTGCACTATGTGCGCCCCAGTGGTCGAACGTAAAATGGAACTCATGAACAGAAAACGTGGCAGTAGGCTACTTTAAGTAAAAAAAGGCGATTTACAAGTCGAGCTACATGTTCAATTTGCAATGCCGATTTGTCTCGTGATGACAAGGACCCTAAACAATTAGCCGCTGTTAAATCATTTGCGTATGAAACATCCGAGAGTATACGTGTTGTGCAGCCTCGGGAAGCGCCTTTCATTTGCTTTCCAGCTGTCAGGAGCTTGTACTACTACTGCTGTATTTTTCTGTGGAAATGGTCCCACACAGTAAGCTTTTCCATTGCTTCATTTTGCGAGATATATCTGGTTTGTGGTTGCACATGTCGACGCGCTCCGTGAGTGAACAAATAACGCTATACAGCATATTTTTCTAAACCATGCATCTAAAAACAAACAAACAAAAGCGTTAAAACATTTAAACCGTTTAACTGGTAGTATTAATCGGTCAAAGTTCTTATTAACGGTTAAATGGTCTATAGCATCCCTAACGTTACACTGCTGAGGACGCTTCGTTCAGGCCCGTCGCAAGGGGGATGCGAGGCCCTGTGCGAACGTGATATGCAAGGCCCGGGGCTATATTGACGGGACCAGTTGCTGTAGTGACGAAAAATATGTTGTTTATGTGAATATTAAAAAAATAAAAAATAAATCTTATAACCTATCCATTTTAACAGCAATGAGTTAAGTTAAACTGTAACTGAACTGCACAGTGCGCCTGTTTTGAAGCTTAAATAGCCTATATGTTCAAACGACCTGTATTCACTTGAGTTAGTTTGGACTACTCTCTCAGTAGCCGCGTTTTCATTACATATTTGCTTTTGCGTTATTCTAGCCCACTGAATGACGATAAAAACTAAGCTTCTGCGAAACGGCGGGCGCTTTCCATTATGCGCAGTGCCGTCGCTGGCCGTAGTAGTGATGCCCTAAGCGCGATCACTTGCTGATGGTGAATGACCATCACTTGGTGCTGAGATAATGTTCTTGTGCCCCCAGGGCCTTTTGGGAGCGGCGGGACTGGTTAGGCGACTAAAACGTTTTTTTTTTCCATTCGTGATAAGTCATTCCGAAAAGTATGCCATGCACGTAAGTTGGTATATTTATGTATATCCCAGCCACCCAAATAGCCATTATTTTTAATGAAAGGAGACATAGCGTGTTATTCAAGCATTAATTCAAATTAAAAGAGCGAAATGTTTGAATTTGCATGTTGGTAAGTTTTTTTTTACCATTTCGTTATTTTGGCCTTGAATTTCGTTTTTTAGAAATATGAAACGAATTTAGAAATTATTTTGAAATGAAAACTTTATGCTTAATAACTAAAATATTTTTTTGAAATTAAAATTTGGAGCACGCAACATATATCTGTTCCCTGAATTAACTAACTTGTTATTGTGACTGTAGGCCTACACAAATAAAAGTAGACAGTTTATAGTTTATAATTATGTCTTGCACTTTTCTGTATGGCTTAAAATGATGGAGTATTGTGAATTATATCCGCTGTCAACAAATGTCTATCAGAAGCGTCGGCCACGTATTTAGTTAGGCTATGTTTAAATATTGGCCTATAATATTACTTTTAAATGTCATATGTTGATTATGAAAGTGAGCAGCATGTGCAAGATAGGCCTTGGCTATACATAAGATGCGCATGTCTGGAGGAGTGGGGTCGGTCAGACATGATTTATTCGTTCCGTTTTTCAATGAGCGCGGATTTCTAGTGTAGCCTATTTACTTGAATGTCTTAAGTAGTCTAATATCTATAGTTTCAGAGGCAGCTAATATCAGAATTTAAATGGCCTGAATAAAGCTCTCTACGAGCCTGATTTATGCGTGCCGCACTGAGTGACATATATGCGCGTGAATCGCTGTCACATGCGCAGTCTCGCAAAGAAAATATAGTAGGTTAGCCTACTGCATAATACAAATCTAACCAGCAGAATAATACAGCATCGCGGTGCACTTTTTAGCTAGACTATGTCTTTTAACTATTATAGTATTTTGAAGGACATAAACTTTAACTAGATTTTTACATCAGTCAGCTGTCACTACCTTGCGCAAGGCCCCGTGCGGTCGCACACTTGGCACAGCCCTTGCGACTGACTTCGTTAATGTGTTTACTGTGATGATGGACTGAGGATGGGAGAAGGATTCGGTATTCGGTTTCAGATTCGGCCGAATCTTAGCCAGTGGATTCGGTATTCGGCCGAACCCCAAAAATCTGGATTCGGTACATCCCTAAAAATTACATTTGTAATGAATGTAGCCTATTTTATGCTAAAGACGATTCAGCATCAGCAAAAACAGCGAGTCTATTACGTTAGCCAAAATCAGCGGTTGTGATTCGTAAGAGCACTCTTCCCTTTGATTTGCCTAATTTTGATTTTAGTAAAGACAAGAACATATAAAAATATTGTATCCATAACTGCCAAATCTCACATAACTGAGACACACGCAATTGACACTTTTCACGCTCTCACGCCACACTTACATTTTCTCACGCACAGAAAAATCGCGAAGCAAAGAGGACACGGAGACCGACAAACTAGACAGAGCAGGTTACTTATGATCAGGGTTGCCAGGTTTTCTCAACAAAACCCGCCCAATTGCTACTCAAAACTAGCCCAAAACAAGCCCAATCGTGTTTCGGGGGGGTTCCCCTGTAAAAATGTGCGTTCTCGGGGGTAAAATCTGTTTTTTTTGGCTGGGTTCCCCAGCTAAAATCCACATTTCCGGGGCTAAATATCACATTATCGGGGTCGCTTCAACCCGCGGACATGAAAAACAGCCCGTGGTAACAGTGTTGAAATAGCCCAATTTTCACGCGGACTTGGCAACACTGCTTATGATATAGAAACGTCTCAGCTCTCAGATTCTGTCACTTTTATTACGAAATTCAAACAATAAATGCCGTTTTGGCGCTTGTTACGTGACAGGTCCCTAGCTGCACGTAGACCGATCATCTCTAGCTACGCTAAATAAACACAAACGAACAATGTTGAAAGAAACAGTATCTTACAACTTACCTAAATGTATATTCCTCATACACAATATTGACCAATCAATCTAACAAAGGGGTCAATAAAACAACTGGAGAACAATAATGTCACATAACATTTACCTCAGGAAAGCCATTTAATGACTATAATAGACTATTATGGAAGCCCTGAACCGCAAAGTAAAAAAAAAATCTAGAATTTCGAGATTAAAGTCAAAATATTACGAGAATAAAGTCGAAATATTTCGAGAATAAAGTCAAAACAGGAGCTTTCAAACTGCGAGCGCCTAGCGAGGCTCAAAAAGAATGATTATAGGCCTAAACTGCTGTGATTGTGAATATGATTAAATAAACCCTTTTATCAATATTATTTTATAGCCTACATTAATTGGCTATTTGTCCTGAGAGCATAATCTTAAAATCCCCGCACTTTTTCGGATGTGTTGACGTAAAAGATTTCTATGGGTCAATGTGGATAAATTTAGATTTAAATTCAGAGAGACCAGATATGCGTGACCTGACGGATTTGGATTATTTTTATCCAAAATGAGATGATAATATGAGCCTTATGTAGTGTAACTTCGACAGTTTAAAGCAGCAGGCGCTCTCACGCAGAACGAATAAACGGTCTAGAAGTAATGATGTGACGTTCCAGTAAATGGGGATCATCCTGCTAAGTTTAATAAAAAGCAGAACATTTCGACTTTAATCTCGAAATTCTAGAGTTTTTTTTTTTTTTTTACAGATTTTTTTTTTTACTTTGCGGTTCAGGGCTTCCGTAGACTATAGAACATTAAAAAAGAGCTAGGCTATAGAGAGTATTTTGCTAAATTTGTGTAATGTACCATATTACATAATCATTAGCTGTGGCTGTAAAGAGAAGTGCATCGAGCAACGGGTCAAGAATGCTCTGCAAAAATCGGGGTCACCTGCATAACCTCCTATATTTTTATTTATATCATTAAATAAAGTTGTTATTATAATAAAAAAAACGCCTTATATGTAATTTGAGTTATTTTTAACCTTATAATAACACTGCCAGCTGATAGGGCTCTCTGTATGTTTACAGCATTAGGTGAGTTGTTTTTTCTTGAGATTAGGTACATCTTGTGTTCCTAATATTTATCCAAATGAGTCCATATTAAATCAAATCACGATAATTTAATTGAAATGAAATAACAAAAAAGCGTAGCTTACCAGAAATTGTACCATGTGAACACTGTAACATGTTGTCACTAAACCTAATAAAATTCAGTTGTTACTAAAATGTTAGTGACAATCACAATACACTTTTTGTGATGCAATTATTTCATTTGTGCACTGTAATTATACGTTTTTAATTATAATAAGAACTTGAGTATTGTCCACTGTTGTATATTTGTAGTCCACTGCATCTCGGACACAATTATTGTCCTTTTTTATATTTTTATTTTGCTGTTTTGTTTTGTTTGAACACTGTGCTTGTTCCTGTTGTGAATTAAAAACCTTTGTAGTGTGTAAGGGCAAGATTAAACAATAAGTGGTTAAGTGGTTTTGTGTTTGTTTTGTTACAGCAATTTACATATAGGGATTTCCATGTACCGTCTACCCCTGCCACCCTGCCAAGACCTCTTGCCACCCCTTTGCCCCCTCATGTAAAATTTTCTAGATCCGCCACTGCTTAGCCGAGAACACACTCATGAAACCAATGAATGCGTGAACTCGTCATTCTACAAAATGTCTTTTAAACCTAATTCCAGGTCATCAAGCAACACTCTGGAGAATAATTTCAGTGTTCAATACTCACCAACGTCTTGTGATGATGAATATCTCTATTCTCTTTGGAATGTTTGTTTCGGTCTGGTTTGGCTCTGCTGGCACTTCCGCGTTTGAAATCTCCACACGGGCACATTTTGCTCGGGCACATTTTGCGCATGCGTATAGTTTTCGGACGTTGGACTTGTTCACCCAACATGGATTTTTCACTTCGACTTCATAGATCGACTGAGCACAATTAAATATGTTCGGTTCGGTAAATACAATTTTAATTTTGAGTGAAGACCTTAAGCTATAATTAGTACAATGCATATTTTTGAATGGGGATACTTATTTGGAAGTAAACGTAGGCCAATATGTAATGATCAATTGTCACAATTTTTCCCCCAATTTTTTTTTACAGTGTAGCACACCATAATATAAAGAGTAGACAACCATTAGGACTGAGAGAGAAAAATAACAATACCTATATGAGCACTACTTTAGTTACAATACACAATTAACAGCCATATATTGCTGATTTTAACATTTTCAAATGTGAAAGTAATTAATGTGACAGCATGACATTTTCTGAATTTTCAATTGGGTGTGAAATACTAGAAAACAATTGCAGTACAAAAATTTAAAAAGCATGGTAATACCATAAAATAATAATAACTTTTAATTATATTTAAAGATGCACCTTTGAAACATGCAGTCACGAGTTTCAGTCGCCCCTTACTAAGAACAAACCAAACCGCTTTAAACAACATATATAGAAGCTTCTTTATCATGCATCAGTATAGTGTGAAATGCAGCTGTATCAGTGTCAGCACTAAACAGTCAGTTTTTCAGATTAGAGGAAGTTAACAACTACAGGAGGGGCTGAAGATGTTTAAAGAAAGAACTGTAACTATATAACGAAAAGAAAGACTGACAGAAACAGAAAATGGCTGATCTGTGTCACATGTGTATGCGACTGATCATTCTCTGTTCACTTCTGACAGGTAAAGATATCTTTATATGTGGTCTTTAAGACATTATGCAAGATCTGTACAATGTGAACAACCATCTGTTCAAAAATAACTGATTTACTTTGGTGTAGAGAATGGCAAAGAGTTAGATTGAGTGTTCATGATTTTATCTGGCTGGCATTTGTGTCAGGTAGGCTATTACTTGAGTTTTTTTCATAATCAAGGAAATATTTTTATGTCATTAAAGGTTAAATAATTAACCATATTATTTTACTGTTTTATTTGAATATTTTACTATTATTTTACTAATATTAATATGTAGGTTCCAGTGAAACAGACATAACTTGTGTGTTCAGCACTTCTGGTGATGATGTCCGTCTGCCCTGTAATAATGCTCTTCCTGACTGCACATCAACTACATGGAACTATAACAGACATTCACCTGCAGTTGAACTGATTGCTGGAGGGAAAAAGAAGAATGGGTTAAAGAGACGTGAGAGACTGAGTGTGGGGTCTGACTGCTCTCTGAACATCAAGAACGTCACACAAGAAGATTATGGGCTTTACACCTGACAATATGTGAATGGAAAACAACAAGGAACTGATGCTCCTGTTTATCTGCATTTTATTCATGGTCTGTGTTTCTGTAAATTAGTTGATTACTGATTTAATTAATTCATTAATTGCTTATTTAATTAATTAATTAATGTTCATTATAAATTATTTATATGATGTTCAATTTCAAAATAAAACCTCTTTTTGAATTCTTTTGTAAAGCTTGAATTTGACATATGATTTCTGCTTTATTTTCTGTTTCAGTCTCTTTATCATCCTCACAGACTGAGATCAGACCAGGCAGATCTGTGACTCTCTCCTGTCAGTTGTATTTATATGGATCCTCTTGTGATACTTTGGTCCGTTCTGAGGGAATTCAGCTGATCTGGGTGAATCAGGCTGGTGTTAGTGTGATGACAGACTCCAGATATCAGATATTATCCTCCTCAACACACTGTACCAGCACTCTGACTACAACACTCCTGAATGAAGATCACAACAGAGAGTGGAGATGTCAGGTTACTCAGAGAAATCAACTGAAGACCTCAGCCTCATTTACTGTCACGTATTCAGGTAAAAATAAATCAATTTAAAAAGACTTTCTGTTACAGAGACATGACATGATGATTAATGTCATTCATTCATGACGAACTGAAGGTTTATGGGCTGCAGCTCACTGTGTTTCTCTCTCATATAAATGAGGCACAAATTGCTTAATTTGGTTCTATGGTATCGTATCACCTCTCTTCCAAACAACTGCACTGTAGATACTAATGATTAAACAAACTGCATGTCATGTGATGTGATGATTGAGAATGAAAATATGTCTGAACATTGATGTTCTGCAGCTCCAATCGATTCATCAACACTGATTCCAGTCAGCAGCTCAAACCCTGAGAAGAAATCAAACCAAACAGCAGTTACGACACAACAAGGTACAGGATCAGTCACACAGCATCAGTCTCTCACTTCACTGGCTCTCACAAACTTTATTCACACAGATCTGGAAAGTAACGTTTTTAATCAAAACTGTCAATGGGATAGATTCCTGGGCCTCATGTATAAAACTTTTTGTATATTTCATCCTTAAAGTGTGTGTATGCACAAACGTTTTCAGATTTATAAAATTATACAAATGCCAGAACCTGCGCAAAAATACTAATCAAGTAGAAATCCTAATCAGTGGAGTGCATGCATCCCACCCCATCTCCTCCCCAAAATAACCATACAAGGAGCCCTATAGTTTTATTATGCATATTCTCATCTACTACCATGTTTAAAGGTACAAGACACTAGGACAATATTAGAGGACTGTAAATGCATGTCACAAATTGCTCCTTCAATATGTCTTATTCAAATGTTCAAATATCCGTAAAATAAAATACACTATCCAAAATAGTTGGTAGGCCATAAAATACTTTTCAGAGAAATGTTTCAGAAAATAATTGTTCTCAACTAACCCTGTTCCTGTTGGCAAAAAATAAAAAACTGAATTTATGCAGTTTTTCCTATAAAATTACAAAATATTTTTAGAATGTTTAGATATTTTTGTGGAAACTGAACAGATACTTATTTTCCAGTGTGACAGTTCTCAAACATCAGAGCCTTACACATCATTTAAAAAAAAACCATTTCAAATCAAAAATGATTGGAAGATTGTGAAAGACTGTCTGTCTGTGCAGGAAACAGCACACCTGTTCGCAGTGCAGCAACTGTTGCACACTAGGCTATGTCATTGGACCTATGAACCGTTTGACCGCTCAAAGAGTCTTTGAGTGTCTGTTATTATACCATCTATGTTGCTTTACTGTGGAAATATTTTCTGTCCTGCTATTTAGAATAGAATTTAAAGCAGAATTATCATGCGCTGAGCAACAAGGCATTCCACAAGCAGCGCATCCACTACAAATATCAATATTTATATTCAATTATATGAAATTTTAGTGATTATCTACAATAATTAGAGTTACATATTTAATATAAATATGTTTTAAATGGGAAAATAGTTTTAAATTGTTTTTGTTTACTACTTCATTACGTGTAACAAAGTGATTTTCTCAGAGCCCTGACTACATTTGCATTCCAAGCTATGACAGCACGTTCAGCACGCATCCCTTGATGGATCTGCCAAAAATCACGTGATTTCGTCATCGTTTCCCGCAGTTAGGTCCAAACGCAGTTTTTGAGTATACGGCAAACTTGTAAATTAATGAAGTGGTACTTTTTGTTGTGTTTCGTTTCATGTGTCACAGCAATGATCAATCTACAGATTATTTAGTGCTGTTACACACCCTGAAGGTTTGTCTTTTCAGAGTTTTTCAGTAGGAAAAGTAAATTGTGTTTAAATGTCAGGACTTCCTGTCAGGACGAAAGTAACACATGTTACTTTTGTCCCACTATTATATATAAACTGCATATTAAGCTAATTTAATTTTCATATTGTTCATGCTGTTGAAGAAAAAAATATCAGATTGATTGCAAATTTAAAAAAAATATTCTAAACAATTCAAGTTTGTACTCGTTATATTTGAAACATTTGATGAAACTTCAAATTTAAAATGAAAAAGTATTTTAATAATTTTTTTGCGAAGATAAAGGACAAAATATGTTTGAAGTTACATGGTCATAGTCAGGTATGTTTACTAAAAACAAGAGTAGCACAAAACAATCTAGCTTTTATTGTTGTGTTACTTTTGACCCACCTTTTACCCACAGAAGAACAATCCATAACTTAAAATTATTAAAAATTGTACTTAGTTGCATAAGGGGATGGTTGTAACAGTGTTTATCATAATGGTTTGAAATTAGCAGATTAAAAATGCATTTTGCCCGAGAAAATATAATTTAATCTAATATACGTTCAATGATTTTATCGACAAGTTCGTTAAAGAGCACCTATCATGGAATTTTGAAATGTACCTTTCATGTAGTGTGTAGGTTCGGCAGTCTTACCAATGATTGTGATTTTGAGTAATGAACCAGGCTGGGAGTTTTTAAAAGCCTCAGGAATCTTTTGCAGGTGTTTAGAGTTAATTAGTTGTTTCAGATGATTAGGTTAATAGCTCGTTTAGAGAACCTTTTCATGATATGCTAATTTTTTGAGATAGGAATTTTAGGTTTTCATGAGCTGTATGCCAAAATCATCAGTATTAAAACAATAAAAGACCTGAAATATTTCAGTTGGTGTGCAATGAATCTAAAATATATGAAAGTTTAAAGAGCACCTATCATGGAATTTTGAAATGTACCTTTCATGTAGTGTGTAACAGATCTAAGTGAACAAAAACATCCTGCAAAGTTTGAAATATGACAGTGCACCGTATATAAAGTTATTGTCTTTCAAAAGTAAGAGTTGACTCTGAGTCATTTTTATGAATCGTTAGAAGACCGAAGCTTTTTCTCTGACTAGATGAGGTCAACTTGTCAAGTTATTTGAATACGATACGCCCACTTATTGCGCATGCCAGTGAAAACTAGAAAACATCATGGCGACGAGACGCTGTGTTCTGAAGTGCTCAAAAGCAAACTTTTTTCATCTGAGCATTTGAAGACTAAGTGGCTACAATTCATATATACAACTGTACCACAGGAGTATAGTCCGAGCCTTGTGCTTTATTCACGCCATTTTGAAGACGATTGCTTTACCAACTTAAATGCAATTAAACTTGGATTCGCGAGCCGGCTGATATTGAAAGAAGGTTCAGTTCCAAGTGTATTTGCATCAGCTTCCTCCTCCGTATCACAAACTGTAAGTGTTATTAATAATTGTTGCTTTTATGTTTTATGTAGCATGCTTAATAATTGTTTGGTTTGTTGTGTAAGCACCGTTTAGCTTCTAGGTCTTCAATGACAATTGTATTGAGATATGTGAATTGTTTATTGTTGTTTTCGGAGTTTTCTTTAAGAATAGAGTCATACCTCGTAGTAACGTAACGTAACTGCATTTTTATTTATTTTTTTGGTAAAAACGTTATGTTTATGCATCGAGTTAACGCTCCAGTGGCCTGAAGTGACAACTAACGCATTGATGCTTACCATTGAGAAATATCCTGCTCCAGTCGTGGTGTTTGCGATTGAGTTGGTTGATCATTCGCGTCCAGACGCTTCTTCATATTCAGGCTCGAATTGATAGGGTAAAATTGATGCCATGTTTGTTCATACACTTTATATTTTAAACTTGTTAAACCGAAAACCATTTATGGTGATGGGTGTTCCGTTTCCAAAAATATCTGCACAGACTATACCAATCATAACTGACTGGGTTATCGGACCAATCACCGCAGATTAGCATCACGTAAAGGCGGGGTTTTGAAAAGTGAATCACTAAACGAATAATTTGAGAATCGCTGTCAAAACAGGTAAAAATAAATGCATATTATGTCATTGCATGCATGCAAAACTGTTGTTGGGGACTTCTAAAACAATATTTGGAACATTTTAAATGCCATAATAGGTGCTCTTTAAGTACAAAAGTACTAAACAAAATATAGTTTTGGTCAAAAAATTTTTTACCTCAAAATCTTTTTTTTTTTTCTTTATAAAATCAACAAGTGCCTATTTCCAGCCTTGACAAGCATTCATAAAGGGATATTAGAGGAAGACATGAATCATGAGTCAAGACTGTGGTGTCTGTATAAATCTCTCTCTCAAAATAATCAATCATCAACAGAAAAAACATGTACAATATACAAGGCATGATGCTGTGTACAGATGTAATGACCAATTTCAGCTGATAAAACATGATCTGTTTCTACAGAAGGTTATTAATATTACTTAACAGAAGACGATACAATTCATGAGGATACAAGGCAGTTTTTGCTAACCAAATTAAAATGCAAGACATAGGAATAAGACGATAAGATAAGATTTTTTATTGTATTTCTACAATATGGTGCATCTGAACAAAAAAACTCCCTTATATTCAGACCATTATCTTAAACTCTGATCATGATTTTAGCTACACACAGACATGCAATTGAAAAACAGCAAGGCATTTATGTTGGTCATACCCATTACAGGGCTTTACAGTGCCAGTTACAGTAGAACAGTATCTATTCCTTTGTTGAGAAAGGAAAGCTTTTCACAAACCTTGTGACAACAGCAGTTGAAATTAGTCTTTTATTACATATTTTAAATGCATTTGTAAAAGGAATGCTTATAACTTCATATTTTTGTGCAATCAATTAGTATTTTTGAATTTACATAAATGGCACATGTGAGCTAAAATTCATCCTCTATATAGCATCAACTACATAGACAGTCATGTGAGCGATTCTCAAGTTGTGTGAATAATTCCTATTTGTAGATTTTAGAGCAGCTGATAATAAACTTTGACTTCCATCAGCATGAAAACTAATACTATTTTTATGTGAAAAGTTTAATAATCAGATCAATGAGACATCATTCTCATCTAAACAGTTGTAAATATATGTGTCATGGACGTACTAAATAAACATATGAGAAATTGTAGTGTGCAGATGACTTTCAGCACATGTCAAAATAACTGTTCTTGCTGTTTTGTTTCATTCAAACACAACTGGCACCATCTTGCGTTATCAATTATTGAATATTAATGTAATATTTTGGCAGTGTTCATCTTGTTGTTCGGCTGATTTTCTTTTTACAATGTAGCTATAGACTATTTGTAATGGTGTTGGACCGCCTGATGGTGACGCCTTATTGGCAACCACTAAACCGCCACATTGCCAAAAACAGCCTGGATAAAGCATTAACAGTAGCTCAAATGATTACAGATCCTCCCAGCTGTAAACTAAGCAAGAAAAGTTTTCAGTATTTTTTGTTTTTATATCATACTGTAATTGACTGTAACATACAGTAGACGTTCTGCTGTTTTCATCTGGATCTGAATGTGTCCCTCTATAGTCTCTTCCTCAGTGTCTGTGATTGTTGGTGTTGTTGCTGCATTGGCTGTTCTTCTCCCTGCTGTTATTCTATGGGCGATTCGTAAGAAAAAAGCTGGTGAGTTTTAGTTCCTCTTATTTTGTTAACAGACAAAAAGTCCAAGAAATCTGACGTCAGTGTCAGTTTTATCGTAGATATGATGATGAAGTGTTTGGTTTGAACTATGGTAAGATTTTACTGATTTCAAAATTATGTTTTTATTTTAACATAATAATAAGTGATACGGAATCAACTAACAATACAAAATATATATATTTTTTTTTCTAGACACTTAACTTGCATTCCAGACATTTTGTGTTCTGTTTTTCTGTCTATATCATAAGTATTCCTATAACATGAGGCACCATTATTTTTCAGATAACAGTAGCGGGACTGGTTATTCTGTGGTAAGTGCCATAGACATGTGAAGTCGATCCATGAGCTGGTATTGTATTGTGTCTATAATCACTGCTCCAAGTTTTTAGTCTGTAAAAGCATCAGCTAAATGTGTTAGTGTACGGATTTTGTACTGTTTCTTGCCTAAATGTCACAGAAAAGAATAAATATATTGGAACCATTGATGCAACATTTCAGGTATTTCATAATAACTTGGTACACCATGTCTTCATTTGTTTAGGAGAAGAAAGATGATGTGACTTATACTGAGGTTGTCACGTACCGAAAAGACAAAGACAAAGAGACCAAGGTGAGTAAACACTTCTTTGTTGTTCCATCAGTTCCCACTAATGCCATCCATCTTCTCTCAACATAATAGTTTGTAGGCTTTACCTAAATCAGTTTTATTCTGAAATGCAGTTCTTCTTTCAAGTTAAAATCTAACAAGAGGCTGTAATATCTGTGGGTTGAAGCTCGCACCTTGTTTGACAATATCTGTGGTGTTCATTCAGGTTCATGGTGATGATAACGTGACCTACGCTTCCATCAAATGAGCACCAGCTGGACCTCAGAACGACTGCAGTCAACTTTATGAATTTTAAACTTGACCGTTTTTTTCTTAGATCATTCTCATTAAATCATCAATTTTGTGTATTGATTACTGCAGGCTATTCATTGTTAGTTTGATGTAATTATGAAAACAGCAAAGCACATGATAATGTAATCCTCAACAATATGATAGGAATTAAAATAGTTGTGTAGCCATTTGAGCAGCTTTCAGAAATGCTTGTAATATTAGATATTTGTCAATAATAAATGTATGACATGAAGTAGCCTGTCAAACATGTATATTTACAGTGTTATGTTTTTTCTGTTATTATAGATGTTTTCTTGTAGTTCTCTTGGAACTCTTATTGTATAGGTTTAAGCCTTTATGATACAGATGCAATGGATTTTGAGTTTGTTCAAAACTTTTTTCTGTTGGTGTGTAGAATGCGCTGAGATTTTTTTTTCATTGTAAATATGATGTTGCAACATTTTTAGACCCAAGCTACAATGTTAACATCCTCTCATTAGTGACTGATGCAGAGATGCTCAAAAATGCATTATTTAAAGGCACAATATGTAAGATTTTTGTTATAAAATATCCGAAAACCACTTGCACAGTGTGATATATTAATGTAGTTGTGTACTTACATTATCCTAAAAGTTCCCAAGAATTTGTACATCCAGAGAAATTCCAATTTTAAATAATGGCTTGTCCCTTGTCATTGTCGCCCAATGACATCTGCGCTATCCCTGGTTTCCGCTTGTATAAACTATGGCAACACACGTGTACAAGTGGTGGTTAGCATCTAGCATCCTCATGGATCACTATTATTCATTGGCGAGTACAGAAAATCAAACAAAAATGTAGATCACCGGAGGTTTGCAAGCTTTGGAACAAACAAAGAAATAAAACAAGGATCAGTATCGGCATGCCATTTTCGAAATGGTGAGAGCTTTGTAACAAACTTAGACTTTACAGAGACTGGGGATGAAAGACAACAATTCCCAGAATGCACTTCGTTGCCCTACTCCAGGCACGGCTACTGGTTTACTGGATCATTTGCCCACCGCGTTCATTTTTTATAAAATCAGTTCAGTTAGAGACACTACAATTAAAAACTAAACATGTCGGTTCAATATAATGTGAGTGAGCCGATTGAGTGTCACGGCACAAACCCAGCAGGAGTCCGATTACATTCATCACATGAGCTGAGGTAAGCGCGGGATTCTCGGCTGTGGCTGTATTCACAGTGCGTGTTCACTCTGGCGCATTTTCAGTTCACGTCTTTGGAAGCTTAACTTTCTTAGGAAGTTCATTTGAAAAGTTAAAACACTCACTTTGCTCTCCACAGTTTACTCTAGGTTTGAGCACAATTCCAAGCCTGGAGCCATCGCCTGGACAGCACACCAAATACACATAATTTACTATATTTGATGTGGAAACTCATGAATAGATATGAATGAAGATAGCTGATTCACTTAAAAAAAACTCTCAAGTGTTCATAATTCTGTGTCGGTTATGCTGATAAAATTACACATACAGTTATATTGCACTTTGTTTGTACACTCTAAAAAATGCTGGGATGTTTTAATCCAATGTTGGGCAGTTGGGCTGTTTTAACCCTGCGGTTGGGTTAAATGTTTACTTAAGAAAACCCATTGCTGGGTTAAAACAGCCCAATCTCTGGGTTAAAACTACCTAATTGCTGGGTTAGTCCATATTTGCAGTGTTTTTTTACCCCACATTTTTTAAAGTATACTTCAGTAATGCTTTTTATCAATGAATATTTATTTGAAATGTTGATTAAAAAAGGGGAAAAAAAGGAATAAGAAGTGTTGTAAATCTGTTTTGAAAGTTCAAAGTAAATAATCAAATAAAGGTTTCTGGGTGATTTCAGGTTGTTTACTTGTTTTTATTGTAATTACCTTGTAACTATGAAACAAGAGGGTAACAAACACCACTTTAATTTACAGCCCGCAGATTCACACTTACCCTGTAACATGAAACAACAGGGGAACAAACACCGCTTTAATTTACAGCCCGCAGATTCACACTTACCCTGTAACTACATGAAACAAGAGGGGAACAAACACCACTTTAATTTACAGACAGCATATTCACACTTACCCTGTAACTACATGAAACAACAGGGGAACAAACACCACTTTAATTTACAGACCGCAGATTCACATTTACCCTGTAATTACATGAAACAAGAGGGGAACAAACACCACTTTAATTTACAGCCCGCAGATTCACACTTACCCTGTAACTACATGAAACAACAGGGGAACAAACACCACTTTAATTTACAGACCGCAGATTCACATTTACCCTGTAACTACATGAAACAAGAGGGGAACAAACACCACTTTAATTTACAGTCCGCAGATTCACACTTACTCCTGTAACTACATGAAACAAGAAGGTAACAAACACCACTTTAATTTACAGCCCGCAGATTCACACTTACCCTGTAACTACATGAAACAAGAGGGGAACAAACACCACTTTAATTTACAGCCCGCAGATTCACACTTACCCTGTAACTACATGAAACAAGAGGGGAACAAACACCACTTTAATTTACAGCCCGCAGATTCACATTTACCCTGTAACATGAAACAAGATGGTAACAAGCACCACTTTAATTTACAGCCCGCAGATTCACACTTACCCTGTAACTACATGAAACAAGAGGGGAACAAACACCACTTTAATTTACAGCCACAGATTCACACTTACCCTGTAACTACATGAAACAAGAGGGGAACAAACACCACTTTAATTTACAGCCCGCAGATTCACATTTACCCTGTAACTACATGAAACAAGAGGGGAACAAACACCACTTTAATTTACAGTCCGCAGATTCACACTTACCCTGTAACTACATGAAACAAGAGGGGAACAAACACCACTTTAATTTACAGACCGCAGATTCAAATTTACACTGTAACTACATGAAACAAGAGGGTAACACCACTTTAATTTACAGCCCGCAGATTCACACTTACCCTGTAACTACATGAAACAAGAGGGGAACAAACACCACTTTAATTTACAGCCCGCAGATTCACACTTACCCTGTAACTACATGAAACAAGAGGGGAACAAACACCACTTTAATTTACAGCCGCAGATTCACACTTACCCTGTAACATGAAACAAGAGGGGAACAAACACCACTTTAATTTACAGCCCGCAGATTCACACTTACCCTGTAACTACATGAAACAAGAGGGGAACAAACACCACTTTAATTTACAGCCCGCAGATTCACACTTACCCTGTAACTACATGAAACAAGAGGGGAACAAACACCACTTTAATTTACAGCCCGCAGATTCACACTTACTCCTGTAACTACATGAAACAACAGGGGAACAAACACCACTTTAATTTACAGCCCGCAGATTCACACTTACCCTGTAACTACATGAAACAAGAAGGTAACAAACACCACTTTAATTTACAGCCCGCAGATTCACACTTACCCTGTAACTATATGAAACAAGAGGGGAACAAACACCACTTTAATTTACAGCCCGCAGATTCACACTTACCCTGTAACTACATGAAACAACAGGGGAACAAACACCACTTTAATTTACAGCCCGCAGATTCACACTTACCCTGTAACTACATGAAACAAGAGGGGAACAAACACCACTTTAATTTACAGCCCGCAGATTCACACTTACTCCTGTAACTATATGAAACAACAGGGGAACAAACACCACTTTAATTTACAGCCCGCAGATATATGCAATAACAAGCACCACTTACCTTGTAACTAAAAGGATAATTACCCCTTAATTAAAAAATACTTACAGTATAAATAATTTGTTAATTTTCCTGGTATACCCCTTTATTCCCCAAATATTGTTCCACACAACCAACTTAGTTTTTATTAACATTAAAGGTTTATTTTTCATATATGCAAAAACCTTGAGTTGTGACAACATAACTGACCGAGGAAGAATCTATCTTAAACAGTTATGTCCAACCAACTCAATTCAATCACTTTGCTGTAACTTAAACTAGTTAAGTTTTCAGGGGATATTTTTATCAACTAAAGAATAAATTGCTAAATATTTTCCACTGAAGCAACATAATCCAGTGATTTATATAACAACTAACTAAATATAACTTTTCTTTACACATATGATGTTCAAAGTGGTTAGGCTGGTAGTGATAATGGTTTCATGCAAGACACTGCCATGATCGCATTATCATTAAAGCAATTTGACCTCTTCTTAACAGGCTCAACTCTTCACCACAATGGTAACTCCTAAAACTACTAACGTAACAGAAACTCTTAAATACCAACATTATACAACAGTAAACATTAAATATTTATAAGACATTAAAATAAGATATTACATCTCTGAAGATCTCAGCAGAGGAGGATTAAACAACTCCACAAACAGCATTACCAACCTCACGCATTACTAACCGGACTGACTTTATGTTTTATTGAAAATAATAGTTTCATTTGAAGTTACCATGATGGAGATAAGTGTTTGCTTTAGTTGGGCTCTTGACCCTTCACTCTTTAACTGCTTTTAATTGTGTGTTTATAAAGCACATTTGTTATGTTAAGGAAAGCCAAAGAGAAAATGTAATCAGGTGATGTAGGCTTTAAAAGACATTATTGACATTTAGTATCCTAAGTCACTGATCTCAACCATTGTGCAATGCTTTAGCATTTATAATAGCCATGTAATTCTACAGTATGAAAGCCAACATTGTTGTAGTAATCAAATAATATGCTGAAAGTTTAAAATCCTCTGATGCTCTAAAAGTGTGCATCTAGCATCAATAATCAGCGTATGAATCTCAACAATGGTGACAATCAATTGAATATTCAGATAAACAGATCAACTCTAAACATAAATCAAGCTATAAATTGTCACAACAAAAACAGCAAAAGTAAAAGCAAATAGTAAGAATTAAAGAGAATAAGTCACAATTCAGATATATAATTTATTCATGCCACAATGCATGCTGGTACCCATGGGGGAGTTTTGATTGGTGGTACCCAGCATGCACTGTAGCATGAAGATTTTCAATGATTGTCACCATTGTTGAGATTCATACACTGATTCTTCATGTGCGTGTGTGTATGAGTAATGCTGTAGATTAAGACCTTTTAAAGACTACATGATTTTAAAATCTTGAATATTATTCAATTATCATAATAGCGCTGGCTCTCATGCTGTAGAATCACATAAAAAATACCACGTAAATACAAAATGAATAAAACTTTACCTCTATAACCAGAACATTAGCATCTGAAAGAGATCAGTGATTCAGCCATTAAATGATGATGTCATCATCATCAATAAGCCAAAATCACCCGATCACAATGTATCTTTGGCTTATCTTGCTATAACAAAAGTGTTTTATAAACACACACAATTAAAGCAGCCAGATAAAAAAAAACTAAAGTTAAAGAGTCACGGGTCAAGAGCCCAACTAAAACAAACACTTGAACTAGAACTCTCCATCATGGTGACAAACAAAACTATTATTTTCAATAAAACATAAATAAAGTCAGTCTGGTTAGTAATGTGTGAGGCTGGTAATGCTGTTTATGGAGTTGTTTAATCTTCCTCTGCTGAGATCTTCAGAGATTTAATGTCTTATTTTCTCTTCAGTGGATTTCATCTAAGGCTGTGGCTGAAGTCAGCTTGTGTTTCTCTTTCCTTCATTGATTCTGCTCATTATCATCAGGTGTTCATCATTAATGCTCAATCATCACTTAATTCTCTCATTAACTTCAACACTGCTTCAATGGTACTTTAACTCAGTAGTGAGCACACACACGTGAACACTAGGAAATGTTAATTTATCATGGACGTTTTTCTGTGCTATTACATAAATCTTACCTGTTCCATTTCGTATGACTGGCATATATAAATCACATTCAGTTTATTACTACAATTACATAAATCTTACCTGTTTCATTTATGTTTAAGTGTACACTCCTAACTCAGCCCATATGCAAAACATGATGGGAAGCAAAAGTCCTGTTTGATTGAGTCCTGCATATTTTGCATCAGTGGAAAATATTTTGAGATTTTTTACTATAACATGCTCAGAAAACGTAACCAGTTTAAGTTACAGCAAAGGGATTGAATTAGGTTGGTTGGACATAACTATTTTACATAGATTCTTCCTCGGTCAGTTGTGTTGTCACAACACAAGGTTTTTGCATATATTAAAAATAAACCTTTAATGTTACTAAAAAATAAGGTGGTTGTGTGGAACCACTGTCCATAATTGAATTGAGTTAGTTTAAAGTATAATTTTTTGAGGGTTACTTGATTGAAACATGTTATTTCAAAATGAAAATCTCAAGTGAAATCAAAGAGTAACTGTTTTAAGTCAATTTAACATGAAGCAATTACATTTGAACCAGAAACCTAATATAATAGTGTTGAATCAAAATAAATTGTTTAAATAAAGTCAACAGTATCGTAAAATATATTTTTTTGAGTGTAGGAACAGTCAACTGTAACTTTTTGGATGATCAGAAGAGTGTATGATGAAAGGAAAAAAGATCAGAGATATATTGAGGAGTCAAGTCATGTAGGCCCTTGTAAACAAAAAAAAAATTAACTGGATACGCAACTGGACTTGCTGCACTCTAAAAAAAATCTGGTAAATAGGGCACACTGTACTGTATTAATTTATCAGCATTTAACATATTAATTTTACCTGTATAGAATTTTGAACTTCATTTCGTTAGGGTTAATGAAAAAATGTCTGTTAAATTACTGGACAATGTCCAGGTAATGAGCTGCCTGTACTTTTTCCGTTATATAGATTTATTTTTTACAGTGTGGGGCTCACAGTTTAACCCCATAAAGAGAGATTAATATGTTCAGTGAAGACCAGAAGTCAAATTTGAAGTAACATTAGTTTGAGGAAAATGAGTATGAGGATCTAGCCTCTAACTAACTAAGGGGAAGTTTACACTACACCGTTTTCAACTAAAAACTGAAAACTTTTTATACGTTTCAGCTGGGTTCCAAAATGGAAGTTTTTGAAAACGATACTGTTATCAGCTACAAAAATTAAAATTTGTGAAAACGGTGACATCATGGCCATGTGTATTATCTGCTCAATCTATAGGCACGTAGTGTTTCTTTACAAAGTGACATCGGCAACTACTGGCCTGGAAGTATACAGCGTTTTCAGTCGTTTTCGCGGATCCTTGTGAACGGGGATCATTTTGACAATGTTGTCGTCTGTACAAAGGAGAAACTTTTCTGTTTTTAGTACATTGTTGTCATGTAAATGTACCCTTAGAACACCAAAGAAAAAAACAATACTCATAGACTTATGATAGATCATTTGATGTAATTTATATTGGTTCTGATTGGTTAACAGTACAGATAATTCCAGCGACATCCGAACATGGTGCTTGGTTCCATATGCAGATTTGGTTATTTAAAGACAATATGTGCCACATTAAGTTTTCATTCGTATTCAACTACCACAAGGGTCACAGGTGAGTAAGAAATCCCACGAGGGCAAATCTCATCCATGTTGCTGTTGATTCTTCCTGGCACCTGTTCCTTTGAGATGGTCAAATGACTCTCATATTCCTAAACAACCCTTGCAAACATACCATAGAAAAAACAAGGGAATCACAGCACATCACTGGGACAGAACACCACATCCACACAGAGCAAATCGAGCTGATATAAACTTAATTAACAGCAGAATAGATGCAATAGATTTAAGAAAACTATGATTCGTAAGGAGGATAGTAGGCCAAAATCCACCCCTTCAGACTGA
The DNA here is from genome assembly GCA_023029165.1 of Gobiocypris rarus. NCBI lineage: Eukaryota > Metazoa > Chordata > Actinopteri > Cypriniformes > Gobionidae > Gobiocypris > Gobiocypris rarus. The sequence goes on along the minus strand of CM040926.1, from coordinate 21,225,542 downwards.
CTGGAACCCAGTGATAGACCCTGGCGAAATACTTTCCCTTTTCCATAAGCCAGAAGCAGCATTCTGGTAAACGACAGTGAGGACTGTGAAACATCCAGGTAAAGTACATTACAATAGTCAAGTCTGGATGAAATAAAAGCATAGGCTACTACAGACTCCAGTGACCTGTTCTTCGTACCTCGCTTAATACATCTGAGATGATTTGTGTTATGTGACAGCAATAATACTAAAAACATATATCTGTCTATTAAAGTTTCTTAAGGGTCAATATCAAGTTATCTGCATCTCATGCTGCATCAAGCCATATCATAATATCTGTCACCACCACTGATAAATAAATACTATTTTCAAATAAATGTTTATATTATTATTATTTAACCCTTTCATGCATATAGGTCACTACAGGGGACAGCTATTCAAAAAGCATTTTCTTGCATATGCATGGGTTTTGATGGCATAGTCCACCTCTACAGTGGACCCTTGTGCACAATCCTATACATTACCACCAAGTGGCAAGTCTTTGTATGTCAATCCATTTGTATGAGAACCAACACCCACACTTAGACACTTTTAACATGGTGCTTAGATAAATCTAACCTCAATACTGTGGTGGTTCCAAATTCATTTGAGCAGGCCTGTTTGCAAATTGTATGCTGTCACAAACTGAAAAGATACAGAGTTTAAAGCCATGCAGCGCACTTAAAGAAAGAAGAGGAACGTCTATATATCAAGGTCAGAATGTGTGAGAGTTCACAGGCATCAGTCTAAACCGCGTTCAAAGTTGATAAGTCACATGGATGAACCAGCTTGAGTTCTCACACTCTATATTAACCTATTTCCAAACCTCAACATTGTGCTCACACCTCTGAAAATACTATAACTAGCACACCATAATATAATGAGTAGACAACCAACAATATATGAGCACAACTACTTTAGTTATAATACACAATTAATAGCCAACGCTTGAAGCTCCTTTTGAGAGCTGGTGGTTGATTGAGTAGGGAGAGAACAACACACACAGAGTGGAAAGATCTCACACCTGATTAAAAAAATATAGGCTAATATTACTAAAGAATGTGTATAACATTCCCTGTGTTTGTTCACTGTATTTTTGTTTCGTGGACTCTTAGTTTGTAGTGTCTCCCATAAGCTATAGAGTTCTTCTCCTTATTTTTGAATCCTCGTTTCCTTTCCTCAACGTCTCAGCTCAGACTTCTACAGATATACTTGCTGTGCATCCTCGCTCGTATCTCCTCTGGAAGCTTCCTCACCCCTCATGGTGTAATTAAAGAATTGAGATGTCCTTCAAGATGGTCTTCTTTGATCAGTTTCCAGCTATAGTGTCACAGGCTGAAGGAGCGAGGAAACAAGGAAGCATCAATTTAAGTAGGCTATTGAGAAGAACCCATAGAGTTTCTTGTCCTTATGTCTGAGATATTGTTCACAGTTCAGTCTCAGATTAGTTTTTTTGTTTATGAGTTAATTGTATTTTGGTATTATTGTAATAAACCTTATGAATTTGGATGCAACCAATGATATTTTCAGAATTTACAAAAATGGTAAAAGCATGGTGATACCATAAAATAACTTTCAATTACATCAAATTTTTTGGAGAAACACAAATAAAAAATAATCTTTACGGTGAATTCGGGGTGATTGAAACTGAATTTTTGCCATTGAGATAACTTGGAAAATGTGTCCCAATCACCCTGAATTCATATGGTCATTTTAGACCATTTTTCTGAAAATGTGTTTTTTTTTTTTTTTGGTTGTTTTTTTGCTGTACCACTGGTGCAGTAGAGATGAAGCAGGATCTAATTGAAGCAGTCTTTATTAGAAATACATTCAGATCTTTCACAAAACAGAATCTCAGGAAGATGAACAGAAAAACCAACTTAACACAGAACTGACAAAGGAACAGAACAAAACACTGGGTTTAAATAGACAGAACTGATGAGCTAATTAACAAGACACACAGGAACAGAGCTGACAATCAATTAGAAACCATAGTGACAAACAGAGAGAGAATGGAGGAGAACTTAACTAATTAACAACCTATAGACGGACATGAACAGGACAGATCAAAAAACAAACTCAAACTGACAGTATCCATTTTTTTCACTCCACCTTTGAAAAATTACAGTCAAAGACACAGCTAAGAAGTTAGGAACAAACCAAACAGCTTTAAACAACATATATTTATAGACGCTTCTTTATCATGCATCAGTATAGTGTCAGTATTGTTAAATGCAGCTCTATCAGTGTCAGCGCTAAACAGTCAGTTCGTCAGAGGAAGTTAACAACCACAGGCTGATGCTTAAAGAATGAATAAGAAAGACTGAAAAACGGACAGAAACAGAAAATGGCTGATCAGTGTCATTTGTGTCTGCTGCGACTGATCATTCTCTGTCCACTTCTAACAGGTGAAGATATATTTATATATGATCTATAAGATTATGCAACATCTGTACAATGTGAACCACCATCTGTTAAAATTTTTTTAAATTACTTTGGTATCGAGAATGGCAAAGAGTTAGATTGAGTGTACATGATTTTATCTTGCTGACATTTTGTATCGTGTAGGCTATAACTTGAGTTTTTTCATAATCTAGGAAATATTTGCTTTATGTCATTAAAGGTTAAATAATTGACCATATTATTTTACTGTTTTATATTAATATGTAGATTCCAGTGAAGCAAACATAAATCTTGTGTTCAGCACTTCTGGTGATGATGTCCGTCTGCCCTGTAATAATGCTCTTCCTGACTGCACATCAACTACATGGCTCTATAACAGACATTCACCTGCAGTTGAACTGATTGCTGGAGGGAAAACGAAGAATGGCATAAAGAGACGTGAGAGACTGAGTGTGGGGTCTGACTGCTCTCTGAACATCAAGAACGTCACACAAGAAGATTATGGGCTTTACATCTATCGACAATTCACGAGTTCACACTTACATATAATTCATGGAGTAAATTTAATGCGTATTTGGCGTGCTGTCCGGGGGGAGGGCTTCGAGCTCGGACTTTGGCCCAGACAGAGTACCCCGTATGTAAGTGGTTAGAACTAAAGAGCAGAAACGTGGAGAAGGGGTGGTGGAGGGATGCTGATGAACTGTCAACAAAATGGAGGTGAGACGGCTGCGTATATATACACCTCTTTGTTGATTAGCTGAGTACTCTCCACCTGTGTCAATTATCTGAACATGCTCCTCCACCTGTGTCAATTATCTGAACGTGCTTCTCCCGAACTTTGTTAATAAAACATCATTTCACGAGTTCACACTTACATATAATTCATGGAGTAAATTTAATGCGTATTTGGCGTGCTGTCCGGGGGGAGGGCTTCGAGCTCGGACTTTGGCCCGAACCCAGAGTACCCCCCAAAAGCTAGAAAGCATAGGACAGCCGCCTGCTAAATACCCCCCAAGAAGTGCCGAGCTTGGCGGCTGGCATGAGAGAGGGGCCTGGTTATTTGATTCGGAGGGCCAGTTAACGGCTTGTATGCCTATGGCGGCCCTTGTTGGTTCACAATCACATGGTTCTTGACAGGAGCAGGGTGTGGTCTTGTATGTGGGAGACCACCTGGAAGAAAAATGGGAAAAAGAAATGAGATCTTGATTTAGAGATTTTTTTTTTTTTGGCACTTACCCTTTCCTTGCTGCATGGAAACTTTCCATTTTCTTGCTGCTATGAATTGGTCCACTTCCTTACTGAGTGGAAACTTTCAACTCGTGCAAACTATCAATCTAGACGGTTTTATCCACTTTCTTGCTGTGTGGAAAACTGTCCACTCCTCGCTGGGTGAAATGTATCCGCTTTCTTGCTGTGGAAAAACTATCCGTTTCCTTGCGGTGTTTATCTATTTCTCGCTGTGTGGAAAACAATTCACTTTCTTGCTGCATGTAATCTTACATTTTTGCATTGACTCTTCAAAATAAGATAAAAAATAATCGTATTCACTATCTCGCTGTGGAATCTTCTACTTCTCACTTAGTTGGACTTATTGCAGGAGACTGTTCACCATCTTACTGATTGGACAACTAACCGGTATCTTACTGCGTGGACAACTATCCTGTATATTACTGCGTGGACAACTGTCCTGTATATTACTGCGTGGGCGCGGTCCAGTATCCTACTGCGTGGGCGACTGTCCACTATCCTACTGCGTGGACGACTGTCCACTATCTTACTGCGTGGACGACTGTCCACTATCTTACTGCGTGGACGACTGTCCACTATCTTACTGCGTGGACGACTGTCCAGTATCTTACTGCGTGGGCGACTGTCCAGTATCTTACTGCGTGGGCGACTGTCCAGTATCTTACTGCGTGGGCGACTGTCCAGTATCTTACTGCGTGGGCGACTGTCCAGTATCTTACTGCGTGGACGACTGTCCAGTATCTTACTGCGTGGACGACTGTCCAGTATCTTACTGCGTGGACGACTGTCCACTATCTTACTGCATGGACGACTGTCCACTATCTTACTGCGTGGACGACTGTCCACTATCTTACTGCGTGGACGACTGTCCACTATCTTACTGCGTGGACGACTGTCCACTATCTTACTGCGTGGACGACTGTCCACTATCTTACCTGCGTGGGCGACTGTCCACTATCTTACTGCGTGGACGACTGTCCACTATCTTACTGCGTGGACGACTGTCCACTATCTTACTGCGTGAGCGACTATCCAGTATTTTACTGCGTGAACGACTATCCAGTATCTTACTCCGTGGACGACTATCCACCATCTTACTGCGTGGACAACAATCCACCATCTTACTCCGTGGCCAACTATCCACCATCTTACTGCGTGGGCAACTATCCACCATCTTACTGCGTGGACGACTATCCACCATCTTACAGCATGGGCAACTTCTTACTGCGTGTCCAGTATCTTATTGCGTGGACGTCTTAATCTATTTGCTTTTCTTGTTGCGTGGATTTTGCCGCTGACTCAATGTAAAATCTTTCCGCTGACTCACTGCTCGGAAACTTTTCACTGGCCCACTGTGTGGAAACTTTCCAATGGCCTACTGTGTGGAAACTTTCCATTGAATCACTGTGTGGAAACCTCCTGCTGACTCCCTGCATGGAAACTTTCCGCTGACTCGCTGCGTGGAAACTTTCCGCTGACTCGCTGCGTGGAAACTTTCCGCTGACTCGCGTGGAAACTTTCGCTGACTTCGCTGCGTGGAAACTTTCCGCTGACTCGCTGCGTGCGTTCCACTGAATCACTGTGTGAAACTTTCCGTTTACTCACTGCATGGAAACTCCGTTGACTTACTGTGTGGAACTTTCCGTTGACTCACTGTGTGGAAACTTTCCGTTGGCTCACTGCGTGGAAACTTTCCACTGAATCACTGTGTGGAACTTTCCGTTGACTCACTGCGTGGCAACTTTCCGTTGGCTCACTGCGTGGAACCTTTCCGTTGGCTCACTGCGTGGAACCTTTCCGTTGGCTCACTGCGTGAACCTTTCAATTTCTCCTGGAAATACTAAGAACAGAAAGGAAAAGCATGAGATTACATGTTGGCTGGACAGAAACAAATCCCTCGGTGGACGACCCAGGGGATTTTGAAAAGTATCTGAGGACCATCTCCCAAGAGCTTGGATCTGCTGTTGGGAGAGGCCTTTTTGAGCTGCTGAGCTTGCGGCCTGACTGTTGGAGAACAGATTTGGGATGTTTCTGGAACCAAAGCGTGTCACAGGTTTGTTGGATTCATCCGTGAACAGGGGCAATTTTGTTTGAGAACTTCTCCATTGAAGATATGTCAGAACTGACTGGTATGGTTGGATCAGTGATGAGAGTTTAAAAATTTAGATAAAATTACCCTTTTTTATTTGGTCAGTCTCACTTTGCTTGATCAGATAAGAGAATGTTTCCCCATCTATTAATGATAAGTCGGAGATGGTGGGGTGGATTTTTGGGTCGAATTTTGATGTGATCGAGTTCGAACATCTAAGGGAACCAAAGAAGGCTAAGACAAACATGGTGTCGAGTGGTACTGAGAGGCTGGTACCCTGTGCGAGGATGTGTGTAGTGAGGATGTCTAGCATTGGGGACGGATTGGCTGGGATCTTGGATCCCTTGATCTGGAGGAGGTCTGAGAATTATTTATCTAGAGAGGAGTTAACGGAAAAATGAATGCCGCTCAGGTAACCTTTGATGAACCCTACTTGGAGGCTCTTGATGTTGTTAAGATAAGAAATGAGCGAGGTAATTGAAAGGAGAGAAAAATGGACACGTAGGATTGGAGGGACCTGAGAGAAACTGCTTGGACAATGGTATCGGCGATGCTTCAAGGAGGGGTTTTAACAGGAGGTTCACGGGAAAAAATTTGCGAATAGCAAGGTACTGGAGTTGGGTGGTCAGCCAACTTCCTGAATTTCAGCGAGGATCTGTCTTGCGGATGTTTTGGGACACTGGTGGCAGTTCCATGGCCAGGAGTCGTTGGATGGCACGGGCATCTGTATTGCAGATGGAGGTGGGAGGGTTATAAACCGGGGCTGCGGATGTCGGCGGCAGCCTCACACTTGAGTTTTCCTCAGTGGTTTGGAAAGAAAAGTTAGCTGGATGATGGAAAAAATGTGGGCTTTTACTTAGGTGGACTTAAGCAGAGAAAGGCTTGTGCTTATTTGTGCCACTGGAGCTGCAGGCCACTGGGCGTAGGTGGGGTTATAACCTGTTGGATAAAACTGTTGAAATGATTGGCCTGTGCAGCTGGCAGATGCAGCCTCATGTTAGCGTCTGACCTGCAGTATGTGTACTGGTTCTACTGTGTGACTCACATGGCACTTTTTAGCTGAAAAATAAATAAATAAAACATGTATGAGTACGTAGAAATGCCCTCCCCTATTGGATAGCGTGTGGCTATGCTTGCCAGGTAATCATTTAGTTTGTGCCACCTGTGGGGGAAAGCGGAGCAGATAATTCCAGTAAAATGAGAAAGGCAATTGAACCCAGGATAAATGTATGTTTCTGGTTTTAAGGGTAACATAGAAATCTCAGTCTAATTGGTGGTCTGGTTCGGCTGCGGGGAGCATGGAGAAAAGAAGGTCACGTAGAATTGGAGATTTCTGGGAGGAAACATTGCTGCTTAGGCAGTGGAGATATTAATCAGAGAAACTGACCTCCTGCGGGAGTGGAGGGAACGGCACTGCTGTAGCAGTGGAGATATTAATCAGAGAAACTGACCTCCTGTTGGAGCAGAGGGCACAGCACTGCTGTGGTAGTGGAGGAATTAACCAGAGAAACTGAGCTCCTGCGGGAGCGGAAGGAACAACACTGCTGTGGTAGTGGAGGAATTGACCAGAGAAACTGGGCTCCTGTGGGAGCAGAGGAGCGGCACTGGAGATATTAATCAGATAAACTGACCTCCTGTTGGAGCAGAGGGCACAGCACTGCTGTGGTAGTGGAGGAATTGACCAGAGAAACTGAGCTCCTGCGAGCAGAGGAACAACACTGCTGTAATAGTGGAAAAATTAGCCAGAGAAACTGAGCTCCTGTGGGAGCAGAGGGAACAGCACTGCTGTAATAGTGGAGAAAATTATCCAGAGAACCTGAGTTCCTGTGGGAGCAGAAGGAACAGCACCGCTGGGGCAATAAAGAAAATTAGCCGGAGAAACTGAGCGCCTGCGGGAGAGAAAGGAGAAAGTTAGATGGACAAATGGAGAAACATATTTGTGTAACCGAATAGGACTCTTATTTTGAAATGTCCATGCCTTATTATTGCAGGAGGCTCATTCAAAATCATGTGGGATATAATATACAAACTTAAATTATATAACATGTAATGATATAAACCACGGTGAAGAAAATGCTTTGCATGAGTGTGCCTTATTCATTGGTTCAAATGCTCTGAACTGAAGCATTCTGAAGCACTGATTTTGCAAGCCAGTATAATGCAAAACTGCACCAAATTCAGATTTTGAAATGTGAGATCTCACATTATTCAATGAAATCAGCCTTTGAATCTGCAGTGTTGTGAATTATGGTTTTCATCCCCAAAATATAAGATGGCATACAATAATCATTGATACAATTGTTATACAATAGCCTACTGTAGGTATTGATGTTACATTTAAGAAAAACAGGAGCTCCCAAATACATTGTACAGTTTGCACATATATATTTATAGTCGCAATGCGAGTATGGTCGCGCTGTGACCGAGCTTATGTGAGCATCAAGTTGAAATATTGAATCAATGCAGTGATTTTCAGCTGATCCCAATGGCTGATTGTTTGGCATAACGTGTACTGTTGCACTGCATCATTTTAGTGATTTAGCCTCACGATACTGTCACTCGCTTTACCGCAACGTATATTTATTGTTTATCACGGCAACCCCGTTCGCGTCCTTGGTGAACACTTCTTGTGTGACGAAGTATCTGTCTGGATATCTGTAACGTTTGTACACAGAGACGAAAAGACATCAAGAAAAGCTTGATGTGTGCAATATACGTTATCTTAAAACAGGGACTGTTGTAGTTCTCCCTGTTGCACTGCTCTCGCAGCTGACGCTATCGTCATGGCGCCAATGCACCACGTTACAAAGCATCACTTATTGAAGTTTGTGAATCGATTAGAATTGTTAGAAGACACTCACGATTGTGGATCGTCAAACACAATTACATCTCAGAAAAAGAATATTTTACCCCGAATGCTGATGGAGCGGCCGCTTTTAGGTAGCTTATAAAGATTGTATCATTGTAGAAATGCGTTGAGCGCGTGTAGATCCGTGTAGACAGCGTGAATAGGAGCCGGGTGGAGCGAACTGCAAGAAATGCCATCTGTGCTGATGAACTGTCAACAAAATGGAGGTGAGACGGCTGCGTATATATACACCTCTTTGTTGATTAGCTGAGTACTCTCCACCTGTGTCAATTATCTGAACATGCTCCTCCACCTGTGTCAATTATCTGAACGTGCTTCTCCCGAACTTTGTTAATAAAACATCATTATGTGAATGGAAAACAACAAGGAACTGATGCACATGTTTATCTGCATTTTCTTCATGGTCTGTGTTTCTGTAAATTATATGATTATATGTTTAAGTTTAAAAGAACACAATTATCTCTTTAAACTCGTAATCTTAGGACTAAATCTTTAGTGTGTAATTTCTGTCTTATTTTCTGTTTCAGTCTCTTCATCATCCTCACAGACTGAGATCAGACCAGGCAGATCTGTGACTCTCTCCTGTCAGTTGTATTCAAATGGAGTCTCTTGTGATACTTTGGTCCGTTCTGAGGGAATTCAGCTGATCTGGGTGAATCAGACTGGTGTTAGTGTGATGACAGACTCCAGATATCAGATATTATTCTCCTCAACACACTGTACCAGCACTCTGACTACAACACTCCTGAATGAAGATCACAACAGAGAGTGGAGATGTCAGGTTACTCAGAGAAATCAACTGAAGACCTCAGCCTCATTTACTGTCACGTATTCAGGTAAAAATAAATCAATTTAAAAAGACTTTCTGTTACAGAGACATGACATGATGATTAATGTCATTCATTCATGACGAACTGAAGGTTTATGGGCTGCAGTTCACTGTGTTTCTCTCTCATATAAAAGAGGCACAAATTGCTTCATTTGGTTCTGTATCGTATCACCTCTCTTCTCAACAACTGCACTGTAGATACTAATGATTAAACAAACTGCATGTCATGTGATGTGATGATTGAGGTTATGATATGAGGTTAATGTGTCTGAACATTGATATTTTGCAGCTCCAGTCGATTCATCAACACTGATTCCAGTCAGCATCTCAAACCCTGAGAAGAAATCAAACCAAACTACAGCAGCTCCGACACAAGGTACAGGATCAGTCACACAGTATTAGTCTCTCACTTTAGTGGTTTGCACTTTTTGGCACAATTGCTCTGACTACAATAAAAGCCTTAAAAATATAGTTTACCCAAAAATGAAAAATTCTGTCATCATTTACTCACCCTCAAGTAGTTTCAAACCTGTATGAGTTTCTTTGTTCTGCTGAACACAAAAGAAGATATTTTAAAGAATGTAACCAAGCAGACAGAGCAACCACTGACTACTAAAGTAGGGACAAAAATACTATAGTAGTCTATGGTTGCTCTGTCTGCTTGGTTACAAACATTATTCCAAATATCTTATTTTGTGTTCAGCAGAACAAAGAAACTCATACAGGTTTGAAACTACTTGAGGGTGAGTAAATGATGACAGAATTTTCATTTTTGGGTTAACTATCCCTTTAACCACAATACAATTAATTCTTTTTAAAATTTTATTTTAAAAAAATTGCATTTCTGAAACGTCTTTCTACATAAAAGTTTGTACCTTTTAGATGCTGTCAATACATAAATATTCTACATTCCAGTGTTCGTGTTTTAACTGTTTTGACATGTTTTACACAAAATCAGATAATAAAGTCTGTACAGATGCTGGATCATTATTCAGAGGTATGAAAAGTCTTTGCATGTTGATAACACCATGAATTTATCAGTGAATTTGTAAATAATTGTTCATTGTTTTATATTCTTGATTTCAAATGTCATTTACAGTTTCACAGATTGATTCTCTTCTTTCTCTCTATCATCTGTCCATCCATCTTTCCTGCAGTGATTATGATTATTCTTGAGATTGCAGCGTTTGCTGCTCCGACTGTGATTCTTCTTCAGATCATCTGTGTGAGAAGAGCTGGTGAGTTTTGAGCAACGCAGAATCTGATGATTCACATCGATCTGTAACAATCTGTAATCATGATAATTTATGAGACCTCAGTAAATTGTATTTAATTATTTTATAGGAAGGAAAGACTCGCACCTCCCAGAGGAAACGGAGATGCCTACAGTATTAGAATAAAACACACATAACAGGCAAGATTACAGCAAGATTCATCTTCACGTTTGTGAATATTATCATTTTCCAGTGCTGTATATAAAAATTATATAAACAAAAGAAGACATACCTTAATAAGCATGAATGGTTATTTCCACACTCAGAAATCATAATATGCATACATGGTAACTTTTTTCCCTCTGATCTTAACTTTTTACAGAAGGTTTTTTTAATTAATAACCCATTCTAAATTATGATACACAATCTTTTTATTATTATGTCATATGTATAGATGTATTTTGATATATTATTATTTTGTTCACTGATCATTTAAATTCAAAGTCAAATGCTTACTTATATTTCCTCCTAACCCCAACTATGGAATAAATGAATGATTATCTTTCCCACACAAAACATACTTTTTTTAATGTTTAGTTCATGCCATCATGTTGTGTCATTAGGAGACACAGTTTGAAATATCAGAACGTTTTTATTTTAATCTCGTCTTTGATGACCCAGATATCAATCGGTCTGATTTCAAAGCTGTTTAGTAACAATATCATGAAAAGTGTTGCAGCTACGACTGCATGTTAGTGTTTGCCAGTGTTCAACTCATATGAGCACACAGTGAGAGGGTCACTATTCGTTCCATCCAGATAAAGTCCTGGCACCAGACTGAGACAGCAAGGCTGTTTTGAGCTGTAGTTTATCTGGATCAACCGAGACATGTTGTCAGCATTATAGAACGACACCCGCTTTCTGTCGCAGTCCAGATACAACCCTATTTTCTGTGGTTTGTCTCGAGTACTTAATGGAGTATTCTTTCCATCACAGGACAGAACGTATCCTTTATTGTGTTTAAGGTGGAGCAGGATCTCACTGTCAGCTGACTTCGTTGTCTGTTTTTCTGCACCCATCTTAATTCCCACAGTCCAGTCTGGCTTTTTATCGACCTCTATTTCCCAGTAGTGCTGGCCCGCTTGGAAGTTTTCCACTGAAACTGTACCTGGATTGAAGTCTTTATACAGGCCAGACATTCTGTCAGCTTGTCGGATTCTGGCGCCCCCTGGAGACACTTTTAAGTACGACTCGCCAGGGTTTTTCAGGGTTAAACTCTCAGGAACTACAGCACAGACACAAACAGAAACATTGTTAGATTATGAATCAGTTGTTGAATGTTTCCGCCTACGTCTAGAGTGACCTTTCCGACATGACTGCGCAATCCATGGCACGTCGCATAGCAGCGCAAGATGATCAAATTTAGGTTAAAAAGTATATAAGATAATTTCGCTAGATAAATTATTCCTCAGCTGGGATCGTGCAGAGCCTCTGAATCCCTTCGAAGTCCCTTGATTTGGACGTTCAACCCATTGGTTGCAATTGAAGTAGGTCCTAGCCTACATTATGTGATCCTGGAATGTTTTCCTCAAAAACGTAATTTCTATTTGACTGAAGAAAGAAAGACACTAGCATATTGGATGAAATGGGTGAGTAAATTATCAGGAAATTCTCATTTTAAAGTGAACTTATCCTTTAAGTCTAAAAACTAACTCCATGTAAAACTTTGACACTTTTCTTTTGCTGCTTTGAAAGCACTGGAATTTCCTTAAAGGGATTCTAATCTAGTTTCACTTTAGCTGAACTTTCAACATGCATGTTCATCATATTCTTCACCTGCTTTGATGGATTGCAGCATCTCCTTCCACACAAAGAACTGCAGGTGAGTTTCATGAGGGCCAAGAAAGAAAGAGTCAGGAAGCACAGCAAGATCTTTCACCCTTGACATATACCTAAAACAGAAAGTCAGTTCAGTATCAGAAACTTCAATTCTACAGAAATGTTAACATGTACTGGTGATATTTAGGTCTAAATAACAGCATTGCATGATTTACTTATTATTTGATGGTGTCACTGCGGCTTTCTGCTTCATGTTCTTTGTCATTGGAAACCCTTTTTCATTCCACCACTGTAGACAAAAACAGACAAAAAAATACTTATGTACTTTATGTTGTACAGTAGTCCTGATAGATTATCACATTACTTCCATGTCTGTTCTTATAAATAAATTATTGTTCTTTAATAATTTAAAGAAAAACTGTTCTTTTTTTAAAACAACTTCACCCTTTAAAAATAGAAGTATTTAATCTAATATGTTGTAACCTGTAGAAAGTGATCGGGTTGATCAATCTCCAGTGCTGACTGCAGAATTATCTCTTTTTCTTTGTTCTCCATAAATCTTTTGTTTATCAAAGACTGATTCTTCTGCATGACTTCTATAACTTTCTTCTCCTCCTTCTCCAACAGTTTCTTCACCTCGTCCTCTTTTGTCGTAAGAACTGGTGCATTTCTTCAAACTGAGCAGAGATTTGGACTGATAAGGTTTGGGATTTATCCTAGAGAGAGAGAAACAATCTTGAGTAAATTTGTGATTTGTTGTGTTTCCATTCTTACCTTCAGGGTCTATTTCTATCTGCTCTAACTGTTTAACATATTCATATCTGTATGTTAGTGTAACCTAATGTATTTGGTTGATTTGGTATCAATGAGGATGGCTATCCGTATATATATATATTTTTAATGTTTTTTGTTTTGTTTTACAAATGTCATGAGTGAATTTTTGGGAGTGACATTCTTGAAAAAAAACACTAGAATATAATATATATATATAATAAAATATAATATACATTTTACAATAATTGAATTTCTGCAATATCACCCTCAAATTTCTGACTTTATTTTGGCCAAAAAAAATATCAAAATGATTAGTAATTCATAAATTATAAACTAGCTCATGGAAGATGTGTAAAGTCATTGTGTAATGTGGAGCCTCTGGGACCTGTGCAGATAATTCATTCATTACTTTTCTCTTTATTTTCAATATGCCTTTATACCTCAGTTTTGGTGATCTCAGTCGTCTGTTGTTGTATCATGTAATCCAGCTGTCCATTTTCTTTGGCAAGAAAACCCAAAGCAGTCTTCAGCTCCCCCTACAGAAGAAGACGCGTCAGGCTTGATTTGAACAAACTGACAGAAAACAGAGACGATTCTCTGGATATCTTTAATTAAACAAGCCTGCGGTTCAAATTTAGAAACCTAATTATGGTATGAATAACATTACACAAATAGCATAGATTGAAAGACACTTGAAAGCAAGAAAGGAGCTTTTAATATGCAGTCCTTTGATCAGGAAGTCAGATGTGACTCTTATGTAAATGCCCGAGTTTTACCTTGTTGATCTGCGCAGCTTCTTTCACAGGTTTAAAGACGTGACCTTTATGTTTGTCTCCATCCCTGCAGATGACACACACCAGCTTCTGATCAGTCTCACAGAATAGTTTAAGCTTCTCATCATGTTCTAAACACATCAGCATCCTTTCCATTTCTGGAGAATTTAAGGTTTGTGTTTCTTCTTTAGATGTGGATCTGTTCGATTTCTTCTCTGCAAGGTGCTCTCTCACTGTCGTGGTCAAGTTCCTCAGTAAACGGCAGGATTTCAGGTCTTCTTCGGTATATGGCCTTTGGCATTCTGGGCAGGCGCTTGGTCCCAGGCTGGCCTGCATGTGGCCCGTGATGCATTCCCGACAAAACGAGTGCTCACAAGAGAGAGTCACTGGATCCGTAAAATCACTCAAACACACAGAACATTTTATCTGCAAAGACAAAGGAGAATGCATTTTAGATTCCTTCTGGTCAAGATTGTATTCTAAGCAATGTTTTCGCTGAATAAACTTATTTGTTCTGTGATGATGCTATTTTGTTAGACGTGTTTGTTCTTCTATCAAGACCTTGTTTTATAAGGGAACACTTTCGCTTTCAAATACATTTAAATTAGGCTTGCATAACTATTGTTCCTCCCACAGGTTGTATAACATGAAAAGTAGCCAAACTGGAATATCAGACCTTATATGCTGTTATGTAGAATAGAATAGAGACTCAGATTGTATTGTATTATCACAAATAAAAATCTTAAGCTTAAAGAAATGCCTAGTGTTAACTGCTTGCTGCATGGGTTTTTTTTTTTCTTCTTCTTTTGCTTAACACAAAGAAGATATTTTGAAGAATGTCAGGCACAAACAGTTGATGGCCCATTGATTTCCATTTCCATATGGAAGTCAATGGAGTACATCAACTGTTTGCTTGATATATTCTTAAAAATACATTTTTTGTGTGTGTTCAGCAGAAGAAAGACATTATACAGGTTTGGAACAACTTGAGGGGGAGTAAATGATGACAGAATTTTAGTTTTTGGGTGACCAATCCTTTTATGTTTGTAAAACTCCACAAATCCATTTTTAACAATCATAACACAAAGTCCAAAACAACTATCAATTTAAACTTTTCACTTTTATATTTATACATTAAAGTTGACCTAATAGATGTAAAATTTTACTTTTAAGTTTTAGTTTTTTACTTTAGTTTTAGTTTTTTTAGATTAGCTCATGGTTTAACTACAAATAAAATGAACCATATTGTATACAATGAACAATATTTATTTACAGTACAGTTTTATATATTATATATGTGGACTACTGCAATGCGCTTCTGGCTGGTCTTCAATCATGTGCATTCAAAACACTTCAAATGATTCAGAACACTGCGGCACATCTTGTCTTCAATGAGCCCAAAAGGGTCCATGTCATGGACCCCTCTCTTCATCTCTCTGCACTGGCTACCACTTGCTGCTCGCATCAAGTTCAAGGCCTTGACGCTTGCTTATGGATCCACCACAAGCTCAGCACCCGCATACTTCGACTCGCTGCTACGAGTATACATCCCTACCAGAAGCCTTTGCTCAGCTAAGGAGCGGAGGCTTATGGTACCATCTGAGAGCCATGTGTTCCCTATCCAGAACTTTTTCATTCACCATTCCCGGCTGGTGGAACGATCTTCCTACCTCCATCCGGATGGCAGAATCACTGTCATCATTCAAAAGACAGCTAAAAACTCATCTCTTCCGTAAGCACTTAATCTTATCATAAAAAACTCTTCTTTTTCCTCTATTTTCCCTTCTATTCCCTCTGTATTCATGCTAGTGCTAAAATGGATAAAAGCGTCTGCTAAATGCATAAATGTAAATGTAAATATCCACAAATTCAGTGCAGAAGTATTTGAAACATCCTGTTCCCTAAGGCGAGAGGGTGTGATCTCACTCAATAAAAGACTTAACACACTCTACAGCTTCATTGTTCCATCAAGAAAGTGTATACTAGTCTGACTAAAACAGGGGAAGCTTTTTCTGTTTTCATTGAACATCAGATGATTCTACAAAGAGATTTCATGGCTTCAACACTGCACCTCATGTGCCCAGTGTCTTTGAGTGACTTTAGAGATCCAGTAAGTTTGCCCTGTGAGCATTTTTTCTGCCGACAGTGTATTACAACTTATCTTGTATCAAGTGAGGGTGCCCACAAAGCCCGGGAATGCAGACAAAACTTCACCAGGCAGGATGTTAACCGAGTTCTGAGAAATGTCGTGGATGTCGTACAACAACAGCGCAAGACAAAACAGCAGACTCCAAGGAAAGCACAAGAATTGTGTTCTGAGCATGAAGAACAACTCAAACTTTTCTGTGAGAATGGTTTGCCTCATCTGCAAGGAGGGAGAGAAACGCCGTGGGCACAGTTTCAAGCCAGTAAAAGAAGCTATGGAGATGCTATGAATAAACAAATAAAATGGCAAAGGATGAAATTGTAAAAACAACTTTTTGTGTAATCATGTATTTTTGCTATTGCTAATTTAGAATGTGGTGAAAGAAGCATTAAGATTTATTTTGGATGACAATACACAAGTGGGTCACATGAGGGGCGGGCTTTAAATCACAAAATCTAAGGTAGGTTATTGAAAGAAATTATGTTTTTTTCTCATGTTTTTCAGTCAGTTGCTCTCTTCCACTTTGTCTGTCTATCATATTTCTTCTACTATTCATATAGCCTAATGTAAATCTACAGGTAAGGGCCAAATGTCTTGAGGAAAAGATACATGCTCAGTTTAACAAAATGCATGACTTCTTAAGGGAAAGGGAGAAAGAAATGATGAGACAGCTCCAGAAAGCAGCCAACAGTGCTGAGGAATCAATGAAGTAAAATGCATCATTGTTGGCAAAGTTGCAAATAAATGGGAATAATCAGGTGTCTGTGTTGGAGTCAGGACTAACAATATGCCAACCTGAGAGGTTTTTACAGGTAATCCACACACGTAATAAATAAATGTCACAATCCCTGCCTGTGTTTGTTGTCATAGACTCTTATCTTATTCTATGTTTTCATTGTTGCTGTGGACCTCAATTTCCCTGATGCTCCGTTCCCTTGTTTGTTGCCACTCCTTTGACCACACAACTCCTTGTCACTTTAGTAACTCATAGTAACTCATTAGTTCATTGGTTTTTCTCAGCACGCATTTATAGCTTTGTTTGTCAGGTGTGTGTACATATCTTGGATTATCTCCGGCTGTTCTCTGCTGTTGGTCCAACTCAATTTTATCAAATATAGTTTACATTATATTATATACCTATAACATTACCTTTTTGAACGTGCCTAACTTCATCATAATACACGATTTATATTATGAAAATATTAAGAAAAGACTTGTGTAACTCCAGACATTTGCATTGATCACTGAGTGCCCACAGCCTAAACACAGGTGCCACTCTTCAGCACAATGGTAACCACACAACTTAAAACTCCTCTAATTGTTCAACATAACTGAACATTAAACACTAGCATAAACTAACAACACCTTTCCCTTTACAGAAAAACACATAAAACAACACTTGAATCCCCAAATTTACTCCTAATGGAGTCCCTTGCAAAGCATGCAGGGAACTACAGATCCACTCCCCAGTTAGTTAAGTCAACACAAATATTTCATGTAGTTTTAACACAAATTAATTAAGTAAACTTCTGATATAAATATATAAGGTTGACTGAACACAATTAAATTAAGTTGTGAAAATTATGTTTAAGTAAAGTGAATATAATTTAATGTGTCATATCTATGAGGGGCCTGAATAATTTTTTTGAGTGCATAGGCTACATGTTTTTGGCCAAATGATAAATATGTGGCTGTTGGCACAAATTGCTTCAGTTGCCACTTGCCAGACTACTTCCTAACCCTATAGTTCTCTCGATATCTTTTGAGAATGTTTGTGGATTCAAGCCGCCTTTTCACTGCGGCTGCAACAACAGTGGCTCCATTCGACTGTCACAGTAACACTTTACAATAAGGTTCATTAGTTAACATTAGTTAACTACATTAGTTAACATGAACTAATAATGAACTGCACTAATAAAGCATTTATTCATCTTTGTTAATGTTAATTTCAACATGCACTCATATTAAAATCTTGTTAACATTAGTTCATGCACTGTTAACTAACTTGAACAAACCATGAACAGCTGGATTTTCATTAACCAATGTTAACAAAGATGAAAAAATACAGTAAATGTATTCCTCATGGTTAGTTCATTTTAGTTAATACATTAACCAATGTTAACTAATGTAAAAGTGTTACCCAGTTAGCCCTCTCATGGCAGTCGTAATGAAATTTTAATTTGTTTATGAAGCGCTGTGTGTCATTTGACTGTATTTACTTGGGGTGCTTCACATTGAATTTGAACTTACTTTACAATAGTTAAAAAAGTATATTCTATATAGTATGAATGTAATCCGGATGTACTACAGCCACCATTTTTGTCATCATGTGACCTACCACCATAAGTTGCGTCAATTCACCTCAGTTCATAAATCCTCTCCACGGCCTCGTTGGCTAGTAAAGTTGAATGAATGCACACTTCAGAATCTCGCTGGAAGTTCTGGTCATCTGGTGACTTTTCCCCTACTGTTTTTCAAATACTATTCGGAAATACTACTCTGTTGGAGTACTGTTTTTCAAAAATAGTAGGAGGATTTGATTTCAGGCGCAGACCTTATTTCCTCACTCAGCCTGTGACCTGTAACCCGATCAAACTCAGCCTTGAGCCTTTAATCTTAAAGGAATTAGTTCACTTTTAAATAAATTTTGCTGATAATTTACTCACCCCCAAGTCATCCAAGATGCCCATGTCTTCCTTTCTTCCGTCGAACAGAAATTAAAGTTTTTGATTAAAACATTCCAGGATTTTTCTCCATATAATGAACTTCATGGGCACCAAACGGGTCAAGGTCCAAATGACAGTTTCAGTGCAGCTTCAAAGGGCTTTAAACGATACCAGACGATGAATAAGGGTCATTTCTGAAACTATCTGTCATTTAAAAAAAATAAAGTTTTATAAGCACAAATCCTCGCCTTGCTCTGTTCTGTTATGTGCGTTTGTGACGTCACGTAATACGCAATTACGCTGAAAAGGTCACGCATGATGTAGGCGGAAGTACAGAGTCTGTGTTTAGGGTTCCCTTTGTAAAGGGTTAATAAAGGTGTTTGTTAATGACTAATAACTCATTTACAAATGCATTGTAAATCGTTGAAAAGCAGATATAACTGCATGAATAAAAAGTGTGACTTTAAGGCAATGCCTGCCAAATAGTGAGCCATTTTTAACTCACATGTTATAAATGCTTAACAAATATATTTACTCACATTTATTTAACTCAATACAAGATTCCTGATTCCTGAGTGAACAGGTTCACATGTTTCCACTTTAAATTAAGGATCACTTAGGTTATAAATGTTTGTATCTCATTAATAAATGGTTCACAAGTGTCCTCCCTACATTAAGGTTCACAATTAACTAATATTGGAAAACATTATCAATATCTCATCAAGTTATCGCTGTGATCTTGTGTTGTTATTTTTATTTTTCAAAATAAAGTTTGATCATTTCATCTTGATAAACAAGAAATCATTTTTTATACATTGCTGTAGATAGGCATCATGAGTTTTTTGTGGAATATCATGGGTAAGACAGTAACTTCTGTTAAGGAACATTTTAAGAAAAGGGGCAGTCATGAGATATTAATGAGAAAACCATATATAGCTACAACACTCTTCAGTCTCACTATGATAGTCTATTTTTGCTGCATCATGAAATAAATCAGAAATCTGGTATTGATTTAAATAAGTGTGAATAAATACATTTATTAAGCATTTATAACATGTTAGTTCAAAATGGCTCACTATTTGGCAGGCATCCATTGCGTTAAAGTCACTCTTTTGTTTCTATTTATATAGCGCATTTATATAAAAGCGCTGTATAAATGCAGTCCATTACCATTTGTTTGATAAAAAGGCGTTTGCCGAGGCCCTGTGGCGAATCTTTCTGGTTGCCGCTTTCAAAACAATCCCTCAGGTGAACTGACATTGGAGCTGAAGCTCATTAAATATACAAATCGTATCCAATCCTACCCATGGGCATTTACTTCCAAGTCTACAGTGCGGCAAGCCCATCAAAACTGAGTAAGAGAGTCCAGGCAAAACCAGGGTAGAAAATAGCCTATCACTTATTCATTATGATGGTTTTGAATGTAAAAACCACACAAATGTCATTAGTTGACCTCAGACAACAGTATTAAAACAAAAAGCCAGTTCATGACACCTTTAATATGGATTTCATAGATTACCAAACAATATAAGCCCAGATATCTTGAGCTCAGCAGAATACGTTGAAGTAACTTTTAAATGACAATTGAATTATCAAAAATATCCAAACATAGCTATACAAAATTTTCCTTTGATTCTTTCATCCTCATTTTCTGTCCTAGCACCCTTATAGCATTCGTGTTGGGAGCAAGTATAGCTAAGATGTGAGGAAAGAAATCAAGGAAAGGAAACAAGAACACACATTTTTTAGAAATGAGAAGCAACATAATGTGACTGTAAGTGCATTTGTGGACCCTGGTGGGAGGACGAATGAATATATGACACATGACTGAAATTACTTGTGGGTTAACGTGTTATTAAGCATCCATCCTTCAAACCGCTTGTCCTCTGTAGGTTCTGAGGATGTTAGAGCCCATGTTAAACATGTTCAACATCTTTATTCTTAACCAACCAATGTGACTTAAATACATATGCAAAATATGAATATGAAACTATTCTTTTCTACAGATTTAAATCCAGGCTTGATGGTGCTAGAGTGATTTCTGACCACTTCACCCTTGGTCCTTGTGAAACTGACCTGCCACTAATTGTTTGGAGAGACATGCTAAGCCCTGTTAAACATGGTGAGTTGGTTAATCAACATCTCTTATGGTAAAACATTAAGTTTCATTTGTTTGGAAAATATTTGCTTTCTGAAATCTTTTTTTATTAAGACCTGTCAGATACGTCTACAATAGACAAAGACCTGAAACTGGCTATCAGAAAGGAGAGCCATCTGCAATCCCAAGGGAAGATTACTTTGCCAAATTCAGAAGTTTCACAATGGTTATAAGGAAAATTATGTGGAGGACATACAACCTGGTCAGGTGTACTGGGAGGTTGACATAGAAGCTGACTCAGGATGGGAACATGGGCTTACAGTAGATATTACCCAAAGGAGAAGAATGGTTCTCTCTGGCAGACATTATTTTCTAAATGTTATGAGAACATATCTCTTTCAGTGAAAGATGACAGAGTTTATGCTGTAAGGGCAGTGAAGAAACTTTAATCGTCAGCCAGATTATACCCAAAGATTTGGGGTTTATGTAGACAGTGAGAAACTGCAGGTTGTGTTTTGCAATGCAGACAAAATGTCTCTCATTCACATTGTGCAGTGTGGAGAGAAATAGATTTATCTATATGAATCAAATTTTCTATTATGTACACCAGCTTTGGATTTCTGAGAATCTGAAAAATGATCTGGTCATCCTATTCATTTTTGTACACTCTAAAAATCCATAAAAAATAGGGCCCAATGTACTGTATTTATTTGACATAATTTTAAATATATTTTTACAGGTGTTTTACCTGTACTTTGAACTTCATTTTGTTTTGTTTTAGGGTTAACGGAAATGTCCGTAAAATTACTGGATAATGTCCTGGTGGTTTTCTGCCAGTACATTATCTGTTTTCTACAGATTTAGTTTTTACAGTGATAATAAATGATATTATAAATATGATATTTATTTCTAAAAAAAAATAAATGAATGAATGAATGAATGAATACATAAAGGTTAAATGAATAAATATAATTTGAAAGGTTATCACTTTTTTATGTAATTTCATGTAAATATCTGTTAAGCCATTAAGCATGTATGTTTATGAATAGGGATTTGTCTGGCATAAATAATGTCATATGATGTATTTCATATTTTAACTATATTTGAGAGTGTGACTTTTTTATTTTTTACTGTGAATGAAACCTTGCTCTTACAAATGCTCCAGTAATAACTGGCAAATTGAAAAAATGATTTAGACATTTATAATATCTAAATAAAATTTCATCATACGGAGGTCAAACGGCTGAATCCGAAATTGCATACCTTCCTACTATATAGGGAAAAAAACAAATTCACAGTAGTCATAAAAGAGTTGGCAAAAGTACCTATACTTCCTGCAAGATTATTTATTGTGCATATGGTGGACACTTTACCATCCCATGAGGCCATGGTAGAGGATTTGTGAATGACAGTAAAGTGGTCCAACTATAAGTCACATGATAATGACAACATGGCCTATAGGACATCTGAATTATGCACACATTCATACTAGAACATACATTTGTTACTGTGGTTACGTTGTTCACCTGTTTCTTGTTTAGTTCCTTATATTGTAAATGTATACCCCCTGTTGTTCGTCATTGTTGAGGTATTGATTGATTTTCTGACTCTCTGTTTATTTTCCTGTGCTGTGCTCCAGAGTGGTTTTGTTTTATTCATTTAGTAAAACTGCTGGGATTAGATCTACACATCTCTCTTTTGTCACACCACAGCCTGTCCAGCAGAGGGAGACGGAGAGCACAAGATCTTCCACGTCTTCCTAATTCACTGCTTATTGGTTCAATTAAACCACCTGTTCTTAGCTCATTACATTGTTAACAGGTGTATATTTAAGACCTGCATTTGTTTGTACCTTTGCTCAGTCTTGAAGTTTTCTTGCCTTGCCCATGCTTTTGCATTTGCCCAGTTGGTTTACTCTGAAATACTTTTGCTCAGACCTTTTGGCCAGCTGTTCTGGTAACCTTTGTTTCATGTTTTTTTGACTATTTTGCCTGCATCATCCAGTGTGGATTTGTATCTGGCTCAACCCAGTTCTGATGCTGGTTCCTTAGTGTTTTCTCAAGAGTGCTTAAGTAAAGACTATCTGTTTCCCCTTCTAAATCTGCCTCTTGCGATTTTCTGCCAATTGGGTCCATACTGCCTCAATAGAGCAGTGGTTAGAACAGTGGGTTTCCCAGTGACACACTCTGGGTTCGAATCCGGACGTGACAGCAAGACTGAGCCAGACAAGAGATGGACCTGGCAGATGCTGAACAGATTCATGGAGCCATTAGCAAACAGGAGTTTTGCTTGGGACACATGAGGCACAGCTCAAGAGATTGACTGACGCTGTGAACCAAATTGGGGAGTCGTTGCAACAACTACAAGTACACTGGCCTCAAGAGCCTGTGGTAGTACCAGCACCAGAAACCCCACCATTATCTGCATCAATGCCCCCAAGAACCAAAGATTCCAGCCCCTCGGCGCTATGATGGGAGACCTGGTGCTTGTAAGGGCTTCCTGACTCAAGTGTCACTCATCTTGAACTCCAACCATCTTCCTTTGCTTCTGAGAAGGCTAGGATTGCATACATTATCTCCTTGTTGTGTGATCGTGCACTGGATTGGGCCTCAACCCTCTGGAGACAACAGTCCCCCATCTGCGCTAATCTAGACTTGTTCACAGAGACTATTCAACAAGTGTTTGACCATCCAGTCAGTGGCCGTGAGGCGGCAAGGAGACTATTAGATCTATATCAGGGGCGCCGATCTGTGGCTGACTACGCCATTGAGTTCCGTACTCTGGCTACTGAGTAAGTGGGATTCAGAGGCACTCATTTCAACCTTCTATCGTGGCCTTTCTGAAGGGGTCAAGGATGAATTAGCCAGTAGAGATTGGGGTAAGACTTTGGAGGAACTCATAACGTTGGCTTTCCGGTTTGATAACCGTATTCGTGAAAGAAGAAGAGAACGAGGCACTGCCCAAGACATGCCGACATTTTCTTCCCCCAACGTCCCAGAGGTTTCCCATTTAACTCAACAGATAGAGGAGGAGCCTATGCAGCTGGGTGGAACCCGCCTTTCACCAAAGGAGAGAGAAAGACGCATGAAAGAAGGTCGGTGTTTCTATTGTGGTGGCTCTAACCACTTGCGCTCTTCTTGCCCTGAGTTAGCAGTAAAAGCCAAGGCTCGCTAAGGGGAGTGGGGTCCTTAGCGAGTGGAACTGCTCAGTTTGACACTCCTCACTCCCGTTTACTGCTGCCAGCTACTCTTACTTGGGGGGACATCAATGAGAAGACAGTGACTTTGAAAGCATTTGTGGATTCAGGTGCAGCAGATAGCTTTATGGACATTAGTTTTGCTAAGAAGCTATGTATCCCCTATGAGACATGCTCGTCCTGGAAGGTTGAAGCCCTAGATGGCAGACCTATAGGGTCTGGTATAATCAGGTTCAAAACAGTTCCTTTGTGTTTGACCATTGATACTAACCATCAGGAAACCATCTCATTTTATCTGATCAAGTCTTCCAGAGAACCCCTTATTCTAGGTTATCCTTGGCTGCGGCTTCATGACCCTCAATTCTCCTGGACCTCTGGAACTCTCCTCCGTTGGAGCTCTGCGTGCAAGGATTCCTGTTTCTCACCTGCTTCCACTGTGGTCGGGAGTAAAGAGATCCTGGCAGCCATTGAAGAGGTGAGTGCCAGTTCCTTGAATAAGTCACAAGATCTAACACTCTTGCCCCCAGAATACTATGACTTGAAAGAAGTGTTCAGCAAACAACGTGCTACTAAGCTACCCCCTCATAGACCATACGATTGCGCTATTGACCTTCTTTCTGGCGCACTCCCTCCTAGAGGTCACCTATATTCCCTATCTGCCCCAGAGACTAAGGCCATGAATGAATACATCCAGGATGCTTTGAGTACTGGGTTTATTCGGCCATCATCATCACCTGCTGGGGCTGGTTTCTTTTTTGTCCCGAAGAAAGATGGTAGTCTTAGGCCCTGTATAGACTATCGTGGGCTCAATAAAGTGACTGTTAAGAATCGTTACCCTCTCCCATTAATGTCATCCGCTTTTGAACTGCTCCAAAGAGCTAAGATTTTTTCTAAGTTAGATCTGCGAAGTGCATATAACTTGGTCCGAATAAAGGAGGGAGACGAATGGAAAACAGCCTTCAGTACCCCAACTGGCCACTGGGAGTATCAAGTTATGCCTTTTGGGTTAGCCAATGCCCCAGCAGTGTTTCAGGCCTTCATCGATGATGTCTTGAGGGAGATGTTGAATCGTTTTGTGTCTGTCTACCTAGACGACATACTAATTTTCTCAGACTCTCTGCAGCAACATATTCACCATGTCCACCAGGTCCTGAGGAAGCTTCTTGAGAATCACCTTTTGTTAAGCTTGAAAAGTGTGAGTTCCATGTGCCCCAAGTCTCATTTTTAGGCTATGTTGTCTCACAAGAAGGTATCCAGATGGAACCAACAAAGGTATCTGCCATCACCAACTGGCCCCAGCCCAAGACATTAAAGCAGGTACAAAGATTTCTTGGTTTTGCTAATTTCTATAGGAAGTTTATTCGCGATTTCAGCACTATTGCAGCACCTATCTCCACGCTTACTAAGGGATCACCCGCTCATATCCACTGGACGACTGAGGCTCAGCAGGCATTTGACAGGTTAAAAGGACTGTTCTCTTCTGCCCCTATCCTGGAACACCCAGACCCTGAATTTCCATTTATCGAGAGGTGGATGCATCAGAAGAGGGTGTTGGGGCAGTGCTCTCCCAAAGGTCTAGTAGAGATGACAAGGTCCATCCATGTTCTTTCTTTTCCAGACGCCTGTCACCAGCGGAGAGAAACTATGATGTGGGTAATCGAGAGCTCCTGGCTGTGAAGCTCGCACTGGAGGAGTGGCGCCACTGGCTGGAGGCTAAACATCCTTTTATTGTGTGGACAGACCACAAAACCTGTCCTACCTACAGCAGGCCAAGCGCCTTAACCCCGGCAGGCCAGGTGGGCTCTCTTTTTACCCGTTTAATTTTGTGATCTCGTACAGACCTGGGTCCAAGAATGTTAAGGCTGATGCCTTGTCACGGCAGTATGACTGTTCCCAGAGGACCGCTCCCGAATTCATTGTGCCTAGAGACTGTATTCTTGCACCGGTTTGCGGTCCATTGAGGATACAGTGCGTAAGGCTCACGTGGTGTACACATTCCTGATGAGGTCCCAGCAGGATGCTTGTTTGTGCCCAAGGAAGCAAGATCCGAGGTCCTCCAGTGGGGCCATGCTTCAGCCCTGGCTGGACATTCAGGAACAGAGAGGACATTGGAGTTTATTCAAAGACGCTTCTGGTGGCCAGAGATGACCAAAGCGGTTCGATCTTTTGTACAAGCCTGCCCAGTCTGTTCTCAACAGAAATCCTCTAATCAGCGAGCTGCTGGCCTTCTACATCCCTTGCCTATCCCACAACGCCCCTGGTCTCACATCTCCATGGATTTTATTACTGGTTTACCAGCATCTAAAGGTAACACTGTTGTACTGGTGGTGGTGGACCGCTTCTCTAAGGCTGCACACTTCATTGCGTTACCTAAACTCCCTTCCGCCAAAGAGACTGCTGATCTTATTCTACAGAATGTTGTAAGAATTCATGGAATTCCAGTAGACATTGTTTCTGATCGAGGTCCCCAGTTTATGTCTCGTTACTGGAAAGCGTTCTGGTCCCTATTTGGCTCTTCTGTTAGTCTCTCCTCAGGTTTCCACCCTCAGTCAAATGGCCAAACAGAGAGGATAAATCAGGAGTTGGAGAAATATCACCGCTGCTTCACGTCTCATCAACCATCCTCCTGGAGTCGTTTCTTGCTATGGGCAGAGCTGGCACACAACACCTTACGATGCTCCTCCACAGGTCTGTCTCCATTTAAGTGTCAATTTGGATTTGAGCCACCATTGTTTTTCAGCCAAGAGATAGAGGTTGGAGTCCCTAATGCTGAGAGATTTGTTAAGCGCTGCAGAAGGACATGGCAAAGGGCTCATGTAGCCTTGAAGAAGGCTTGAACCGCTACAAGAGGTATGCGGACAAGAGAAGGAGGGCAACTCCACACTTCAGAATTGGTCAAAGAGTCTGGCTTTCAGCTAGGGACCTACCGTTAAAAGTTGAATCCAAAAACTTGCCCCAAGATTTGTTGGCCCATTCAAGATCACCAGACGGTCAACCCTGTTACATACCAGCTTGCCCTACCAAGGTCTTTAAGAGTAAGACCTACTTTTCATGTGTCCCATTTGAAACCCGTATTAACCTCTACTTTGTCTCCCCAGCCCCACCCCTCCTCCCCTCGTATTATAGAAGGTGGTCCCACGTACACAGTGAAGAGGTTGCTTGATTCAAGGCGCCGTGGCGTGGCTTTCACTACCTGGTAGACTGGCAAGGTTATGGGCCTGAGGAGCGTACCTGGGTGCCAGCACGACATATCTTAGACCCAGACCTGATCAAGACATTCCATCACTTACATCCTGACCGTCCTGGGCCGTCGAGTCGGCCGTAAAGCGGGGCCCTGTCACACCACAGCCTGTCCAGCAGAGGAGACGGAGAGCACAAGATCTTCCACGTCTTCCTAATTCACTGCTTATTGGTTCAATTAAACCACCTGTTCTTAGCTCATTACATTGTTAACAGGTGTATATTTAAGACCTGCATTTGTTTGTACCTTTGCTCAGTCTTGAAGTTTTCTTGCCTTGCCCATGCTTTTGCATTTGCCCAGTTGGTTTACTCTGAAAGACTTTTTGCTCAGACCTTTTGGCCAGCTGTTCTGGTAACCTTTGTTTCATGTTTTTTTACTATTTTGCCTGCATCATCCAGTGTGGATTTGTATCTGGCTCAACCCAGTTCTGATGCTGGTTCCTTAGTGTTTTCTCAAGAGTGCTTAAGTAAAGACTATCTGTTTCCCCTTCTAAATCTGCCTCTTGCGATTTTCTGCCAATTGGGTCCATACTGCCTCAATAGAGCAGTGGTTAGAACAGTGGGTTTCCCAGTGACACACTCTGGGTTCGAATCCGGACGTGACATCTTTCGTCTGTGGAACCATCTGTGATGCAGAGTATAGAAAATTAGAAAAAAAGAAAAGAAAAACTATGTTTACTATTTTTCTCACACAGAATCAGAAAAAGTATGTTCAATCTTATAGTAATAATGGTATTAACATTTTGATTACTTTAGGTATTCTGAGTGTTTGGTGGATGGAGGAAACATCAAGGACACATTTTTAAAACAGTTTTTTGAAAGAGCGTTTTAACTCACTGCTTTTTAAAAACATTACAAAATTTGTAGAATTGAGCTCATTCAATGGCACTTAATGTCTTTTTAAGGAAGTCTGCCGGAGTCTCTTTATCTTAAAGGACGTGCTGAAGGGTGTACTGTTTTTGTTTTTTGCCAAAGATAACAGGGAACTGGATGATATGGCGTAAAACAACTGACGTATAACTAAGGTCAAAATTTTTTTTTTTTTAAAGTCAAGACCAAACATCAGTTACCTCAAAGTGATTTTTGATACTAAAATCAGATAATGTAGTTACAGATGCAGTTGTTTTTGAGAAAGCAGGAACAGGAAGTGAAGAAACAGCTGGAGACGGGAAAGGAATGCAGCTGAGGCCATGCAGAATAACCTTTTTATGATAAACGAACAGCTGCAAGAGACAAACATCTGAGAAGCCTTACAAACAGCGCATGACACAGTAAAATATACACACGCTTTTCTCAGAAGCAGCTTACAAAT
This sequence comes from Gobiocypris rarus, assembly GCA_023029165.1. Classification (NCBI taxonomy): domain Eukaryota; kingdom Metazoa; phylum Chordata; class Actinopteri; order Cypriniformes; family Gobionidae; genus Gobiocypris; species Gobiocypris rarus. The sequence goes on along the minus strand of CM040926.1, from coordinate 21,196,828 downwards.
TAGGAAAATCAAACAATTTGTCTTAATAGATCCACTGAAGCTGTAATTTTTGAAATGCACAGGTGAAAAGATCAGTCAGTTTGTCTTTTCCCACAGCAGTGGAATGAAAATGAATTTTATATTACAGAAGGAGAAAAAAAACTGACAGATGATGTAAAACACCACACCATATGCTGTGATGTTTCTACTACAAATTTGTCATATTCAAACACAAGAGTCAGAGGTATACTCCCTCACAAAATGTACTCATTCAGGATTTTTACTCTACTCATTGAATGTCCTTTTTTTAAAATCTCAAATAGGAAAGTGACTCCTATCTGGGGAATGTCTCAGTCACGTATGGGAAAAGTTAAACTCTGGAGTTTTGAAAGCTAGAGACAGAACAGCAAAAATGGTGTGATCTGATGAAGTCCATTTTAGATGGACTAAAATGTCTATAGAAGAAAACCTAACTTTACAGAGCTCTGTCAGGTAGATATCAAAACAGCAGTGTCATATTTAACCAGGCCATATAATTTGCATAAATTCTGAGACATGAATTGACCAATAGCGTATTAATTATAATTAATCATTAAAATTAATCATAATTTTGTGACAGTGCTGAATCATGCTTTTGACTTGTTTTTTCCACACAGTTTTATGTCACATTAGACTCGAGAGTTGCACAAAATGTAACGCAGAGTTAAATGTTGTTGCCCAGAAAAACAAATGTTTAGAGAATGTGTGTAGAGCTCGAGGAAATGATGCACGTGAGGCGCGAGCTGGCGTATTTTCCCGGGTTTAATAAAATGACTTATAGCCTACATCAACACTCGTCCGCATACATGACTCGTGTAACATGATACATGAAAATGATACAAATAAAGATTCAACTTAGGTAACAAATAGAAAAAGGAAAATAAAAGGAAAAGAGTACAAAGTCGATAGAGCAGTTATCTCTTCTCCTTCGCATTTTCTCTCTGCACATGCGCAGTTCACATTCTACTTCACATTAGTTACCGTTACAAATAGAGCTTGCCAAAACCTTTAGTGATATATAGCTAGTGTTTAACCCTGGCCACAGAATGTGGTCTGGCTCAGATTTTCTTATCTTACATAGTTTTGAGGTTGCTGGTCCCTGATGACTTCCATATAAAAGTCATCAAGGACCAGCAACTGTTTGGATACTAACATTCTTCAAAATACCTTCTTTGTTGAACAGAAGAAATAAATTGGGGTTTGGAACAACTTGAGGGTGACTAAATAACAACATAATGTTCATGTTTGGGTGAATAAATTCTTTCATCAAAATAAATAAGTCTTAAGAACTTTTAAAAACGCTTCATCTAGTTGTCATTCCATAGTTCAGTATTTTGGTGGGTAAATTATATATACAATATACATTACATATACACCAAAATATTTTTATAAAATTATTAAAAAAAATAAAAATAAAAAAAATCCTTTTTTTTTTTTAGTTAAACCCACATTCTTTAAAATATAATCTTTTGTGTTCAGCACAATAAATTAATTCATACAGGTTTGGAACAGCTTGATGGTGGGTAATTGATGACATAATTTTCATTTTTGGTTGAACTATCCATTTAACTATATATGCAGGTTTATATGGTTCGTTGCATTTTATTATCTGTGTTACGCACTGCATTGTGGGGACCAGTTAAAAAGTATGGCCGTAATTACTTCAATAATTAGATCTCAGATTAGGTACAATTTCCCAGAAAAGTAATTAAAAGCCTGTTGTATTGTTTCACTTTTTGATGTTTTTTGTACAGTTGGTTTTCACAACATGTTCAGTCTGAAACCATTTACAGGAATACATCTGAAAAAACAAACTTATTTGACTACATTGGTTGGAACAATCTACTACTTACTCATTAAAAAAAATTCAGTATTGCACAACCTTCTCTCTTCTAACTCTTCCTGCTGGTGTTTGCCCTCTTCCAGCCCTGAAATGTGCGCATGACCACTGATATAAGGGGGAGGGAGAGAAAAGGGGATAAAAGTTAGAGCCGAGCGAGCTGTAAAAGGGAGCAGCTCGTACAAGTCTGAGCAGAAAAACTCAGGAAGAACTTTCTCTTCTTAATTCTTCCTGGGAAGCTCTTCGTGGAGTTCATTGTTGGTGATCTGGAGGACAGGACTACAAGATAAAGACATTACTTTTGTCAGACGGACTAAATAAAGAAGACTGTGGTCAACAGACTTAATGAGCTTTATGTTTTAAGATGGAAGATATTGAAAATTACTCCAGTTTACAAGAGTTCACAGAAGATATCTCTCATTGTGGGAACAGACCCATACTCACATCACAGGGCAAACAAGGTAATGTATGTTTGTAAATAATGTGAGTACTGTGAACCTGAGGGAGGAGTCGAATACAAAGGAACATGTGGGACAAGTCAAAGTAATAATCAATGATTTTGTGTTTCATCAGGTGTTCAGAAAGGGACAGAAGTGTTTGAGGGGACAGGCTTCTCTTGTCCTGCTCATTGCTCTACTGACCTCAGTTTGTGCAAACATAGCACTTGGCGTTCTCTGTAAGTAAACACACTGCTACACGTACACTTTATGCACATCAGCATGCCTCTTTGTCTGCCTCTCTAGTGATTTTGAAGTGCGTCTGGGTTTCATAATAGAATAGAATAGAACAAATAGAAAAATTCTGGAAAATACTGAAAAGCTGTGCCTAAATAATTACATATAAAACACTAAAAACTAAAATCACGTAAATACTACAAGTGACTTTAGATGATAGTAAAGGATATTAAAAATTGGAAAAGGGCAAACATATTAACATATAGTGGCAAGAAAAAGTATTTTGACCCCTTGCAGAATCAGTGAAAATGTGAATAATTATTACAAAATAAGTGAGATCGTACAGAATCCATGCTATTTTTATGTAGTACTGTCCTGAATAAGATATTGTACATAAGAGATGCTTATGACCCCGTTCAAAAGTTTATTGATTCTTAACACTGTGTCGTTCCCTGGATGATCCACGTCTGTTTTTGTGTTTTGTGACGGTTATTCTTGAGTCCCTTGTTTGTCCTGAGCAGTTAAACTGCCCAATGTTCTTCAGAAAAATCCTCCAGGTCCTGAAAATTCTTCAGTTTTACAGCATCATTTCCAGCAGTGATTGAATGATTTTAAGATCTTTTCACACTGAGGACAAGTGAGGGACTCAAACACAGCTATTAAGAAAGGTTCAAACATTCACTGATGCTCCAGAAGGAAACACGGTGCTTTAAAAGGGGGTGAAAACTTTTGAACAGGATGAAGATGTCCAAATTTTTCTTAAATATCAATTTAAACAACAAGTTTGTTAAGATGTATAAATGTCAATTTTGACAATAAAAAGTAATATACAGACAGTGAAGCTTGTCATGCGCAACAACAAAATGAATGTTCATAGTGCTGATCTACTGTCTTAACATAATATAACTTGTTTATAATCATTATAGTTAGTTTCTATTGATATTAATATGTAGCTTTATTTGACAAACTTTTTATCGGGGGTTCCTACTTCATGTCTCTATCACCTAATGGATCCTTGCCCTGAAAAATGTTAAAGACCCCTGGTAATATTGGCCAATGAGCAATAACGTAGGGGAGACCGGTTATGGTTGTAACACTTTTTTCTTCAGCACCTCAATCTACCCTTTTTTTTGTCTGAAACTTTTAGGTGAGGTACCCATATTTGTCTACTACAAATGGCAACAATTAAAATTTCTTCAACTATATCACAGACAAATTGGGGTAGGTTGTAACACATACTGGGGTTGTAACAGGTAGACAAAATAATAATAAAAAAACTAAGGGTACTCCAAGGGATAAGACACAACAGCAGTTTTATTTTAATTAAATGTCTACAACAATGTGTGATTGTGGCAAATATGGCGTGTGTATGTGTATATTGCGTGTGTTTGTGTATGCACACATGTGCGTTTGTTTGTGCATGTCTGTACATGCACATTCATGTGTGTATGTGTGTGTGTGTGTGTGTGTGTGTGTGTGTGTGTGTGTGTGTGTGTGTGTGTGTGTGTGTGTGTGTGTGTGTGTGTGTGTGTGTGTGTGTGTGTGCGTGTGCGTGTGTGTGTGCATCCTGGTAATCCCTACGGTATGGGGACAAAATGTCCCCACAAAGATGGCAATATCCGAAATCCTTGTCCTTGTGGGGACATTTTTTGGTCCCCATGAGGAAAACAGGTCATAAATCACACTAAGGGATGTTTTTTGAAAAAGTAAAAATGCAGCAGGTCTACTGTGATGGGTAGGTTTAGGGGCAGGGGCAGTGTAGGGGGATAGAAAATACGGTTTGTACGGTATGTCCCCATAAAACATGAAAACCCAACTGAGCGTGTGTGTGTGTGTGTGTGTGTGTGTGTGTGCATGTCAGCGGGAGCAAAGGAAATTAACATAAACATAGGCATTCTGTAGCATTATTAAAATCACAAAAATGTTCTTAGTTGTAATTGGATGGTTGTTTCAAAACTTTAAAATTAGCAGGAGGTTGATACCATACATATGATGCCTCATTGCCATATGATGGCATATAAGGCCATATGATGCCTCATATATATATTTGATACACCATTGAAACTACACTTTGACATGATATAACTCATACAAGTAGAAGTAGAAGTGCTAAACAAAAATATTATCTTTTTTTTTTTTTCTTCTCAGATTTAGATTTTCTGCTGTAGCAACACAGACTGGAATTGATAGTGTTACAACTCTCCCTGTGTTACAACTATACCCGGTCTCTCCCCTACTGATTATGTATCCTACAGAATAGAATAGAATAGAATAGAATAGAATAGAATAGAATAGAATAGAATAGAATAGAATAGAATAGAATAGAATTTTGCATACAGCATTTTCCAAATATTTCTATCCGTTAATGATAAATAATAAAGGGCTGGATGGATTCAACATAAATGTGGATTTTTTTTGTTTAAGACAGGAACATTTTGGAGTCTGATAACCGTTTGCACGACTGCTGGGTTAATATATTGATGGAGTCAACTCTCTGTCTCTGTGTCTCTGCAGTGGTAAACAGTCGCAGATCATCTGTCACTGTAGAGCCAGTCAAGAGTGATGCTGTTAGTGAGTCTGAGGCTGCGTCTATGTCTCTCAAACTTACTGCCATGCAGGAGCGTTTCTCACGCCTCTGCTCAGAATACACAACTCTGGGACAGACTTGTTCAAAACCAGGTGAGGAAAAAATAATATGGGAATGAGACAAAAATAAGTGTTTGGTGAATGATATTTGACGCCCCAGGGGTTTCCATTCAGAATCATTAACATCTCTCTTCCGCAGTGATCAAATGTAGGCCATGCCCAGAGGACTGGATACATTTAGAAGAGAGGTGTTATTTCTTTAGTGATGATAAACTTGACTGGCAGCACAGCAAAGAGAGCTGTGCATCCATGGGCGGCCATCTGACTATACTGCACAGCCACCAACAACACGTAAGTGTGTGGCAGTGTTTCTGAACGGATTACTTATACAGGGAGTGCAGAATTATTAGGCAAGTTGTATTTTTGAGGATTAATTTTATTATTGAACAACAACCATGTTCTCAATGAACACAAAAGACTCATTAATATCAAAGCTGAATATTTTTGTAGTTTATTAGGAAGTAGTTTTTTGTTTTAGCTATTTTAGGGGGATATCTGTGTGTGCAGGTGACTATTACTGTGCATAATTATTAGGCAACTTAACAAAAAACAAATTTATACCCATTTCAATTATTTATTTTTACCAGTGAAACCAATATAACATCTCAACATTCACAAATATACATTTCTGACATTCAAAAAAACCAAACAAAAACAAATCAGTGACCAATATAGCCACCTTTCTTTGCAAGGACACTCAAAAGCCTGCCATCCATGGATTCTGTCAGTGTTTTGATCTGTTCACCATCAACATTGCAGCAGCAACCACAGCCTCCCAGACACTGTTCAGAGAGGTGTACTGTTTTCCCTCCTTGTAAATCGCACATTTGATGATGGACCACAGGTTCTCAATGGGGTTCAGATCAGGTGAACAAGGAGGCCATATCATTAGATTTTCTTCTTTTTCCCCTTTCTTGCCACGCTGTGGAGTACTTGGACGCGTGTGATGGAGCATTGTCCTGCATGAAAATCATGTTTTTCTTGAAGGATGCAGACTTCTTCCTGTACCACTGCTTGAAGAAGGTGTCTTCCAGAAACTGGCAGTAGGACTGGGAGTTGAGCTTGACTCCATCCTCAACCCGAAAAGGCCCCACAAGCTCATCTTTGATGATACCAGCCCAAACCAGTACTCCACCTCCACCTTGCTGGCGTCTGAGTCGGACTGGAGCTCTCTGCCCTTTACCAATCCAGCCACGGGCCCATCCATCTGGCCCATCAAGACTCACTCTCATTTCATCAGTCCATAAAACCTTAGAAAAATCAGTCTTGAGATATTTCTTGGCCCAGTCTTGACGTTTCAGCTTGTGTGTCTTGTTCAGTGGTGGTCGACTTTCTGCCTTTCTTACCTTGGCCATGTCTCTGAGTATTGCACACCTTGTGCTTTTGGGCACTCCAGTGATGTTGCAGTTCTGAAATATGGCCAAACTGGTGGCAAGTGCCATCTTGGCAGCTGCACGCTTGACTTTTCTCAGTTCACGGGCAGTTATTTTGCGCCTTGGTTTTTCCACACGCTTCTTGCGACCCTGTTGACTATTTTGAATGAAACGCTTGATTGTTCGATGATCACGCTTCAGAAGCTTGGCTATTTTAAGACTGCTGCATCCCTCTGCAATATATCTCACTATTTTTGACTTTTCTGAGCCTGTCAAGTCCTTCTTTTGACCCATTTTGCCAAAGGAAAGGAAGTTGCCTAATAATTATGCACACCTGATATAGGGTGTTGATGTCATTAGACCACACCCCTTCTCATTACAGAGATGCACATCACCTAATATGCTTAATTGGTAGTAGGCTTTCCAGCCTATACAGCTTGGAGTAAGACAACATGCATAACGAGGATGATGTGGTCAAAATACTCATTTGCCTAATAATTCTGCACTCCCTGTATATACACTTCTAAAATGGAAAATTAAAATTTTTGTTTCAATAAGTAATGTTTGCAGCATGTTGCATTCATTGTGATATATTTCTTCAGTATAGTAGGCCTCTAATAAATATATTTTTTTAATACAGCACACCCTTGAGAGTGTCGCGCAGTCGTGGTGGATTCGACTATCATTTCTGGATTGGTTTATCAGACACTGAGACTGAGGGAGTGTGGAAATGGGTGGACAACACAGTGGTTAATAATACGTACGCACACACACACACACACACACACACACACACACACACAGATAAACAAAAATTTGATTCATATAGATTCTAAAACTTTTAGAACTCTTCCTGAACATCTCAGTGACAGTCAAAAAATTGATGGTGGTTTCCCTAAAGTGGGATCACTGTTGCAAAATAGTTTTGTGGCTAAAAGTTGCTAAATTATGTTGTGATTTCATTGTGCGATGGCGTCGTTACATAATGAATTAAAACCGCATTATCGTTATGGCTGCATCCGACATTGCATAGGCCTACTTCCATACTATATAGGCTAGCTAGTAGGTGTATTTTTTGTAGTAGGTGTAAGTATCCAGATGACCTACTTCCTATGTCAAGATTTTGTGTGAATAAGATCACATGCAAATGACAACATGGCAAATGTAGTAGCCTACGTCCGGATTGCACTCATACACACATTCATATAGGTCATTTTTTAGGTCACACAATCATTTTTAGCCGTCATGAGAGAGTGTGTGCTTTCGGATGCAGCCATTGTATTCAAAATACTTCCCTAACCGAATAGGCCTATTTCCCCACTATATAGTAGCCTATGTGAAAAACAGCAAGCCTACAAAGTAGTATGTCCAAATACATATAAAAACAGTAGGCAAAAAGTACATGGATGACCTACTACTTCCAGCGAGATTCTGAAGTTCACATTCAATGGACACTTTACTATCCCATGAGGCCATATGACAATGACAACACGGTGTATGTAGTAGCCTACATCCACACATTCATACTTTATAGAATCATACTTGGTAAGAATTGATGACGTTTTCCTGGTTGTTCCTCTGGACTCACCGCTGCTCTCTGTAGGTACTGGAATGGGGAAGAGCCCAATAATCACCAGTCAGGTGGGGATCATGGAGAAGACTGCGCAGTGCTGGACTCGCGCTCCAAAACCTGGTTTGACGTGCCCTGTGATTTCATTTATAAACGTATCTGTGAGATGGATCCTATCACCTTTAACATTTGAAATTGAATTGAAGTTGAAATGTGTACAAATGTTGCCTATATCTATTTTTCTATTGTCCTCCTTATTTTTAATAAACAGTGACGTTTCCGAGGTTCAAAAGTTCAGTGTAGTTTGTGTATTTAATTTAACATTGCACAATAATGTTTTTCCACTCATCCTCACCCCTTTCCCAATGCACCAAAGAAAAAAAGTATTATGCAATCAAACATGATGCAAGCTTGTTTGCTGGTCTCATCTGGTCTTCCAGCTTGGTCAGGCTTGTCTGTTTTTAGAAAGGTTTCAGCCACTGTCCAGCTGGGAAACCAGTGTAAACAAGATCCGACTGAAAAACCATCTAAGGTGGTTTACGCTGCTTCTCAGCAGGGAAAACCAAAAAGGAAAGGTTGTTTAATTGTTTGAGCACACACAGAATTTAATACAAGACATAATTCAACACAAGATCATGTTATGTCAGTACACGACAGTTAGGATATTTTTTAAGCTATTCAGTGTTTTCACACAGCTTCTAAACAGATACATGACTAGTCAGCTGATGGAATTGATGTGATAATGTGGTGATGCACGAATTAGATGAATTATATAAATGTTTTACGCTTCATAGCTATTGGTTTTGTGAACAAATGTAATATGAATGTTATTATATCTTTATGAATATGAAAAATAATTGGTATTATGTTTTTAGTTGAAAAGAAATTAAAAATAAATGTTATTATTATGTTTTTAGTTACATTTCTAATATATGTATTATTAGTATCATTATCAGATAATAATAGATTGTATAATAGATACAATTATTAGATTGATTTGACTTTTTGAGATGCTTTAACTCTCGTGACCACACGGTGTCGTTCTTTGTCCGCTTACTCTCGTAATCGCTCTGCGGTCACGCCCTCGCTGCTACCTTTCCGCCAATCAGAGAGCACGTTTTCATGTCGTAGCACGCTTGCTAACGGAAGTAGCAGTGGCACCACAGTTGACACAAACAACCTCAGTCTTTATATAAAAAAGGTAAATATATCGTTTTGCCGCCACGTTTCAGCACGCGAAATGTGGTCGCACATTAATATTATACATTTGAGCATGCTTGGTAAAGTATGCAACGTTGCGTGCTTATGTACGACATTAGTTTAACAACGACAAGGCCTAGCGGGTGCTGTGTTGATGTACTTCATACCGGGTGCTCAACACTGAGCACGAGCTGACTGCTATATACTGTTTATGAGTATTAAACAACAAATAATGCATTTAGACCACATTTAACAACGTATATCTACTGTTAGATCATGTTTCATGTGCTGAAACCTGGCGACTTTGTCGAGGAGCACAATTTACACTTTGTGCACTAATATGCTTGTTTTCAAAAATGTTGCAGTTCTACATGCATTGTGTTCTTTGTCATTTGTAGTCTCCTAAATAATCGTATTGTGTGGAGTGCATTTAAATGCGTCTCTTCTTGGCTGTCTCAGAGATGTAATCTCCTAGTGCACTGGCAGCCTTGTTTTAATCATCATGAAAGTGCATCATGCATAACTTCACTCTGATAATGTAGTTATTTTTATCGCGAGCCACCTGTCTTATTAAATCCCTGCATCAAAGTGTCGTCGAAAGCATATTGCTGTGGATCAACAGCCATTTAACAAGCCCAAATGAAACAGGTTTATTGTACTTGAGTTATTGAGGCTTGCTGGTACAGATTTAATTGGAACAACTCTTGCTGTTAAGAAGTCTGAACACAGTCCTCTCTATTTATGAAATACAAACTTTCTTTAGCTTTAAATATCTACCTCATCCTTTGATAACTCTCTTTCTGTCCTGTCAGATGGAGGTGGATCAGCTGCTGTCTCTCTCAGGTTCAGCTCTGGCTCAGGCCATCGGCTCTATACTGGAAACCCCAGGCCTCTATGTTTTCTCAGACATACTAGAACTGCCTAACGTCCGTGAGGTGAGGAAAATGTGTGCTGAAGAAATCTATTTCAGTTAGACTTGGTGACTTTATATGAATGCTGTGCCAAACATAATTATTTTAAATGGCAGCACTGTGTGTCATCTTTAATGCCATGGTGATTAATCTTCTGCTCAAGTGTTTTCTTTCTTGATGTGTTTTGCCATGCAGTCTAAAACCAAATCCTTGTTTTTTTTAATTAGATAAGTGTATTATGGTCTTGAAAACCATGGTCACCGTGATTTTGCCAAGTAAAATAACTTTAATTAAAATCAGAGGTATAACACAGATGTAGAAGCACCTAATCGTGGTTGTAAGCCTAAATTTGATATTAACTGTGAGCCCATCCCTCAAATATGATTTGTTGATTGTAATGTTGATCCAGGAACACGATGTACTTAGTAAAATCACGTTCACCTGAAAACCACAGGGCATTTTATTATTTAAATCTGATTCATATTAAAAAAAAATAAGTTGTGAAATCTGATATCATATATGATGTCAGTATTCATGTATATAGATATTTATATTACATTTAGTGTCGTAAAATCAATTAATTGCGATTAATCGCCTCCAAGATAAAAGTTTGTGTTTAAGTAATATATGAGTGTGCTGAGTTAAATTATTATGCATAAATAAATACTAGTCCTGGGAATCTATTAAATTTTTTTATTAATTAGTCAATTTTTTTCTGTAATTAATCACAACTATCACAAGTTTTAAAATACTTTCTTACATGCTCACAGCAGCGTGTTTTGTACGTATTGGCAGTAGCAAGTTACTGTACTTGCTCTGCAGCAGCAGCAATAATACAAATCAGCACCAATTCAGCAGCGTAGCAGATCTGTTCCGCCAAGACTAAATACATTAACTAGGCCTGCCACAATAATCAATATATCGATATATCGCACAATATTTGTACATGACCTCAATAATTTTTGTGGTGCAATATATCACCTATTATGTTTACATGATAATGAATGTCACCAACATTTTACTTGATTGTGCTGTCATCTTGTATGTTTTCCGTGACGGATGCAAAAGTGGTTCTCATGCAGTTCCTTCATATACAGAGCATTTATAGACAGGAGAAAAAAGGCACCATTTGAGGCGTTATAGTGTTTTCCTGACAGCTACTGACAGTTTGGAAGAATAAGCCCAAAGGGACTCGATTTCAAAGCCACAATCCCTGTTCGGTGCACATATAAATGTCAATGCAGAATGACGAGTGTTAAAGCCGTTTCACAAGGGAAAATGTTTATTTACTATTTATTAATTTTTAATCTAAAGAATTAAAAGGTTGTCATTTGAAAGTGTGTAGGTCTACTTGCATTATTATGCTGTTATATTAGGATTAAATGTCCAGTGGCATAAAACAGTCTTAAAATGACAATAATATTGTTTATTGCAATTTTTTCTGGGACGATATATTGCGGGGAAAAAAGTATCCTCTACCATGCTAAAAATCTTCCAGAGAGTTCCAGAGAGTCATGATATAAATATATTAAATGTATGCTAATGTCATATATTAAAATATACATAATAATTATACACAGTACACACACACATATATATATATTATGGACACACAAACTTTTATTTTAGATGTGAGTAATTGAAAGTAATTGTGATCAGTCAATTTTACAGCACCAATTACAATATATTAAATATATGATTTTATACTACCGTTTAAATGTTTGGGGTTGGTGGGTATGGTTTTTGAAAAGTTTTTGAAGTCTTTTATGCTGACTAAGACATTGAATCCGTTTTTTTAAGAGTGAAATCATGAAATAATATTAGAATTTAAAATAACTGTTTTCTATTTGAATGTATTTTAAAATGCAATTCATTCCTGCGATCAAAGATGAACATTCAGCATCATTACTGTAGTCTTCAGTGTCACGTGATCCTTCAGAAATCATTCTAATATGCTGCTCAAGAAACATTTATCATTATTCAATTCGATATTATCATTATCATCAATGTTGAAAACACTTGTGCTGCTTAATTTTTGTGGAAACTGATATATTTTTTCAGGATTCTTTGATGAATAGAAAGTAAAAAAAAAAAACAGCATTTATTGGAAAATATTAATCCTTAATATATTAATCTTTACTGTCACCTTTAATCAATTTAATGGCTAAATAAAATGATTCATTTCTTTCAAACTTCTGAAACTTTAAGACCACAAACATTTGAACGGTAATGTATGTATTTATTATACTATATATTATTATATGGAAGTTTTCTAAGAGTGCTGTAATAAAACAAACTGGCATGTCAACAGATGTCATCAGTATTGCATTACTTGCAAGCAGCTCTGCAACATATTGCACAGAGATCCCAGAGTACTTCTGTACTGCACCGCCATTCCTACAGAGCTGAACTAAATTGCTTATCTTCTAGTGCTAAACACAAAATACTTCAACACTTTGTCATATCAATCTTTGTCTGTACTTCACTTTCCCTCTCTCTAGCTGGAGACGGGTCCCCATGCTCCAGTGTACCAGCTTCTCAATCTTTTTGCGTATGGAACCTACTGCGACTATAAAGGTAACCATGACAACAAATGATCTGACCAGATATTGGCCCCTGAGGCAGTGGGTTTATTCCCTGCTCTGACTCAGAATGAGACTGTATATGCTGCCCTTTGCCTTGCTAAATAAGTTAACTTCTGTGAGAGGGAAGCGGGAGTCTCTGGCCCATGTTCTGTTGCAGATTTTACCAGGGCTTTAATGTAATCAGTTGTTTTCATCCTGGCTGTGCGCTTGGTTATAATGTATGTTAATTTAATGTATGTCTGCCATTTAGAGAGGGCAGCCTCACTTCCTGAACTCACACCCAGAAGAACAAACTCCGTCACCTGTCAATCATCAGCCTGGCCTCCAATCTAAAGGTATTGATTCATCCATTCTCAACTCAGGGTTTATTAAACAAAACATGAAATCAATATTGACCATTCTTATTCTTATTCTATTAGTTCTTATCTGGTATGAACAGCACACAGATGTTAACAGTATGGGCTGTTAGTGCTGTTGACGTACATGATTGATGTTCTCATCAAGCCTTGTAATATTAGTTTATAAGTTTGAACTTACCCCAGAGCATAATATTCATAAGAAACAAAGCAAACAAACCTCTTCGTGCTGTTGCTCTCGATAGTGTCTGCCGTATTCACTACTGCTCCAGCAGTTAGAGCTGAAGAATGTGCGTGAGCTGGAAGACCTGCTGATCGAGGCTGTTTACAGTGACATTATCCACGGGAAACTCGACCAGAGGAACCAACAGGTCGAGGTAGACTGCAGCATAGGTCGAGACCTGGGCCCCAATGAATTACCCAACATTGCCAACACACTGCAGGAGTGGTAGGTGTTCATTTGTGTTTGTGTCAGTATAGTGCGACGGATGCTGTCGCTGATGTAAAAATGAAAAATTCTGTCTGTCTGCCTCGCTCAGGTGTGCAGGTTGTGAGGCAGTTCTGTGTGGCATTGAAGAGCAGGTGTCAAGAGCTAATCAGTACAGAGAAAGCCAGCTCAAGGTCAAAGTTCAAGTGGAAACAGAGGTTTGTGTGTGAATCTTCACCCACCCTTATTGACATATACAGTAGTGGCCAAAAGTGGTGTTTGGCCTAGGACAATTCACTTTATTCAATATTACTTTATTCAAATAGAATTTAAATTGGTTAAAGATTTTGTAAACATATTACATAGTTCATTTTTTTTATTTGTGATAAAGCAATGAAACATGTCAAATTGTGCGGACATCATTTTTGCCAGGTTGTCATAATAAGAAATAATGAGCACATGCAAGAAAAAGGGAATCAACAAAATATTAATAACTTATGTTGTAGTCAATGTATGATTTTTCTGTGAGCTTTTTTTAAATTAATTTATTTTGCATAGTACAAATCTGAAGCTGTTGTTTACCTGTCTTGCCAAAAAATATATCTGATAAATACCCTAACCAAGTTTAGTTAAAAGTATTTGTTAAAAATATATATAAAAATCATATTTTATTATATTTATATCCTCATATTTTGATGGTTTAATCAAACTGGTAGGGTCATTAAAAACTAATATCTCCTCCACACTTTTGGAATTTTTTAAAGAATCTAGTATAAAACACATTTGCCGTTTTGCACTAATCTCTTTGTAAGTTTTAATTTAATGACTCTAACATTGTACAAAGTAAAAAGTAAACATATTTTGGATACATGTAAGTGTACACATTTGATCATTATTTTCCAGATATTATTTTGTAAGTTAATTTATAGTTCTTAAAAGATAATGAAGCAATGAAGTTTTGGGCACAGTTTTTTATTTAATTTATAAATAATACATATAATAAAATATATAAATTTTATATAAATAATAAAACATTATGCAAAACTACTAACTGCAAAATTCTTTCTTTTGAGGCTTTTTTCTTCATTATGATTTCAGGACAGTTGCATCATCCTGACATTTTTTACTTTAAGCTCCCCCAAAATATCAAAATGAATGTCATATCAGGAATCTAAAGCATGTTCATCAAAGAAGAGGTGTATTCAAATCATTGTGTGTATGATTTCCATTTTTTATGTATTTTGAAATAATTAATAGATAAAAAAGCATAATTTTACAGACCCACTTATGAAGGCTGTTTTATGTTTACCTGTTTGATAAGTAAAATTAATTACCAAATAATTCTTACTGTTGCTGAAGTATATAGTATGTGATCGGTTTATGATTGGACATGTTTACACATAAATATGCAAAATAACCATATCTATTGGTTACAGTAGTAGTAATAGGGCATACTTTAGTTTAAAGTGTTTGTGACATAATGCTTACTGTATAAACAATCTCACACACACAGTTTTTAAAATAAATTAATAATTTTATTCAGCAAGGATGTGTTAAATTGAATCGAAGTGATGGGATTACATTACAGTAAAGATTTATATTGCAGAAAAGATTTCTATATTGAATAAATTCTGTTCTTTTTAACTTTTTATTAATCACTGAATCCTGAAAAAAGTATCACAGGTTCCCAAAAAAATACAGTTTTTTACTGTCCAAAAAACACTCCACTGTTTTTAGAAATAAGCCTTATTCAACATCTTTTCTACATTTAGATATGTGGGTAAATGCATTTTTTAAATCACTTTTACTGGGGACATGCTAGCTGGCAACATAGGATTCCATTCATTATGCTAAGCTAAGCTAGCAGCACCCTGCCAAACTTAAAACAATGTATGCACTGAGACAAAAATGCATTTGCCCACATTTCCTAAATGTAGGAATGAAGTTGAATAAGCCCTATTTCTAAAAACAGTGGAGTGTTCCTTTAAGCAGCTGTTTCCAACATTGATAATAATACCTGAGTATCAAATCAGCATATTAGACTGATTTCTGAAGGATCATGTGACTGAAGACTGGAGTAATGGCTGATGAAAATTCAGCTTTGCATCATAGAAATAAATTATATTTTAAAGTATATCAAAATAGAAAACCACAATTTTGAATTGTAATAATATTTCACAATATTATTGTTTTTATCTGTATTTTTGATCAAATGGCTGCAGACTTGATTAGCATAAGAGACTTCTTTCAAAAACATTCAAAATAGTAATGTTTCCAAATTTTTGACCGTGTGTGTGTGTGTAGGCAGTATAGTGTATATGCTGTGCAGTATTAAGCTGCATATGGTATAACAACCTCTTTTTCTTGTATGTTTAAAGAGTTCATTTATATTTTACTTACTTGACAACTCCAAGATTCAGTGACAATTTTATTCCTCTCACCTCTTTAATTAGGTATCAAACCTACAGAAAACCCTCAAGGCGAGTTCTGCTTCCCCATCGTCTGGCCCCGCCCCTGCTGGAGCAGCATCCAATCAGGATGCGGACCAGCCGGCTGAGCCAAGAGACCCTGCCTCGTCTCAGGAACCACGGCAACCAGGAAAAAAGAGTTCAAAGGTCAAAGGGTAAGTTAATTGTATTTTAGGGCTTAGTGCTTCAGAATTCCCTCCAGTTGATCTTAGTGGTCTTCAACTCTATAAGTAACTTCATAATGTACCTTTATAAAACATCAGTGGGTTGAATTAAAGAAACCCTGTGCAGTTTTTTGTAGGGTTGGGCGATGTCCCCTAAATTGGCAGTTGACGATGTTTACAGTAAAACATCGCGATGGATGATGATATCGTCGTTTTTTGTTGTTTTTTTTTAATAAAAAAATATAATTTACTATATCTGTATTTTACTATCTCTTTACATAAATACTATTTTCTATTTCGTTATTTTGCTAACCCAAATAAGGACTCACCTGCGCTAGGTTGCACGTGAGGGGAAACAAAGTAAAGAGTTGTGCACTTTTTATTTTAATATACCTCCTTACATAAATACTATTTTCTATTTACAACTATAATTTCGTTATTATCCCCGTGTTTTGTATGTGAATGGTGTTTTACGTTAATATATTACCACAGGACAGAAGCACAAAGCTTTGTTTTCAAAGGAAATAAATTCGCAGTTACATCGCAGCCATGAAAACATGGATTCATGCCGAACGAGAGAGGGAGGCTGAGCCCAATTTAAGATTTGCCAGCTTTTCAAATATGTTTGTACCCGATTTTCCGATTTCCGCGAACTTTAACAATAGGCATAACCAAAAGGCTAACAGTTAGTCCATTTTATCCCACTGGACATCACGTTTCTTTTCATAAATCTTCACTCCCGTCACACTGATTTTCGCAGGTAATTGTAAACGTTTCTTCCTTTCGTTTGCTTATAATTAAGTCTATTATAGCCTACCCATTCACATGCTTTACTGTGGTGAAGTAGAAAAAACAACGAGGCGAATACCTTTTACTTCAAATTTTATTTAACACAGTTTGTTCTTATTAGACTTGGCGTCAAGTTTATTTGAATAGCTCAATTCACGCACACACACACCGATTTTAATTTCGTTTTCTCTGGCAGTGCATAATCAAACATAATGTCTTGACCCTGTGGAAGATAAAATTCGCTCTTCAGACGTTTTACAACACGTGTTGCTTTGCAACATCAGGAGAAAACATGAAGACGAAGATATTCGAGAAGGTGTCTCCAGCTCGTGTCCCACATTCATCTCAAGCATGACGCATCTTTGTGGGGAAATATATATATATATATATTTTAAACGAATATTTAATTGTCTTAATCTTTATGTTACTATTATTAACTGATAATCTTTTAAATGCTTTACAGGCTGTAGTGTGTTGTTTCACTGACGGAAGTGCTAAAATAAACATGCATGATTATGAAATGGATTATTTAAAAATGTAGGCTATATATCTGGCATAGACTACAGTATTTAAAATAGCATATATGCTTTAGTTATACTCTCAATTTAATTTACAGAGCAATCCCTGCAAAGTTTTTAGTTTAACTATAGAAGAGGATTAGTGTGTGTAGCACTCGCAACGGGGGGCGTGGCATCACGATGGTGGCGCTCCATCGTGATGTTGGTCAGCCATCACGATGGACGATGATATCGTCCATCGGCACAACCCTAGTTTTTTGCTATTAAAACTACTAACCACACATAAATCACAACACTATATTTACTAATGAAATTTTTAAGCACACAGAATGAGATTTATGAATGTTTTTGCACGCCTTTTCAGTGAGCTTATGTACTGCTTCCTGTCTTTAGTTAAATGTGATGTATAAGAAATCACCCACAGGCTTATAGTCCTAATTAAGCCCCAATGAGTTTAAAATTGTCTCTGTCCTGGTTTGGAAATCTCATGTCAGGATGTGCTCTGGAAAGAGAGGGAGGCTTTTGATCACCACTGCTTTTTCCTTGTCACTGAAGAATGTCACTTAAGAAGAGGTATAATTTATTCAGGCGGCTCTGACACAGATTAATCTGAGTCCGAGGCTTTATAGGCATCTCAGTGGAGACTAGACATTAACATTTCAGGACTATTCCTAGTCCGTGTGCTGCTAACTTTCCAATAATAATTATGTGATTATTCAAATATTATTAGGAACATAGAGTAAAGGGATGTCCTGAGTTTTATATAAGTTAAGCTGTGCGTGTACTTTTTAAGGCATTCAAAATGGATGTAAATGGGGCCGGATAATTAATATTCAAATATGCACCATTTATATCCACAAGGGAAATCAAAGTATCATTATAATGTCAAATTTTCACCTGAACAATTTTGTATGTTTCAGGCTTCGTGGGAGCGGAAAGATTTGGTCAAAGTCTAATTGATCTCAATCTTCAGTAACCCGCTCACAGACTGCTTGCTTGGATAGACAGATAAACCAACCAACCAATTGATGGCCACTTCTCAGTCACAGACCATCATCATAGTCTAACACAAATACAACTTTTACACAATGCCGGGTTGCGTGTTCATATGCGTGTGTGCTGTAAATGTCATTTAATTTGACTCATTCTCCTTTTCCTTTGCGTGTTTGTTTTTGTTTGTTATTGAATCTGGATGTAAATTGATGAAGCCAATGAATAAATGATATCCATCTGTCACCCTGTGTAGTCTCTGGCTTTCATGTTTCCTTTCCTCTAATGTTAAGTGCCGCTAAATGTTTCGTCTCAATGGGGGCATGTCTGTTAAGAGGTCATGACATTAATTAGCCACACTTTAATGTCGGAGCCTTGAAATAACATCCCGGTTTCCTCTCTTTCTCTATCTCTCTCAGCACATGCACTCTTCCCACCAGTGTGTTATGCAAAATACCCTTTATCCAGCCATAAATCCTGACTAAAGCAATGTTTCTCTCTCTCTGTCCTGCATAATGGTCTGTAATGGAAGCGATTAACTTGTGGTAGCCACTCAGAAATTAGGAGAACAATAAAAAGCAGAGAGTGATGATCTACTTTTACATTAACCCCTGCCTCCTCTCTCTTTCTGTCTGTAAAAATCCATCCACCTCAAAATCCATGAGCCTTTTTTTACGCACACACCCTCTTCTCTTTCTCTCTATAAATAGTGGTGTTAATTTCAGTCAGCGTGACTGAGGTTCACTGTTTCTCAGTCTCTCAGCTCTGAGCAGATGGGAGCTGTGAACTCTTGCAGCTTACATACAGCATGTGTGCATCTGAAGTGAACGTGTGAAGTGTCTTTGTGTCCCGGTGTTCTGTTGCTGTGCAATGGCTAATGAATCGTGGTGTCCCTTTGGCCTGGCTGTTTGGCGTGCGTGATTGCATGAGTCACTGTCATTTAGGCAGTCCTTTCAAAAACCATGCCAGAGAAACACGTTTTAAAACACCGGAGATGGCTTTTTTTTATTGACTTCACAGTACAATGAACCACATATTTAAGGCAGTGCTACATAAATGATGTGAAACCTCCAAACATATCTCACATAGTGTAGCTTCTTGTGCATGATGTGAAAAATTGAGAATTCAATCTGCTGTGCCCATAAACTATAATGGCACATTAGTTTCTTATTCTCTCCTTTAGTCATTTAGGATTTTTTTAATTGTATGTGTTACATGGTTATTTGAGAGGATGATTATGATTTCCTTGAAAAATACAGCTTAAAAGAACAATTCATCTGGTTTAAAGTCAATATGTATCAATAGAAATCAAAACTAAAAACAAAAATATTGTGAACAATTCATCAGTGCATATTTTAAAGGGAAACAGTTTTCTTTGAATCTTGAAATCACAAACACTTGCTCTTCCTCTGAAATGACTTTTCCTTGTACGATGACATCACTTACTCACTTGGCACAGGCTATAGAGAGCAACGGTCGGGTTCCAGAAGTAAAAAATACCATTCAGTTTCTCCATAGGGGAACTGATTATTAACAATAACTTGTGTGAACTGACCTAATGTGAACTATGAGGTTATTCATTGATGGTACATACTTCTGTTGAAGCCATCAGTCCACATTTAAAGTTTTTTTTTTGGTTTTTGTTTAACACCTGAATGTTTGGTGAAAAACTACATTACCCATGATGCTGTACAGAAAATTCCACTAATCAGTCACAACTAGCAAATCACTCCCTATGCTCTCAAGGTACATAAATATTTGTATGTATAATAAATGAATAAACTTAAAATATATTGTTTCCACATTTTTTTAAATCTTTAAATTGTTTTGTTTGATTATGTCATTTGCAATGCTTCATGGATTGTAGTTCTTTGCCTCATTAAATCCATTAATAATGCAGTGTTTTTCAAATTTTCACTTTATTGCTTCAAATCAAAGTTTGTAATGTTGCAATTCACCTCAAAGCTGATTGGTTTGGTTCAAATCCCTATGGGAAAATGAATGGTAAAAATACTTAAAGGGATAGTTCACCCAAAAATGAAAATCCATCATTTACTCACGCTCAAGTTGTTCCATACCTGTATGAGTTTCTTTGTTCTGCTGAACACAAAATAAGATATTTTGAAGAATGTTTGTAGCCAAGCAGACAGAGCAACCATTGACTACCAGAGTATTTTTGTCCCTACTATGGTAGTCAATGGTTGCTCTATATGCTTGGCTACAAACATTCTTCAAAATATCTTCTTTTGTGTTCAGCAGAACAAAGAAACTCATACAGGTATGGAACAACTTGAGCTTGAGTAAATAATGACAGAATTTTTGGGTGAACTATCCCTTTAAGTCATTGAGGCCACTGAACAAGTGTCCGGCCACATATGCACTCTATTGGATAATGTTAGCCATTAGCCAGCTATTCACACATTGCTTTAGCAACTTTGGCTCAGACTGGCTCCATTCTGGAGAGCCAAAATCCTCTTTCATACATCAAATATGTCAAAATACGGAAGTAAAATCGGTAGCAATTCACACAGATAACAGAGCAGATTTTAAAAAGTTTCAACTGTCTGAAAACCCAAACCCTCCTGATAGTTGCGGTTCATAAATATAAATAAGTAACCCCAAATTGTCTCGCTAGCCATTGGTTGTAAGCGTAGCGGGACATCAAACAAACTTGCATGTTTTTTTAATTGCTTTCCAAACTAAATATGCCATGGAAGCGCCAAGCTTGTTTTTCAGTTTGTCTTCATACATGTCTTTAATTGTGCTTTCCATAAACTCACCAAAACATGAAATATCACACACATCAGTCAGTTTGGTGTGTGCTAGCTCTTTGCTAACCAAAAAACCCACCTCTCTAATCAAGAACTTAAACACCCCCGAGAAGAGATCTATGGCCATGATTTAGAAGTATAATGCTAATAATAAGCATAACAACACACTTGGAACAGAATTACTTAAGTTTCACGAACACCTCAACAGATGTTGAGCCAGAATTACAAAACGTCGTCGGATAATTAGTGTAAATTATAATGTAACACTGTAGAGGTGTTTCCAGATATCTGTTTTAATCAGCTGACATCACTGCGGTCGCTGTTGCCATGAGACAAAGAGCCATATGAAACAAAACACTATAAACAGATGATGTGAATTATATTTAACTCTTCAAAATAACTGCAGTCATTCATTAAGCCCGAATAAATGCTACACAAAGTGCGATAAAGGCAGCGGTAGGCAGCTGTAACCTTTGTATGCATGAGAGATAGGCCACTGCAAGCATGTCACGGGTTACTAAATTAATGACTACATACATCACAGCTTATTCCAAGATCAGAAGCTAATGATTGTTTTTATGGTAGAGGACATAGCATTCCCGGAGCCCTTGTGAATGGCTGCGTTGAGCTAATGAGTATAATACTGTACAAACAGCACTGGAAGAAAGAGGTACAGCCAGAAACGAAGAGCCATTGGACCACAAAACCTCACAGTCTCCATCAGAGTGTCCAAACAGATGGATTCATCCATATATCCACATGTGTCGATCTGCATTTTATGTACATTCGGATGATTTGCCCATGTGTTCGCACCAAAGTCTGTGTCATGCCCACGGGATTTGATTATCGTGCTCAGAACCGTCAGCTCTTCAAAGATTGACCACTGGTATCCTGCAGCGAGGGGTAAAGAGATGAAGAAAGAGACGGCAAATGAAATTAATAAGGGTCTCACTCTATTATCCAGTGTGAGATTAATTCTGAAATGCACAGAGCAGCAGGAAGGAGTCTGATTTCATGGATGGCACGCTCTCTCTGCATCTCTCCTGCTGAAATATTCACAACCATTGAAAAAAACATCCACAACAACGCCTGACTGGCTGTTTTGTAAACCAAGCCATTACCACTGATCTGACAACACACTTATTTACTCACAGAATCAGCCATGATGATATGCATACAGGGTATATGCAATTTTCAATTAAAATAGATACTAACAAAAAGACAGAAATATATTTTAGTCATCAAATAATGAGTTTTAAACCACATCATCACTTTCAGTTGTATGAATGGTAAGAACTATAATAAAAATATGATTTCAAATAAGCCACTTACATTTTCCACTTAGTTTTTCAATAAACGAGTTCATGGAATAATAAAAAAAAATATTTTATGTTATGATATATTAATTTAATCTTAATTTATTTTTATGTAACAATATAATAATTAATAATACACATATTTTTACCTTTATGTGACCCGTACTGACAAAATGAGTCACAATGAGCAAACTTTCTTCTAATTTGTTGGAATCAGACAAAAAAAAAAAAAAGACTGAGCTACACCTGTTTGAGTTAACAAAAATCGAAGTTAAAGTTTTCTGAAGGTTCCAAAACAAAATCACCAAGCAATCATACCTTAAAATCTCTGGTAATAACACCAAATTTGGCACACAGCAAGTCCAACCCCATATAAAATTACCCTCCCAGGATGCCACAATTGTTTGATAATGAAACAGATATTAACCCTTTCCCCGCCAAACACGTAATTTTCCATTATTTGTGAGAAACACTTCCCTGACAAACACAGAATTTTCCAGGTTTCTGTGTTTTCACTGTTGGACGCTAGGGGGCGCTATTACGCATCTTCCGAATGAGTATGAATCGCCCAATCAAAGCACGCAATGAGGAAGACGCAGTAAAGCAAGCGATCGTATGTAAGCAGAATGCATATGTAAAATAACGTGATCATCAACATTAAACATCATATAAATCAAAACTATCAAAATGTTACTGAATTAAATGTTGACCCAGGATGAGCTACAGGACTGTGCTGCAAGCATTATGGTGTTGACGGACTCGATCTACTCATGGACAAAAGAAAGGTATGTTAGGCCTAACTCTCAGAAAATGTTTGTAAAAATTGCTATGGTCGCTAGATGAGGGCTTAATGAACTCATTTTTGTGAAAACCTCAAATTCAACAACAACAACAAAAAATTCACTGTAGCTCGAAATTAGCCCGTGCGCATTCCGACTCATTTTGCCAGCTCGGGTCACATAAAGGTACACATTTATCACAGTCAGTCTTAGTCTCAACAAGACTTGTTGTGCTTTGAATAATTTTTGAAAACCTTGACAAGGATTCTCAGACACCGACATGATTTTAAATGAACAAATAAGTCAAATTTAGTAGTCCCTGTGTTTTTTTGTTTAGTGGGAACATGGTCTATTTATTTTTATTTAAGTTTTTCCCTTGTCAGTGTCTGGCTTACCAGTCTTGCTAGCTTTACTCTCTCTCTCACACACACACACACACACACACACACACACACACACACACACACACTAAGTACACCTAAACCAGTCTTGGCGCCCTATCTCACGAGCGCACAGACATACGCACGCTACCTCTCTCTGTCGGAGAAGGATGGAGTGCTGTGCAGTGTCTGCCTGCTGTCCTCCTGAGCTATGGAACGAGGGATGGCGAGGGAAAGAGGTGGGGACGCTGGGAGAGACTGCGGTCGTAACTGAATGAAAGAAAGAGAGAGAGATTAGGACGACAGCCAGTGAACAAATCGAGAATGTAGACGCTGAAAGAGGCGTGAAAAGTGAGATTAAAGAGTAGAAAGGAAAAGAAGGCAAACACTTAAATGACAATGACAGGAAAGTTCATTCACTCACTGCCTTAATTTAATAGACTGCCTTCAGCGGGAAAAAAAAAACCGAGCAGGGGAAATTAAAGTGCGCGAATGAGAGAGACCAGAGACGCTGAAATATTCAGTTAAAATCATATTTGTCCAGCAACCATGAGGAAGACAAAGTGTCGCAGACTCTGTGTGACGCCCCATGTAATATTAATACCCCACACAGACACGCAGTCTTATCTGCAGTGACTCAGGAGCGAGTTCACTCCACCTCTGCTCTGATGGGATGACTGGCGGAGGGCTGGGGGTTGTTAAATGAGCGCGAGGGTGTCTGTCAAGGAAAGTGTGCGGCATACAGAGATTAATTGCGGAGATGAAGCTTGTGTATGCAATAAAATCGCCCTCGGCTCGCTCAGATGAACGCCGGTCTGATCTTCTACGTGAGCGGCGGCTCAAGTTAACATAAACCTATCGGGAGTTCGCAATGTGACCGGTTTTAACGATCTTACAAACAAGCTCTCAAACAGCCCGATACAGTCTGATTTGTAGTGCATACAGCCATACACCATTGCTTTACGCAGCGTAAATACAATAAGTGATTGGCTGAAACCTGATGAGATCGTAACAATTTTATGAGGTGGCAATTTCCTATTCTTCTTGCGATTTGATTTGATTTGATTTTTGTTTTTGGTTTTATGTAAGCATGAAAGTCCACCCCTAACCAAAACTCTAAAATGCAAAGTATCCGCCTAGCTATTTTTAAAGTCATCATGTAATCAAAATGGACCATTCCCTTTTTTTGCAGACAATGTTGTTTGTGATTTCATGTGACATGAAATCGCAAACAACAATTCCCAGATTCCATACATATGCAGACCTCATCTGGGCCATCTGTGGCATATGGCTCAGTTCTGCCAGTGGCAAAGGTCATATTGGCAAGGCCAACCCACATACATCAAGTCGGTTTTAGTGTGAGTTGTGGCTTGCTGTTTATGGCCCAAATGTGGCCCATGTGACCTTTGCCGCTGCCAGAACTTACAGCCATATGTAACATAGCTGGCCCAGATGAGGTCCAGATATATAGAGTATGTAATTGCCAGCAACAGTGCGGTTGACTCATTACTACCACTCCATGCAGTATATGGGCCAGAAGAATGTGGGAGATGTGGGCCACAACTGGGCCAGATGTAATTTGCTATCTGGGTTTCATCCAATCAGAGGTTCTGGTTTCTAACCGCCCTTGTATAGTTTTTTTTCCTCATTAAAACCAAAGGTGTTCATAAGCGATTCTATATCAAGAGCAGGGACACGTGCATTTTGTTTTGTTATTTTAAACGGAACAAATAAAGAGTCTCCGCAACAACATTAAGCGATAGATTGAAACGCTCATCTGAGTGAAGACTGCACACGAGCGCCAAGAGAGAACTGATATCAGCGGCAACGTGCACTCACATAAAAACAACACAAAAGAACAAATTGCTAATCAAATTGAGATATTTCTATTAGGTACATCCATGCTATGAGGTGTTTCGAAACGTGTTGGGGACACTATTGACCCTGGCAAAAAGTGGTGGGAACATGTCTAGTATATTTTGGGCCTATGTAGACCACAAGAAAAAGTATGTATTCTTATAAATTAGCCACCAACTTGCCAAAACGTCAACTAGTTATGAATTGCCATGCGAGTGTATTAGCTGAAGTTTTGACACGTTTCAATGGAACTGAATTCAGCAAAGGAACATTCTAGCATAAACTAAGACAGGTAGTAATAAATCACACTCATAACCTGTCACCCTGTGTTTATAGTTACTCTCAGGATGATATGGGCCATTCCTCAGCTCTCTATATCATTTTAATGATCATCTACGCGATTGAATGCTGCCGTCCGAGTAAGTACAAATGCATTCCTGTGCCTGATGGCCCCCGACGCTCCGGGCTACATTTCTAATTAAACCAGCACAATAAAACACTGTAAGGTGTCCACACTGTTAGTGTCTGCAGAGTTAGAATATCCATAGATGACAATTTAACAGTTCTGCAGGGAAGTCTTACTGAAACTGAACAGCAGAACCCTCGACTGAAAGTTTGTGGAAATCTGTTGTGTGAACCCATTATGACACACTGGCTGTTCAGTCACACACACAAACAAACACACACACACACACACACACAAACAAACAAACAAACACACACACACACACACACACACACACACACACACACACAGGGGAGCAAGCTGTCTCAGGGGATGTATGACAGAACCGTGCAAGCAGAGAAGTGTTGAAACGTCTCACCAGAGTTTAGCAGAGATGATGACCGCAGAGAGAATCAGCACGGATGAAATTGTCACCGTCACATAAAACTGTGGGTCCACTGAAGAAAGAAACGGCACAGGAAAAGAATAATCAGACGGAGTGACTCATAAAACAGAAGAATTGGCTCCCTTTCAATTCGAGTGGATTTCAATTGAATTGGACCCTAGTGATGCTGAATTATACTTTGAATTGGAATGAATGGAAGAGGACATGCTGAATTGCAATGCAGAGAAAATTCAACACAGTCACACAATGAGCTAGAAAAATAGGTTAATTTTGTTTTTGTAAACATGGAAGAGTCGTGGCCAACAATTGTAGATTTTTACTGAAAATGTCCTTTTCTTTGATGCCATTTTAAAGACTTAGGGATACATTTCCATTCTGGAAATGGAAATAAATAAAGCTCCCTTCCATAATGGATAAATAAATACAATTTAATTGCATTATATTTGTAATTTAATTAAATAAACATATTTAATATATTATAATTATATATAAATTATGTGCATAAATAGATGGATAAAATATTAAATGAAATACAAATTTCTATTGATGGAATTTCAAGCATCAAATATTGATATAATCTAATCTGAAAGTGTGTCGTGTGCATGATGTCATGAACTTATAAACTACACCTAATAGCAGATGTATGAATTTTATTCCTGAAACATCGTATGTTCTAATTTGAATTACAATTAACAATCCGCTCCTCAAAGAGTAAAGCATAGTGACCGCAAGGCAAAGGTCACAGTTTCAATTCCCACCCAGTGCACAAACTAATATACCATATACGTGCCCTCAATGCATTGTAAATTGTTTTTGATAAAAGCATTCGCCAAATGCCCAAAAGTAAATTCTGTCCTGTTTGCTTCCCCAATTCAAATTCAATTATTAAACTAGAATTTCAAAAGTCATTTGAATTAAATTTCTAATATCCCACAACTCAAAGTAATACAAAGAATGAAGAAGAACGTGAAGAAAGCCGTTACAGGAGAGGGATGTGGGGGCGAAAAGAGTGGGCAGTGTCATAATCAGGTACAATTGTATTGATTGGATTTATGCCTGCCTTCTGCTCAATGGGAGAGAAATCTAAGCTCTCCTCAAGCGCAGATTTTCTACTTTGAGGAACCAGCATGAGCCCAGATCCCTGTTGGTGATGCAGTTCTCAGATAAAGAACTAATTTCACGGATACCAACCTTCCTTGGTGTCCGGCTCCTCTGTCTCTATCTTGTCCTTCTCTCCCGTAGTTGGGCGTTGCGTTTGATTGGTGGGCGCACTACGATGATGTCCAGTCCTCAGACGTGGTCACCCTCAGACTATCCGTCTCCAGGCTGGACAGGACATGATGGGTTTCATCCTCCAGCGGCTGCGTGGGACCCCAGTCCACGGCCCAGAGCTGGGTGGTGCTGGCCTGAGCTGTGACTGGTATCTGCATTTCACCCAACTCCTCCCACTTTCTGTCATCTGTGTCACCGGTGGCAGTGCAAAAAATTACAGTGACCAGCAGGAAGCTCCAAAGGGGAAGAAATCCAATGTGGGGAGAGATGGAGCTGGGGGGGAAGGAGAGACAAAGCAACGAAAAGACGGAAGGAGGGATTGAAAAGGAAAAGCTAGAGATCGGAAAAAAACACATAACTAAGAGGTGCGAACCGTGCACAGATGGAAACAGACTTAAAGCAGAAGCTGATGCAACCCAACGGGCTGCAGGAAACTAATTGGTCAGATCTGAGAGCACAGTGCAACCAAAACAGTCTGTTCGGCGCTACCATCGCTCCATCGCTTCTGCCTGTTCACTGGCTCCTCGCTGCTCCGATCATCTCTCAAATGAGAATGACATAAAGAGAGAAGGATGAGAGGGGATAGCGAGCTGGAAGGGGGAGGTTTCAGTCTTGACACTGACTAAAAGACCATAAACAGATGGCTGTAGACAACACAAATAAAAACACAAACAGATCATCAAGAACCAAATCACACAGTAGCACAAGATCAACAGAAAAACACTCACAAATGCGTGCAAACACACCTGTGGATGCGTTCCCTACGTTAAGCCTCATCCCGAGCCATCAAACAAAACTCCACATCTGCACCCATATTCACGGCACACTCTGACTTCCAGGCAACACTCATAAATACACCTACACACACTTGAAAACATGCAGATTCACACTCTCAAGACCGAAATCGACTCACATGCCTACCTTATGCCACTGAAGAAGGGAGTGGGAGAGAGGCTGAGCGCCTGGAAGTGGGGAAAAGCATTGGTTGCCGTAGCGACAGAGACATGTAGAATTTGTGCGAGTGAGAAATAGAGTG
This sequence comes from Gobiocypris rarus, assembly GCA_023029165.1. Classification (NCBI taxonomy): domain Eukaryota; kingdom Metazoa; phylum Chordata; class Actinopteri; order Cypriniformes; family Gobionidae; genus Gobiocypris; species Gobiocypris rarus. Next base: position 21,168,037 of record CM040926.1, on the reverse strand, counting down.
CGGAAGAGGGAGGGAGAGAGAGAGCGAGAGAGAAAGAGCTACAGGCGGAAGGGAGGAAGAGAGGATTGAAGGAAAGATTGAAATACTAATTATGCATCTTAACTGGTTCAAATTAAATAGGCAGCGAGAAGAAAATAAATGAATTCTGAAGGCGAAAATAGCCGGACGGAATAAAAGAGTGTCTTATTAATATTCCGAAGACCAGTTGAAGTAAATAAAAGTATTCAGAAAGAACAAATCCAATGAGGCAGCGGCAGGAAAATCAATATACATTAATGTAGCGTTGGACGGGAGCCCTACATGATGAACAACGCTATAGATATTTATAGGCAGAAGTGCCAGCGATGATAAATACTCACACGCACACAGACATAACGTGGTAGGTTTTATTGTATCAACGTTTACATAGAAAACAGTTTGTTGTTTCTCTCCTCCATCTGTTTCTTTCCTTCTGCCAGTCAGTCAATCTGTTCCACTTCAGTCCCTTCGCATGATTTCTTGCACTCCACCGTCATCACTTGACCTTGCCTTCTCTCGCTCTTTCTTTCCAGTTTGTTCTTTTAACCCTCCTTCCATCTCATTCCCTTGTCGCTCTCTTTTTCATTCACCCTCCTCTCGCTCACTGAAGAACACAACGCAGCCATGAAGAACTTGCGGGTTCCTCTGTTTCAGATGCATCCTGGGTTATGGAGTCTTCATGCCCACTAGAGGAAAAAGTTCTATTCATTAGGGCTGTCGAAATAAATTATACATGTTTAATAGAATGCTATTAACTCATTTATTCAAATAAGTCCATAAAGTGCTTGACCAGTTTTATTATTGAATTCTTGCAGATTCCCTTTGGAACTGAATTCATTAATTAACAAAAAAAATATGCATACAAAACAGTTTTTGAAATATTCATCATTGTCTTTGGCTCTCTCTCTTACCCTCGCTTTTGTCATCTTCCGAGTCTCTGTCGGACTCCAGAAGACAATCTTCCAATCGGCTGTCTCGTCTCACTGTGACATCGCCTCTAGAGAAAAAACAACAGAAGACCGTCAGTGCAGGGCACTTGGGTCACACTGTTTACAAGGACAGAAGGATGTTTAATTCAGCCTGAAGCAAAAAGCAACGCAGCTCTGCTGACAACAGCGCGCTGTCAATGGTTTTGGAATGACTTTATTATACAAACTGCTTTTGAAGTTGCAAGTACATTAAGAGTTAGGCAGAGGCAGTTCAACATAAACAATTTATACATATCTGGCTTAAGTGTCACATTAGCAACATTTCAGTGAAAATTCGTGGGCAAAAAAGGGTCCAGCCAGCTTTCAAGACCAGCTTGAGTCTGTGTGGAGAAACTTTTCGCCCTTACACGACAGTTCCAGTTGCGGAAATTGCTATTTAAATGACTGGATATGGTCTACAAAATTTCTCCAAACAACTGGTCTCCCAGTCTAACTAGCTGAAAAGGGCCCAAAACCAGCAAAACAGACCAGCCTGACCAACCTTTAAAATGTTTTTGTCAGCAGTGTGTACAAATGTCCTTGAAATTAAACACTGAAATTAATATTGCCATGAAATTTTGGCATCTGCCTAACTTGGCTAGCTTCCAAGTGATAGCTTAAGCGCCAACATATCGGATGCAGTGTTTGACTTTGGTTTTGGATTTTACATTGGACATTGAGAGGTGACCCAAAACAATGGCAAAATTGTTTATTACTCTGCTGGAAGAAAACAAATGGTTTTGTTATATGGTGTTAAATGATTTAATCTGGTCTTTCAGCCTAAACAAGCTGGTGTTTAGCTGGTCTCCCAGCCTGAAAAGTGCCCAAAACCCCTCGAAAACCAGCCAAACAACCAACCCAAGACAGAAAAACCAGCTTAAGACCAAACCAGTGCTAAAACAGGGGGGTTTGTGACACTTTGACATTTTTTTTGCCAGCAGTGTGCACAAATGTCCTTGAAATTAAACAGAGAAATTAAAATATTGCCATGAAATGTTGGCATTCGCCTAATTTGGCTAGCGTCCAATTGACAGATTAAGTGCCAGAATATTAGACGCAAAGACTCACATCAACAACAAAAGATATGGGAAGCATTTTCTCCTCCTTTTAAAAACATGAAGTCTATTTTTTTTTGCTAATCTAAATATGCAAATTATATTGCTAGTTGCATTTGATTATTTGCATTCAGCGTTTTCCTGTAACCCACCAGTTGAGACCCACATCTCTAGACTCTACAGAAATTTAGTTCCAAAGAAATCAATATTTTTTCACAAAGTGATCATCAGCTTGGCATCCAGTGCTTCGCATCGATGTGATCTACGGATCTCATTGTCAAGTGCCTGGAGCATTCCTGCAGTCTTCTCATTGATAAGCATCCCAAAGATACTAGATTCTAGCCGGTATCTCATTACTGAGGTACATATTGATATACTGACTAAATGAAACATTGAGGAGTGTCTTATATTAGCAACTGTGTGTCAATGAATGTCTATGAATTAATATATACTGTATTGCATTACATAAAGTAGGTAGACAAAGTCACAAAGTGGGTTTGAGATACTCGAAAGGACCCTTCTATCTTGGGAGGGGGTGGGACACACCTCTTTTAAAACTTCCTGGAAGCTGCTCCCAAACAACGAGGTTACGACCCCCTGTGACCCACCGATGGTCCCCGCTTGCTGTTAGCCATGCAGCAAAACAAAGAATTCTGGGAAGATCTGAAGAGGTGAGCGAAACCAGGTACCTGCACTGGGGAAGGGAGAACACTTGAAGAGTGTGAGAGAAAGAATAAAAGAAAGGGTGACTGATTAAAACGGTCTTGCAGTTTTCAGGGGTGTTCAAATAAAACAAATGTTAAAATCACTCACGGTTAATCTTGCTCTCTCCATTAGCGAGGTCAAAACAAGAGCCGATCAAAAGACCAGGAATTTGATTTACACAATCTGTGACACCAGCAGTGTTGCTGTGATTGGTTAATCTAGTCGTCACGCCTGCAAACGATTGGAGAGCGCAAACACGCATCATTAGGGACATCTTTATAACATTCATTCACTGAAACATAAATAAAGCAGAAAAAAGTAATTAAACTCACATAATCTCTCTATTTATAGACTCCTTTCCTACTCTGTCAATAGCTGCCGACTTTGCTGTGTGTTTTATGTCGTTAATACAAATGTTTTTTCTGTCTGTAAGAAGCTCATTATTTCTTTGAGAGCTCCAGCTACGAGTTGTTTGATGAACTGGCATCATTATGAAGCTCAGCACTCTCAATTAGAGCATCACATCATGTAGTGTGCTCTACCAGTAGCTCTGATTTATCTGATGTAATTGTTTACAGGTTGTTGTTTTTGGGTTTTTTTGGGGGGCTGGTGGTAATGGCCTTCAGCACAAATATCCTGTGAGAAAAGCCTGTGAGATTAGAAAGTGCCGGATGTTTTACGTTTTCCTCCGCCCTGAGGAGCCCTCTCCTGCCTGTGTTCTCTGAGCAATTGGGACTTTAACACAGATGATATTAGCAGCTCTGAGCGAATAGACTCAGTCAAGATGTATTCCATTAATAAGTCTGTTAAATAGCCCTGAGTCAAAGAACAAATGAAGGTCCAATGTGGGTTGTAAAATATTTATTGCTACAGAATCCAGCATATCCATGTGAAATACTTTATAAAATGAGATGTTGACTAAATAATGGTGTTGACGGCAGATCGGATTATGTTGGCACAGGCGTACTAGGCTGTCGAATTAACATGTTTATTTGGTCTGATTCATTTAAAAAAAGAAACACTGATGTATTCATCTGCACGCTTTCATGTAATGTCTTTGAAAAATCTTCATCTGAGGGCTGCTTTTATCATATGAGATAAGCTGTTTATAACAATGGTAGTATAAATACAGTATATTATATATATATATATATATATATATATATATATATATATATATATATATATATATATATATATATATATATATATATAAATATAAATATAATTTATACATTATATAATCTTACGGCCTCCAACATTTTGAATGGTAGTGTATATATATATATACACACTCACCTAAAGGATTATTAGGAACAACATATTAATACTGTGTTTGACCCCCTTTCACCTTCAGAACTGCCTTAATTCTATGTGGCATTGATTCAACAAGGTGCTGAAAGCATTCTTTAGAAATGTTGGCCCATATTGATAGGATAGCATCTTGCATTTGATGGAGATTTGTGGGATGCACATCCAGGGCACGAAGCTCCTGTTCCACCGAATCCCAAAGATGCTCTATTGGGTTGAGATCTGGTGACTGTGGGGGCCATTTTAGTACAGTGAACTCATTGTCATGTTCAAGAAACCAATTTGAATTGATTCGAGCTTTGTGACATAGTGCATTATCCTGCTGGAAGTAGCCATCAGAGGATGGGTTCATGGTGGTCATAAAGGGATGGACATGGTCAGAAACAATGCTCAGGTAGGCCGTGGCATTTAAACGATGCCCAAAATTCCACTAAGGGGCCTAAAGTGTGCCAAGAAAACATCCCCCACACCATTACACCACCACCACAAGCCTGCACAGTGGTAACAAGGCATGATGGATCCATGTTCTCATTCTGTTTATGCCAAATTCTGACGCTACCATCTGAATGTCTCAAAAGAAATCGAGACTCATCAGACCAAGCAACATTTTTCCAGTCTTCAACTGTCCAATTTTGGTGAGCTTGTGCAAATTGTAGCCTCTTTTTCCTATTTGTAGTGGAGATGAGTGGTACCCGGTGGGGTCTTCTGCTGTTGTAGCCCATCCACCTCAAGGTTGTGCGTGTTGTGGCTTCACAAATGCTTTGCTGCATACCTCGGTTGCAGTGTTAATTTTGACAGCAAATTTAGATTTAGTTTTAGTCATAGTCTTTTGACTAAAATGCCATTTAGTTTTAGTTATATTTTAGTCACCTGAATTGTTTTTAGTTTTAGTCGACTAAATATCAGAAGATTTTAATCAGTTTAGTTAAATTGTAATGCATTAATTGAGCATTTAAGCATTACATAACCGACTGTTACTTGAACTGACATTGTGACATCATTGTGTTTTTGACATTAAAAATACACGAAAGAGCTCAATTCACTTTTCTTTTCTTTTTTTTTACATCTATATAGTTTTTATAACTTTGTATTTCTGTTTAATATCAGGTTAAGCTAAAGCTTCAAGTTTGTTTATTTAAGTAATGGAGATTTTTATTGGTTTTATGTAACTATTATAACCCTGATACTGAATGTGTCAAATACTGGTCTTTCCTCCTGACTATGAATTAAATGGGAATGAAATTAAATACAGTTTATTATGTAACCAAAAACGAATATATAACGCGTGACTTTTAATTATAAACAAGCTCGGAATACACCGGGACTCTTATTTAAAGTTGCTCTTTCAAGTTCCGACGAGGGAGATAAAACATGCATTGTTACAACCGTCTAAAACATATTACTATATAAACATCGTAAAGAAAACATTGTCCTTGTTCATCAGCATTAATTCATAAACAATTGCCTGTTATAGATGTGTGTTATTGATTGATTGAGCTGCTCTGAAGCGCTGGATTGGAGATGCGTGAGCCTGGAGCAGCTCAACAGCGCTGTGTTTTCCAGCCGTTAGACCCGCACGTTACAACTCAAATGAGTGCATCTGTTACACAGGACATCAGTTCTGACTGGATCTCTTCCCTAATCGTCCCTCCCTAACATTTTCGTCTCGTTTTTATTTGTTGACGAAAATGACAGTAGATTTTCGTCATAGTTTTTGTCATCCAACACTAGTTTTTATTTAGTTATCGTCTCGTTTTCGTCAGTGAAAAATGGTTGGTGTCAAAAATGATGACGAAAATTATTCTTTAAAGAAATTAACACTGCTCGGTTGTAACTAGTGGTTATTTCAGTCAAAGTTGCTCTTCTCTCAGCTTGAATCAGTCGGTTCATTCTCCTCTGACCTCTAGCATCAACAAGGCATTTTCGCCCACAGGACTGCCGCATACTGGATGTTTTTCCCTTTTCACACCATTCTTTGTAAACCCTAGAAATGGTTATGCGTGAAAATCCCAGTAACTGAGCAGATTGTGAAATACTCAGACTGGCCCGTCTGGCACCAACAACCACGCCACGCTCAAAATTGCTTAAAACACCTTTCTTTCCCATTCTGACATTCAGTTTGGCGTTCAGGAGATTGTCTTGACAAGGACCACACCCCTAAATGCATTGAAGCAACTGATTAGATAATTGCATTAATGAGAAATTGAACAGGTGTTCCCAATAATCCTTTAGGTGAGTGTGTAAATATTATATATAAAGGCAATGATGGCCTTCTGGACAGCAGTCAGGTCGGCAGTCTTACCCATGATTGCGGTTTTGAGTAATGAACCAGGCTGTGAGTTTTTAAAAGCCTCAGGAATCTTTTGCAGGTGTTTAGAGTTAATTAATTGATTCAGATGATTAGGTTAATAGCTCGTTTAGAGAACCTTTTCATGATATGCTAATTTTTTTAGATTTTGGGGGTTTTCATGAGCTGTATGCCAAAATCATCAGTATTAAAACAACGAAAGACTTGAAATATTTCAGTTGGTGTGCAATGAATCTAAAATATATGAAAGGTTCATTTTTATCATTACATTATGGAAAATAATGAACTTTTATCACTATATGCTAATTTTTTGAGAAGGACCTGCATATATACATTAGAGTCAGTAAGATTTTTAAAATAAATACTTTTATTCAGCAAGTATGCAGTCTTTTAAATTGTTACAAATAAATCTATTTCAAATAAGTGCTGTTCTTTTGAACCATCTATTTCTCAAAGAATCCTGGAAAAATTGATCACAGTTTCCACAAAAATATGAAAACTGTTTTCAATATTGATAATAATAAGAAAAATTGTTTATTGAGCAGCAAATTGTGATATTAGAATGATTTCTGAAGGATCATGTGACACAAGACTGTAGAAATGCTGAAAATTCAGCTTTGCCATCCCAAGAAAAATTATATTTCATAATATATTACAATATAACACATTTATTTTAAATTTGTTATCAATAAAAATCATACCGACACAAAACTATATTATATATTTAAAATTAATATTAATAAATGAATAAATATAATCCTAATAAACATCAATATTTGAGTTCATTAGATATATCAATATATTACCCGTTCTCCAATTTAGGATTCGTATGATGGCCCTCCCACACGAGAGAAACACACGGTCACCGCGGGGGCTCAGAATCAGCCTCCAATTCACCCCGTCATTCCCACCACACCCTGTGACTTCTGGGCCCCAAAGGTGCAGCCGGCGGAGGGGCTCCGACCCATTATCGGATACCCCCCACACACACACACATCCATCAGCGGAGCCACTGAACAGCAGAGGACCCTGAGACTGTGGCGAGAGAGAGAATGGAGGGTAAATGCCACTGTGTTTCCATGACAACTCGTGCCAACTAACAGAATTAAATATGGAAAAGAGTCACCGCTGTTTGATGCTACAGTATTCTGTTTCTTATCTCAACCTCACAATTGCTACATGATTTATTTACTTCTATTCTGTATCTGATGTCCTTATAATATATTGTTCAGCCCAGTTATATTTCATAGTCTTCTTTGTATTCATTAATCACAAGTAAGAGGAGACAGCGATTGCAGAAGAAAAGTGTTTCAATGTTGGCATTTAATAGCGTGTACATTTCTGTGAACTTTAAGATCGCCCGAGAAGCAAACGGGTTCTCAAGGGATTCCTCTACAGGCAACACTTCAGCTTTGAACGGTGTCACAATCTTTTTTTTTTTTTTAAACATGCTGCTCTAAAGGGCAGACTGAGAAAGTTCTAGATGCCAGCACAGTTCTGTTGCCATGGCGCGCCCACCTGTAGTGTGGTGACTGCGTCCAGGTGTGCGTTCACTGACTGACAGTTCTCCTGCGAGCTCCAGCTCCACACCTGTAGCTTCCCAGCATCTAGTGTAAGATCAATAACACTGAGCTTAAGATGCACCTGATATGTCGAGACTGATGCAAGGTATGGTCAACTCACCCTCACACACACACACACACACTCACACATACACAGAGATACCTACCTGAACCAGTAACAATGAAGCCCTCTCCTTCAGCAATGAAGCACAGGCTTGTGACTGCATTGAAGGTGTAGATGGATTTAACACATTGACCTGTAGGAGTAACAAAATCAACATGTGATGCAAACCCCAAACACACTTGACTTTGATTCGCCCTCATCAGCAGGGGTTGAAAAAACTGGGTGTCCAAAAAAACGATTGAGTACCCTCTCCACCAGTTATATAATGACTTGATTCTTGAGACATTCAGAACACACTGCAACCATTACAACTGAACATCTACTGTAAACTCTCCATCCTTTAACATTGCAATCCTTTACCATTTTAATAATATTTTAAAATGCCAGACTACATTCATGAGTGTGATTGCTCACACATCACAGGTTGTTGAATTGGAGTTAAATTTGGAATGAGAGGTGAGATAATGAACTGCAAGTGCCATTAATCATTTTACATCAAACACCACAATACATTTTTTCCAAATAGTTTTATGAAAATATAAATCACTTCAAAATTTAAATAATACATTATCAGCTATAATTTTAATATTAAAAATATTATATTAGAAAAATGTATAGTCCCGTAAAGATTACTCTGTACTAGTCAGTGAAATGGTAGATCAGCCTCTTATGCCCACCTATATATATATATATAGTACTTAAAGGGGTAATGAATTGAGAAATCTTTCCCTTGAGCCTTTGACATTTTAAAGGTCATGGTAATATAAGAATATCCTGTAAGTTTCAGAGCTGAAAACTTCCTTGTTGTTAGTCAAAGAAAAGCTTTTATTGACACCAGGCCCAGCAAACGACAGCTCTCAAATATATACTGATCAATGATGTCATAGGAGGGGGAAACGCCGCCTCTACAGATAAATGTGTACGCCTGCTTCTGTAGCCCCGCCCACCGACTCGTGGAGCTAAACTGTGCATAACGGAGCTAATCGCGCTACCACAAAATGCTGAAGATAGCAAGATAATCATATGTAAACAAGACGCAGGTCGATACTGAATTTGCAGACATTGAGATTAAAACACAATGCTGTGCCTTCTTGTGCAACACACTTATGTGAGTAAAACATGTTTTTTTCTGTGTGATAGAATTGCATTGTTACAAACTGTATTGATTATGTGTATGTGTCTAAAAGAACATACCTTAGCATGTTGTTACAGGCTGAAGAATCCTTTATTTGTTGGTTCATTCGAATCAGACTCGGACATGTATGGGCCAGGGTTCACAAAGCCCAATGTCCCGGGGTGTTTCCCAGACGGGCTAACGTTACCCCCATCGGCCCGTAGGCCTGTCCGCAGGCCGGTGAATTTTTAATAGTGAAATAACATTAATTTCTTGGTCTGCGTTGTTTACTCTCGACTTGATATTTGAAGAGTGCGCACCCTCACGGGCGTGTGTGTGTGGTTCGCACTTATATCCACTGATTGGCGGGCCAAGTAATAACAAAATAAATTAATCTTGGGTGGATTAGAGAGAAATCATTGTGTTTGTTTGATAAATATGGTTTGAGAGCCCTGTGAGAGAATCATTCCGGTTGCCGCTTTCAAAGCAATCCCTCACGTGACGTGACAGTGGAGCAGAAGCTCATTAAATATGCAAATCTTATCCAATCCTAGACATGGGCGTTTACTTCCAAGCCTCCAGTGCGGCACGCCCATCAAAACTGAGCGTTCAGGAGAGTGCCTCAAAACCAGTGTAGAAATAG